>JAOUQZ010000008.1:12762318-12784612 GCA_028564935.1 Neosilurus hyrtlii | reverse complement strand
GTGAGAGGTAGAGCTTTCTAATCATAAGGTGCGTGATATACACAGGGTGAGAGGTAGAGCTTTCTAATCATAAGGTGTGTGATATACACAGGGTGAGAGGTAGAGCTTTCTAATCATAAGGTGCGTGATATACACAGGGTGAGAGGTAGAGCTTTCTAATCATAAGGTGCATGGTGATAAAATGTTATGATGTTCGAGATCTGCTCTAAACAAGAGTATTGCACTTAAAGATTAATATTTCACTGTCCAGGATGATGTTCTGAATGCAATACAAGATGTTCTGAACGTGTGTGACGGTGGTGGTGGGGTTGCATGTTTTACAGCATGTTGATAAAAGCTGTTATTGTGTCACTTAGTTTTTGTTTTTAGTGCCCTGTACCTTTTTCTGTAGGGGAGAGGGGAGAAAAGGGGGTATCTAAGGTGAAAAGGGGGTGTCCATGATACACTTTCACATTAACATGTTTTATTCTTGTCCACTAGATGGTTTTATTATTTCCATTTCGTTTATTTTACTCCTGCATGGTTATAATTTGATGTCGTCAGTGTATTTAGTTTTTGTTTATGGATCACACTGGGTTTTATTTTTTTACCTTTTAATCTTTACAGTTGTTTGTAAATGTATTAAATATCTGCTGGATTTGAGTTTCAGAAACCCTGATTCTCTGCATACTCATGTGTTGATCATCTCCAAAGAGTGCCACTGATACAGCTCATTTGCATATGGTGACGCCTACAAAACACTATAAAAGGTAAAACACATAGGGAGTTGTGAGCATGAAATGAGTGATCAGGGTAAAGTCTGAAAGTGCTTCTGACTCAGTTCTACACTGATAAAAGATAACCAATAATGATTTAAAAAAAAATAATAAGTGAACATAAACTCCTCTATCCACTGAAGTGTTTGTTTACAATGTCTGTCTCTGTGCAGACACACCTATCCAACATCCTCTAATTATCACAATTATGTGTTGCATTAAGGGGGCAGGTTGAATGTGTGAACCTTCTCTTGGGTTACCCCCTAGATGTATCTATTTATATTTCATTTATATCATTATATTTGAAAACTTTTATATAAAAAAAGTAAAATAGCCTTTGCAAAATTTCAGAAAGCTATCATGCATATGAGCCGAGCAATGGACAAGGACAAACTTTGTATGTTCAAGGTCACTATGTCAAGGTCAAAGGTCACATATGCAAATTAGCTACCCGACACCCAGATTTAGGTCTTAGGGAGTGCCTATGCAAAAGTTCAGAAAGCTATCAAGCATATGAGCCGAGCAATGGCAAGGACAAACCTTATATGTTCAAGGTCACTGTGCTAAGGTTAAAGGTCACATGCAAATTAGCTACCCCATGCATAGGTTTAGGTCATAGCGAATGCCTATGCAAAAGTTCAGAAAGCTATCATGTATATCAGCCGAGCAACGACCCGGAAAAACTTTATATGTTGAAGGTGACTTTGCCAAGGTCAAGGGTCACATATGCAAATTTGCTACCCCACGCACAGGTTTAGGTCATAGGGAGTTCCTATGCAAAAGATCAGAAAGAGGGCCTATGCATGGGCCAAGCAGTGGCCCGGACAAAGTTATTGTCACACCACCCGCACATGCCCGCCAAGCCAACCACAACATCCCTCTAGTCATAACTGGATAAGGGGTAAAAACTCCACAAAAACCAAAAGCTGTTGTTAATCAGTCAGCGTTTATTGCTTGAAATGAAAAACCTGATGTTAATTATATACAATTCCTGCATAGCGCACACAGAGTTCAGTGTACAACAAACTTAAAACACCAGTAGTCTTTTACACTCATGAAGTTTTTACTTTGTAAACTAAGTTTCACTGTATCACTTCCAGTTCCATGTGTTAATTCTGTTTCCTGGTACAGAGCGCCGAAAGCTGAAGGTCACAGTAAAGGATTAAAAACACCCACAGTACGCACAGTTACCATGGCGATGTCAATAAGCATCATACTCAAAAGTAATGACACTCCTGAGGGGCTACTTGCCGTCATCACTTCCTGTTCCATCTACAGATTAGACATGTTTGGGGATTAGTAATAATCTCCATGCCCTAAACCCTAATCCCTACAGAGACTACACTGTGGGTATTAATGACATGCAGTGCATTGTGGGATTCCTTGAGTGTACTAGACATGAAATAACATGGCAAATTATTAGTAAACGTACAAGACTTTGGAAAAGATCATTACCATCCCAATCTCTCTCTCTTTCTCTCTCTCTCTCATACACACACACAACCATTCAAACCACAACCTAAGACACCATCATGGACTTGAGATAAAGATCTCCATTGCTAAAAACATAAAAAATAAAATTAGGATAAAGGAGGAAATGTGGATCATGACACAGATTATTTACACATCCCTCTCTCTCTCACACACACACACACACACACAATCAGATGGTCAGGTGACTAAAAACAAACAAATTCAGACAGTGCAGACACACACTCTGAACAAAGGATCATGATATAATCAACAGTGAGAAGCGAATCTTTAAATCTCTTAAACACAAATGCAGAACAGGTCATTTGATCAAAGCCAAAAAAAACCAATCAACACCCCCCCCCACACACACACAAAAAAAAAACAAGGGCAACAAACCACATTGTGATAGCAGTGGGGTAATTAAAGCTGTCATTAATGCCCTTCTGTAGTGTTTATACACTGGTTATAATTCTCACACTCATTCATGAAATGATATGCAAACTGATTAACAGATAAAAAGATTTTTTTCAGATTAAACTTTTATATATACACTACATATAAAAATACTACAAGAAAATTATAAAATAAGCAAAATGTGTGTGTACAGCATTTATTATAATAATTTAAACATTACTTATAAAGAATATTGATATTAATAATTTCAAGATTCACTTGAGATTTTTACATCACATTATTATTATTTATTCTAATGTATCCTTAATGACAAGATTAAATCTTAAAAGAAATAAAAGAACAAAGTAAGTCAGTGAGGTCACAGCAGCAGGTGATTTATTTGATTTTATGTAAATAAGTTATGATAAAGTAAAGCTAATAATCCACCTGATTGGCTGCAGTGAACTCCCGGACCAATCGTGCAGTGGGGGTGGGGCCATTATTAATTCCCAATTTATTATATTATGCCACAATTTAAAACTACAACTAAAACTAGGCAAATTGATAATGATCGAAACTACTTGCTTTGTATTATCATCATCATCAGGAAGAAGGGTGCCACTAATTCAGAGCCTTTTTGCCAAAAACACCATTAAAACGGTGATATGTGTGTAAATCGTGCAGTAGATGCCGAAGATTTTGGTTTCTGTTATTTATAATTAGAACACAACAGACTGGACAGGTCATGCCCACAAGATATAACCTGGAAGTGACATCAACAGCTTTCTAGTGCGAATGCAGAGCAAGGCGAGGCGGAATTTTGATTTGGATATGAAGAGGGAAATTACCGATATAACAGTACATCATCATCCCGATATATCACCCCACCTGTAATGTGGGACGCCATTATGTATCGCGGACTTCCGTATGACCAGCGGGTTGTAGCGATTAGCGTAAGGCTTAGCGTGTCTATCTGGCTTAGTATTAGAATCCCACCGAGGAATTTAAGTGTCATTTTGAAGACTGTGAGTGCGTGTGCATGTGTTAGTGAGGCTGATGGAGGTCAGATGTCTGGACACCGTTGGCTTTGCTCTTGTGTTTGTGCAGCAGTCTGCGGTTGAGGACGTGTCTAAAGGTGGCAGTGCGTCTCTCCTCTGCCTGCTCCAGGTACTGCAGGTCGTTGTGGGACTGACTCATCCCCGGCTCCTTCCTCTGCTGCCGGCGCTTGAAAAACATCCGCGCGCCCTTATGGAGGAAGCTTCCTGTACGAGGAAACACCAGAGAAACCTACTTAACATACACACACTCATTATTACAAGCCTCGTTTCAGTACATGATTCTGATTGGTCACTTCTGGTGTCCAGCAGTCTGTTATTACTTTACACGTCACTGTTATGGAGCATGTTCTTATCAGATGCAATAACCCCTCTTTAAATAAAAAGTTTGTTCTTAGTTGTCTCACAAGGGGCGGAGTTTGCTGATGACGTCACATCAATGCATGGCCAGGACTCTCTGAAGTAAAACTGGCAGGGCATACACTCTCTCCTGTTAATCACAGTGACACTAGCCAATCCTGACAGTAGATAGGAGGGGTACTTTACAAGCAGCTTGCAGTAAGGATGAAACTATTGGCACCCACATGTTTGTGTAGAAATGTGCATGGATTCAGATGCCTGGTACTGATTTCTATTCTTCTGAGAACTATAAGTGAGGGTGGTGAGAATAGGCTCTATATGATCTGAGAGATGGCATGTCAATCAAACATGGTGGATTTCTAACCTACAGGAAGTTTAAAATGAACTTGTTAAAATGGAGGGAATTAACAGAGGGATGAATGGACGGATAAAGGCAGTCAGGATCAGTCCACACATTTTCAGGGAGGACTACATGACTACAGACTCTGTGAGAGAGAGTGCACTTACTCACACAGCATTAAAGTCTGATTAGCCCTGCTCTCCTCTTACAGGTGGCAGAGAGATGACAGGAAGAGCAAAAAGAAAGAAGCGTGTGGTCAAAGGACGAGTGAGAGAAGGAATTTTCACCGTCACATTTACACACAGTCGGAAACATCATACCACACTGAAGCATCGTCACTGAAACCTGGTGAGAAAGAAAGTTCCAGAGTCACACCTTTGCTCTTTTTGGTTCCAGTCTCAGAGACGCAGAGGGAGAGCGAGGCTTTATCTGATTCCTCTCCAGTCTGACTCTCCCAGTCTGCTCCGCTCGGACCCTCCAACGGATCGGTCGTGTCCGAGACGCAGTGCTCGGACAACGTGTCCGCTTCCTGCCTGGAGCACTCGGGCGATTCCGACATTGAGGCGTCCATCGCTGCAGCGTAGCCGGCCATCAGAGTCATCTCTTCATCCTGAGACAGAGGTGCCTGAGCGAGGGAATGAGACGCAGCAGAGTTAATCCCAGAGACGAGTGAGAAGTGTAAAGCCCCGGACTCGAACACCCACATGGAGCTTCATACTCATAACGTCTCACTTACAAGAGATACAAAAAGAAATTAAAAGGTTAAATGTTTGCACATTAGTCTGTCAGTAACACATTTTTATTTATTAATCTTTAATTATTAAAATAAAGTTATATCCAGTATTTATTCATCATGAATATTTCATGCAGTGTGTGTTTGTGTGTAGTCCAGGTTTCACTGTCCAGTAGGTGTGTAATGATTTACAAAATTCATGATAACACTAAAGGTTCATGATTCAGTGAATGATTCACAAGAACAATTCCACATGATTAAAAAAATGTAAGAAAAAAATTTTATTTTTAAAAAAGGGAGAAAATTTTATTTCAAAAGATGCAAGGTTGCTCTCCCTGGGCCAGCGACGGTTTCCTCCGAGTTTCAACTCGCCCTAAGGTGTGAGTGTGAATGGTTGTGTGTCTGTTGGTCCTGTGATGGCCTGGCGAGCTGTTCAGCGTGTACCCCGCCCCCTCGAAAGCCCCTCCGAGGTGTATTTACTCCTCTTTATCAGCAGCACAGAAACACACCGACTTTCCACAGTGATTTCTATCTACTTTTATTTGTCTTTGGGTGTTTTTATTGGATTTTCATTGAATCTTTTACATTTTCATAGCTAGCATGTGTGTGTGTGTGAGAGAAACCTTTGACACTCCAGAGATGATGATGGTGCTCTTTTTGACGGGAGATTTGAGTTTCTGTTTTGCCGACTCATACAGTTGTCTGATCGCAGCCTCGGCCACTGGGTCGGTCCCGTTCAGCATTAGCAGCTCTGAATATGACACACACAAGAACAGAGCAGTCATGTGCCTGTTTCACATGTTCTGATTGGTTACAGTGACACCGAGGGGGCGGAGACTCGTTTACAATCAAAGCACAGACCATTGATGACATCAAACATTGAGCTGCAGCTTAAAGACATTTCACACAGGCTGTGTTAATAAGTGAGGGAAACCCCCCCACATGTGTGTGTGTGTGTGTGTGTGTGTGTGTATATATACCTGTATCTGATGAAGATAAGGCTTTGCTGACTTTAGCTCCCAGTATGAAGGATTGTTCAGACACCCGTCTCTCTGACAGTTTGGCTCTGGTTGGAGGTTTAAGTGTTTCTAAACATAAAGAGGTTTAATGAATAAACATGTTCTAATATAAAACCAAATCTTGCCATCAGCATTGGCTCTTAATGGGAATGTTGTAGTGTGTAAAGTGTGCTTTGGGACGCAACCTGTTGGAAGTGGACGCCCAGGTCTGCTCCTCACTGCAGTGACGGTGGTGACGACGGTACCGCACGGCATCACGGTTCTGTCCATTTCCACTTGTTTGGTAGGTGTTGGAGTAGGGGGTTGCCAAGTGCGCACTTCACTCGGCTCCAGGTAGGACATCTGGATTAAAAAACAAACAAAAAAAAACCCCCACACCACAAGACTTTAACTCATAACACACACACACACATACATGTGTGCGCGCACACACACACCTGTCTGATGAAATTGGATTCTGATAATCTAATTAAATCAGACAACATGATGGAGAAAAAAAAGATTTGAGATCGGACTCTATTATTAACGTTGCTGTCATATTGTCACAGAAATTCAGTGTAACCTAACCTGAGAATGTCACATGGTGATAAGTAACAAGAAAGCTCTCCATGTTACCATAGCAACAGCTTTACAGTTTAATTATCATATATAATATAACATGCTGCACTTTAAAATGTTCACCATTATAACTTATTAATGAGTCTTAAACCTTAAGGGTCCAGGTTATAATTGGCCGTTTTTGACTACTTTTGATTTTACCTTTATATTTCACCTTAAAAACTGTTTACCTTGCCTTGTTTGGTGTCATTTTTTCAGCACCTCACCTGTGTGCCCTTACAGTTATTTTTCTATTTTGACATACTGTATTAACACATTGGACCTAAAGTTACATATAGATGTATAACAAACAATTTTTATAAGTTAAAAAGCAAAATATTAATTGAAAATTTAAAACATTATTTACAAATTTAGCACTGACATTTACAGGGTGTGTTACTACTCCTGTCCATTTGAAGGCAGTATTTAGTTGCCGACTGCCTTGTTGTTGTTTTTTTTTTTCTGCTCGCATCACGCCGTGTAAAGTGCCATCGCAGGAAGTTAAATTAAAAGTATTAAATTATTAATCATAACTCTGATTTTACTTGGCCTATCAACACCATCTAAAACTGGTATAATAGTTTGAAGTCTGCACTTCTGACACAAATTGAAATTTAGACTCGGCAAGACTCCGTTTTCCGGCCATGTCATCTTAAATCAGCCAGGTGATTTGGACGTGTCAGCACGTCCAGTGACTCCTAAGGGCTAATTTATTGTTTTTGTGTATGTGTATTACCTCAGTAGTCAGTGAACCAGTCACATGGTGTGAGTTCATCAGAGTGAACGTGTGCTCTCCTCTTGGGCTCCGCTTCACCAAACTAAATGGTACACACACCTGCCCAAGCACACAGCCTGTCAGGACACACACATACGCACAAACAAACACACACACAATTATATTTTATTTAACATTTAATCCTAAATCTGAGTGAATATAAATATTCTTACTCTCTGGAGGTTTCCCATAATCCAACAGCTGGATGTTCAGCTCCTTCGACCTGCCGCTGAGCTCACTTCACAGACACACACATACACAGGCAGTGAGTAGCCTAAAGGTGGTTATATGATATTCATATTTGAATGTTTCTGATAGAACTGAGGATGAGAAAATCCAGAATTCTGGAATTTGGGATCATCAGAAGTTCTAAAACCTGGTGATGATGATGATATCTGAGGAGATGAAGAGTAAGTCATGATGTTTTAATATGAGATTATATATGGCTCAGCCCCAGTGTTCAGTAAATGTACTGTACAACAAAAACATTATTGTAATTTAACAGAATTAATCTTTCACATAAAAATACATAAAATAATTAAAAGATAATAAAATACGAGTACAAATAAGTATATTTATACTGATAATGAAAAAATGTGCACATTAAAGGGGACCGGACAATTTTCCCAGAATCCTCTGCACTAAGTCTCAAGTCACCAGTTGAACTCCATCGATACTTCAATGTTACACAAAAAGGTTCTTCAGCAGAATGGTCACATCAACCACACATCATAAACTGTATGGCGATACCAAAGATATTTTATCAACGCAGTTCTATTTTAAACTTTTAAGTGAACTGTTCTGTTTTGATACATCCAGTTATTCCAGTGTAATGGACCAGGACTGGCCCTGGCATCTCACGGGCGGGGCCCAAGGAAAGGAAATAACATCCGATCCGTGTGGTGTATTACACACAGATAAAGAAAAGGTTGGAGATATGTGGAGATCATAGTGCACACTGGCACATAAACAAAAACAACACATTTGATGGATTCTGGGAACGGTGACCCCGCCCTTTAAGTGAAATGTGAGGTACTCACAAGATGAAGGTCTGATCCCACACAGGATCACTCCCGTTATTCAGCACCAAACTGCACAGCTTCTGAGGAGGATCATCCAACTGCAGAACACACTGAGGACTTACAATGTCTTTATACACACACACACACACACACACAACCAGTGTTCTTCATTACAACCTGAAACATTAAAATAAATATCAGAGATCTATAATCCATGTTTACTAATCATTATTATCTTCTCTCAAATTTCACTGATTTCACTTAGAAACCAATAAAAGGTTTTTGGGAAAAGGAAACTGTGAAAGGATGTTTTTTATCTGTGAGTGTGAAACCTGGAGCTCCGTTCTCCCGGCTGTACATGACCCGGATGTTCTTCACTAAAAGTTTCCACTGATGAGCACGAGGGGGTTTGGGGGGAGAGGAGACCTCCGAAATCCTGTTCCTCACTTCCTGCAATACAGGAAATAAAACACACACATACACATATAAATTATGTCATTTTCATTGTTTCCTATTCCAAACACCTTTTATGGGAATTCAGTGAAATTTCAGAGATAAAACTAATAATTAATTCATGAATAAAAAAGCTTATAAAATAAGCCAGATATATTAAATGAAGTTTGTGATAGGTATTACAATAAGTTTAATAAATAAATATAAACATTTGGTAAATATTAGAATAAATAAGATTAGTAAAAGTACAGGATTAACTTTTTAAAAACAAACAAACAAAAAAAAGACTGAAATTCTAATCTTTATCTTTATAATGACAATAAAAATAAAAGTAAGTGTTAACTGTTTAAACATCATGTTTACAAACTAGCCTGCCTTCTTCCTCCACAAACATGACAAATGTTTGTGTTTGTGTGTATACACTCACTGGGAATCATTATTTAAAATATTACATCAGTTACAAAAGATTTTTTGCAAATTTATTTTGAGACTCTTTAATGAAACTCAGTTTTACTGACAGTTCTGGATGGTACTCTTAGTTCCTGATCTGATGAACTAACATGAGGACGTGTTTGTGATTAAGCCTCTAAAGCTCTTCTACAAGTATCTCTGGATAAGGACTTCTGATAAACTCTGTAAACATCATGAACATTTAAATCTCTATTGCATCATCTGAAGTCCATTAGGTCAAGGTTTATTGGAGTTATTCTTCTGATGTACAGAAACACTCATATTAAAGATTTATAAATCAATTCACTCATAACCAGCATGATAAATAAGGATCATTAAGATCTTATGTAATTGGTGGTAGGAGGTGATGATGTACCTCTGCAGTTTGCGCAGTCCGGCTGCTTAGAGTTACACAGACACGAGTTTCACACAGAAGCTGCTGCAGCCTGCGCTTCACTGCTGCTTCACTCACACACACCGACGCTCCCTACACACACACACACACACACACACACACACACACACACACACACACACACACACACACACACCCTCGTAAATATTACCCAAAAGCAAAAACATGCATAGACATGTCTTTACAAGAGTATCAACTAAGCACAAACTCATTTTCTACATGTGTGTACCTGTCATAATTTTCTGTGTGTGTGTGTATATATACCTGTGTGTAACTGGGTGTGAGATGCAGGTGGGTCAGCCCCAGCTGTTCCAGTCCCCATGTAATCTGAACTTCTCCATTCACCTCTGTCATCTGCAGGGCCAGCTGGGTAAACACACACACACACACACACACACACACACGTTAGAATATGCCATGCTCTTTGGGTTTTGTTAAAATAAAAAGGCTAAGTGTGGGTGTGTATGTGTGTATGTGTGTGTGTTCAGTAAGAGTGAGATGTGAGCATGAGTGTTAACGTCCTCCAGAACTCAGTGTGTTTCGGAGAAATCACATCATTACCAGAACCTCTGCCAGTTCCCTCCCTAGAGAACGCAGCTGCACATTAATCCAGATGTTCAGTACTGGATCTTTCTGAATATATGATAATGATGAGTACAATTTTATTACAGATGCATCATAATCTCTGGGACATACCCACAGTGAGTCATGTGCTTGGTACACACCGACAACAAGCCATGGTTTAAGACACGCCCACAGTGAAGTGTTTGTGATTGTATTTAAATAATAAACAAAGGAGGCAGTAAATCAAATACAGGAGTGAACAACACTCACCATGATCTTTATACAATCTTTATGAGTGATTCTACAGAGTAGGGGACAGAGGACAGGGAGTAGGGGACAGGGAAGGGAGTATGTGCAATATGTGACATGACTGCAGTAACAGAAAATGAATGAGACAGTGAAGAGAAGGCAGCGAGGGGGTGGGGAAAGCTGCATATCAGCTTTGATAAACAAATTTACCTGGAATGCTAACTGATTAACTGGGAGTTAAAGTGTGTGTGTGTGTGTGTGTGTGTGTGTGTGTGTGTGTGTGTGTGTGTACTCGTACCTGCAGCTGTAGAGGCGAGATATTTACGTTGTATCTCAGAGGACTGTGTGTTTGCCCTGAGGTTGGACAAGCGCTGAGAGAAAACTGCAGTTTGTTTCCGGTCACTTCACACTGCACATCCTAACACACACACACATACGTACAAACACACAAACACACACACATGAACACAGAGAGAATCGGTGGAATTGTTTAGAACTACAGAGTCAGTGTGATGTTCAGATTAGCGAGACATTAGCGAGTCATTCATACTGTTCCTGTTGTCTCAGGTGGGCGTGGCTTCCTCGAACTACCTTATACGTGTACCACCATACCGCTAGGATTTAAAGGAAGTGTGTGTGAATTCTGCAGAATGGAGATGAAACCCTGAGAGGAACTGAAGCGTGGGGGTCTGATGGGAAAAGAATTCTCTGGAACCAGACACTCAAGTTAGTCGCTTTTATACATCACAGCGTAACACCGGAGGAAAGAAACTGCCGGAATCATGGCTCTGGGTCGAGGACTTGCGCAGGAAATGACACGGTCTCCCATTAGTTTGTCGAGGTGAACGCAGAGGCTGGTTTAAACAAGGATCTAGCTGTTTCCTCTTTACACACTCATTGTACTCTCAGTCTCACAATGACAAGCCTCTGTGAAAGATTAGTAATCTGAATTTATTTCTTATTCCCTGGAAATACACTAAAGAATATATAAAACACCTGAAAGCCATGACATCAGCACAAATGTAACAACAGCTGGAAAGAACCTGTTTGGAACATGGACTGATTACTGAATGCTTGTTTTGTGTTTACACAGGAATCCTGGGGAGGAGCTTCAAGAACGTGGTTTAAACTAGTTACAGGGTTAAATCATTCATTCATTCCCTGAACCACTTAATCCTAATTAGAGTCGCGGGGAGGCTGGCGCCCATCTCAGCCGACTCTGGGCGAGGGCAGCAGGCTTTTTCATAAGATTTTCTTCCGAGTGCTATCAATCACACTCCAGACATTAGCATGGAGAGCTCTTTACACTCCAAGAAAAGCTCCCCGAGAGATGCTTTGGGGTGTGATTTTTTTTTTAAATGACTATGACTACTAATGTCTGTTAAGAAGGTAATGTACAATTTGTCTACTTGCAGTATTTTGATCTGCCTTTTATTGTTATCTTTTTTTGTTTTAATTTTAACTATTTTATTTCAGGTGGGGGTTGTTAAAATACTGTAGCCCTTTCCTCCAGTGTGCACTCTAGCTGCTTCTGGCTTCTTACCTCTTCTCCATGTGTCACCCATAGCATGTCCACTATCCTGTTTGCTTTTTTTGTCTCTTGGCCGGAGGCTCATCGGACCCAGCTGGACACCGCTAGTCCCATTTACTTGTTGATCTAGTTTCTCAAAATCAATGCCACACTTGTGGCCATCAGACTCTGGATGCCTAGTAACAGTGTGTTTCGTGACCAAAGATGTACCTGTGACGAAACTGTCAAAACATTTGAAACCACGAGCAGAATGTTTATAAGCTGATTGAATTTTTTTTAGAGTGTTTCGCACAAATTTTACACCACACTTTCTTAACATAACGAGTGCCTTTCGCGTAAAACTGCGTATATCCAAAAAAAAAGGCCATTGCAGAAAGGTTTCCGATTTTACAGTTTTCTTGGTTGAAAAGCATGTTTCCCATGTTTCCCCTTCGTCATCCATCTTGGCCACTGGACAAAACCAGCGGTGAAAAGTGATCTCTGATTGGCTGATCTCCCCAAAGGAACCAATCAGAATATGCGTTATATATGGCTACAAGTAAACATCGAGAAAAACGGCAGATCGCGTATAAACGACACCAGTGTCAATATGGAGCGCCAATTTTTACACTACGGGACGCTGTTTTTACCAAAATCGATAGAGCGTGATTAATAATGCTCAAAAATCTCAATTTATGAGCGCGATGGAGTGCGAGCGCGATATCGCCTGCTTTAACAGAAAGCCTGGGGCAGAGTACACCCTGGACAGCTCGCCATGCCATCGCAGGGCAGAAACATGCTGACGGCTACGTAGTCTACTTTTTACAAAATCAGCAATGGTTCTTTTATATGCCTCTCACCACAGACATTGAGAGACATGGCTGGCCTTTGATAACCCAGTTTGCTGCACTGGGGGGTCCGACCTTCAGATCAGTAATCCAGCACCCTACCACCAGGCCACCACTGCACTGAGTTACAGAATTAAAAACAAAACAACGACACCTACTTAACCATTAATGCTAATTTATCTCAAGTACATGTAATGGTTCCTGTATCTCTGTTGAAGGGTGTAAGAACCTATTTAAAATCAGCACCAAGAAAAATTAACGGCAGCAATGCTGCTCGGTTGTGTTTATAAAGTGTAAGAGAACCCGTGATGCAGGTTCTTGGGCTGTAAGACAGTGTGATGTGCTGAAACTCCAACAGAACACACACCTTCCGTCCAGGTGAAGAGTTAAAGCTGGAGATGTGCTGGACATGGAGTTCTGACGACTGAACACCATCCTCCTCAAACACCAGCTGGATCGCTTCCTAACACACACACACACACACACACACACACACACACACAGTTATTACATGAACACAGTGAAATGCAGCTACCTGTTCATTTCACACACAGCGTACTCAGCATGTACTGTACACTTTTCTCTTCATGAACACACTGTATGTTAAATCACTTCTCATACAGTTGATTCAGTGCTGTACTGTACATATTCATTCAACACTATGACACTGTTATTCCACCATTTCCCCCCAGAATGTTCCGGTTCAGTGTTGTTGATCATGTCATGACACTGTGAGTACACTCACACACACACACACACATACACTCACAAAAAGAAAGAACAGACAGAGACACAGAGAAAGAGAGACACAGAGAAAGAGAGAGAGAGAGAGAGAGAGAGAGAGAGACAGAAAACCCCCCAGGAATCCTGACTCTCATGTTTGTTTGTCTCACTCTTGTAAATGCTATTAACTGCATCATCTTTAGGGGAAAATTTGAATATCTAAACACTAGATGATTATGAACACTTTCCAAAATGTTTCCCCGTCGCCCCAGACGTGACAGGAACTGCACATTAATTCAGTATGAAGGTATGTTTATTTATGAGATACCTTCAGGTCTTAACATGACTCTACACCAACACGACCCCTAATGCGAAATTACACAAAGTACAAAAGTTTGTGCGCCCTTACATGAACACAGAGATGGAAAGACCCTCTGAGTGTTAGATTTCACTTGTGTTTGTTCTTTCTAACAAAAATAATCCACAGTGTGTCTAAGATATCAACAGCAAAATAACAACAAACTCACCAGCAAACCAACCCCACCATGATGAAAATAAAAACGCCTGCATGTCCACCTCTTAGCTTCACAACTTATTGATTTAATTAGCATGAAAAGCTGTTTGTGTGTTTATAATCCCAGATGAAGAAAAGCATGGGGTTGAAGTCACACAGGGGTTGTTATTGTTTTTGGACAGTGTGAGGTCATATGAGGACCTGACCATGTCTAATAAACATCACTGCTCCTTCATTATCTCTGGGTAGAGCTTTAAAGAGAGACGTAAACAATTAGGGAAACTTTAACTCACTTATCTTTATGAAACCTGGATTAAACACTTGTCTAAATCCGGATTAACTTTTTGACACCACGCACATGCACGAGGGCGAGCAGGCGGGCGCGCGCAGACCTGTGTACTGCAGCGGTGCTGGTTGAGGGCTCGGATCCAGGCTCCCCTCCACTGCGTCCTCCAGCTCTTCAGCTTCAGCACCCAGTTCAGCAGCCGGTCCGCCTCCACACTCTCCTCCCCTCCGGCCCGTGTCCCGCTCCGGAAAATACCGAAATATTGCACTAAATAGATGACTAGAGTCACGATCGAGGCGAGGAACAGCGTCACCAGACTCAGCCACTGCAGCGAATCCGACACACCGGCGCTCGTGAACACCATGGCGCCTCAAACAACTCCCTCAGCTAGCGGTATCCTGCTAACTCCGCGCTAACATGTTAATAACATCCGAACTCGACCTGTCAGCACTCCCAGCTTCTCCCTGAGCGCACTAACACCGCTTTGTCGCTCATCTTGTCAGTGGTTTTTTTCCCACCTTTCCTTTTCTTGTTAGCCTGCTAGCTAACAAATCTGTTCAAAAAGTTACCACATCACTTCCTATACACACAGTGGTGAGTGAAATGCCCATCCCCCTCCTCTCTTTCCCCCCACACCATACAGTTCCAGCAGACCACGCCTTCATACCTGTGATTGGATTGGCTGCAAGTTCGATTCTTGTGAAGTTATCTGATTGGGTAGTGGCACTTGATTGCGTCAATCCAGCTGCCATTTTGCATAGGGCAACTTTCCAGCTCGTGACTATAGAATGCGGGATTTTTGATTCAGATATATTATTTTTTATAGTTTCCATAATGAGTCTTCACATTATGCAGTGATTAAAAAAACACGCACTTGAAAAATTGATGAAGAGTACAATAAAACGATAAAGTACCAGCAAGTGTAATAAACCAGCACGAATCCTTGCTGAGGAGGCGTGGTTTGTTGAAACAGTTTTGCTTCAATATTGTACTGAAAATTAAAAATTAAAGTGTTTTGTAAATACAATAAATAAAAAAAAATTAAAATACCATTTCATCATCAACCGTAAGAGCTACTTCCGCCCCCCCGCCCCCCCCCGCGTGACAGTGAAAATTCAAATAAAATATTTCAACCGGTTAATGAGGTGAGTCAGGACTCTACTAATAAGTAATAGCTACATATTTTATTACTTTTCTTTGAAAGAAATACATCACTAGTTGTTAATCCTTTCGTGTAAACAGTTTTATTTTAAATAGTAAACCATTTTGACTATCTGTCAGTGTAGTATATTTATGAGGCGGTTATGCTAACGTTAGCAAGGTGGCTAATTCTCCTGCTGTAGTCTGCATCTAACCTCTCACAACAGAACAACGGAATTTAATCCAATCTTAACAAAATTGAGGTAAAGTGGAATTAATTTCAGTATGTTTATGCGAGAACAATCGTTTTATAGCATTAAAACATTTAGTAGCTCGAAATTACAAGGCTGAATGATGATGGGGGGGGGGGGGGGGGGGGGCGGCGACTGTAATTTCATCCCACCCACAATGTGATTTACTATAAAGTACATTAAACCCGTGTTGTGTTTATAATATAGTGGATGTGTACAGTGGATGTGTATTTGGTGGAAAAAAAACCCTGAAATGTTACAAAGTACAATTAAAATATTTTGATATTCATTATATTAATATGGTATCAGTATGTTACCCAGTGCTGGTGTTCAGTAAACACAGTAGTGAGGACGAGTGTGTAGTAAAGGTGATTAAATTTTCTCGGTACAGTGGAGATGTCCCGTGTACCCATCATGCCCTGTCCCGTTCGCATGGGCATCGTCAGAACCGGAGGTGAGGCGTCTCAGCTGCACCATTTTGCTCGGGAAAGAAACCTGCAGAAAGCAGAGAAACTCCTCAAACAAGGTAAAAGACAGAGAGGTTCTTCTACAAGAAGAAGCAGAAGTCTGTATTTATCATACAGACATTATATCACAGTGAAATGGTCTTTTAACAGTTTGTGTTAAGTGTTGTGTGATTATTTATGAAATTTTTTGGTCTGTGACACATTTTTTTTATTCTGAGTCAGTGGTGTTGGTGTGTTTCTGCTAGAAGACACCGTGTACATTGTGTACATTGTTTAAAATCAGGATGAACTCTAAGCCTAAACTGCCATAAATTTACTACGAACAGTTTAAATGTGAGTCCTGCAGGACTGTGGTTTGTTTGATCAGTGTTCTGTGTTTTCTCTGTTCAGGTGTGGATGTGGACTGTGTGAATGACCTGGGACAGTCGCCTCTTTTCTGTGCCTCTCTCCTGGGCTTCACCGCCATGGCCAAGCTGCTTCTGCACTATGGAGCTGATCCCAATCAGTATGATCACACGGCTCTGTTTTCACTCTTGAAGTGTTGATTATATCCCATCATGAATTCTGTTGTTCCTGTGTGTAAAAGAGAAAGCAGAGTGTTCTTCCTAGTCGAGTTTTGTATTCTGTCCTTTTTGTAGTCGCTGTGATGACAGGAGCACTCCAGTCCACGCTGCTGTGTTCTCCTGTAACACGGCACTGCTCAGCGAGCTGCTCGAGGGAGGAGGAGATCTGCGACTCCACGATGATCAGGGCAGGACCCCAAGAGACTGGGCCGAAATCGGAGCACAAGAGCACAGTGTTAGGGTGTGTAACACCACCGCCACACGTTGATTCACTCCAGAAAAAAAGCCAGATAGCGTGTTTACACCTGGGGTGTAGGGACATGGGGGTATTTGGGGTGGTGATGGGGGTGTTTTACCCTAGATTTATTACATGCACCACCAACGTCTGTAGAAGAAGGCGTTTTTCAGTTACGTCACCTGTCAGTTCAGGAGACTCCGCCTAATACCGTGTTCATGTCTAGACAGCTAATGTGCCTGTGATTTGGGGGCGTGGCTTTGGAAGGAATAAGAAGCGAAGGGGTGGTTTTACTCACAATTTGAGTTTTGCGTTGGAACCCTGAAGCTAGCATAGCTAATGGGTAGCTAAATCTACCTGGTGACAGGTAGGGGGTGAGGCTTAATTTCTGACTCACAAGGTTTGATTGCAATATTAATTTTAATAATTCAGTTGGGTTTTTTTAATGGTTTAGATGGTGAGTTTCATTAAGAGCTGCATGTCTGTCATGAGGAGTCTGTCTGAGTCGCAGTCACCTGGACAGAGACACCCCATCATGCCCACTTCACCCAAGACTCAAGTCAATTCTCCGTCTCTCCTGGACTTTCTCAGACCGTGAGTCACACTTACATCAGACAGACATGTGTTATCTAATTCTAATCTAAAGACCAGTGACGTAGCTGTGAGTTGGTTTTGGTGTTTAGGGTCTCTGATGTGTTTTTTAACAAGAAACTCACCGCAAAGTCGTCCACGTCTGACACAGTCCACTGTTTCGGCTATGGAAAGGTGAGTATCCCTGCATGGCAACACCGTGTTTTCTTTCTAGCTGTTTCTGTTACAGCGTAAAAGCAAAATAAATGGAAATAAAGGGAAGCACTGAGTGACCGTGCAACGACCCCTGGGTAAGGTCTTAACCACAAGTGTGCCTCTGTCCACCCAGCAGTATAAATGGGTACCAGTAAAAATACTGGGAAGGTAACCTGAGATGGACTAGAGTCCCATCCAGGAGGAGTTGAACTCCTAGTCGCTTCACGCTACAGAAACCGGGGATAAGCACCGGCCTGAGGAGCCACTAGGCTCGGGTGTAAAAGCCCAACAGACTTACCTTACTGAGTGATTATAAAGTCACTCATTACAGCGTGCTGCTGTTTGTAATATAAGAAGTGAAACGTCTGTGTGGAAAAAAACACGTTTATAAAAAGAATTTTTGAAACTGTCCTTTCATTTGTCAGTCAGATCATTTCAGAAAGATGATCAAGTTATTATTTAGAGATGAATAAGACAGTATTATTATCAGCTAGAATAAAGTTTTGAGTCATTATTAATCGTATAAAACATCAACACTGATCCAACATCTGCATTACTCCCCTTTATTCATTTCACTTAAAACTCCTCGTAACTGAGTGACGACAGTAACTTTATCAACATTAATAAATCTCTGTTTGATTCAGCATCTCTGAAAGGAAAAAGAGGATCTGTATGTCTGTTGTTGTTATTACCCCTCGGCTTTCAGACACCCATTTAAAATGAACTATATGTGTTAATTATACTGATCCCAAGGTCGGGGTTCAAGCCCCACTATCACTGGGTTGTCACTGTTGTCTCCCCCAATGCAGCTAACTGGGTTATCAAAGGCAGGCCATGTCTCTCACTCTGTGTAATTAAAAGTTACATCTGCATGGTGTGATTCCAATAGCACGATGTATGTAGTGCGTTAGCAGTATGCACTCACTTTGTGTTCCTGTCCTGCACTGTGTTTCATCCAGATGTGCTCCTTCAACAGTGCACACTCACTTTGTGTTCCTCTTGTATATATGTATTTGTATTACTTCCAGTAACAAGATTAAAATACACCATCGGCTGATTGTTTCAAGTGGTCACATGTGTATTTTTGTTGTTGTTGTTTGACAGCTGTGTGTGGAGAAGCCCCTGATGTCTGTCGGATTTCTCGCCTCTGTGCCTTTTATATCAGACTCAGAGTTACTGCAAGCCGAAGACGAAGTGCTGCACTTGTTCTCATGTGGAGCCTTCACCAAAATGACCAAGTAAAACCACCTTGTGTTCATCCAGGATTCATTTCCTTCATGTGAAGGTTTTTAGAAAAGTATCAGGAATAGTGAGATAAATGGGTTCAGAGTGAAGGTGTTTGTATTCATGATCACATGTTCAGCTTTAAAAGACCCGGTTCTAAAGCCCACCATCGTTCCCATCATGTTCAGCTACAGCTGGAGAGGAAGCCGTGTTACGGTAAAGGAGCTGCAGATGGACGATACACAGCCACTCACCCAGCAGAACGACTACCGCGACCTGCTGGTCACCGAGCTGGACTTCTGCTGGTAAACACACAGAACCACAGCACACCTCATACTGCTCCAACTGCATCCTGCTGCATTATGGGTAATGACTCACTCACTTGTTTTCCTGGCAAAAGTGATGACGGTTCAAAATTTCCACTAAAACACTGCACCATGAAATTCCAGACGTGCACCGAAGCAGCGGGAGAGCGGGTCCCGGGGTTAACCCTTTCAGTCCTGTGTCAATGTCGAAATCAAACCTTTAAGAACTGATCTTATTTCATTAAACATTAAAGTACAATTAGTATATGGTTGTGTTATATAAAGGTAGAATACAATAGTGTAGTGTGTTTGTGTGTGTTTTAGTCGACTATTCCACCCGCACCTCCTGCAGTTGATGGCAGTAAGCTCCTCCCATAACCCTCAGCAGAACAAACTGGTGTATGAGAGAGTGCATGTGGGCTCACTGTACACTCTACTGTACCACCGGGTAACACACACACACACACACACACCAGTAACTGATTATTCTCCTCTGACAGTACATCCCTGAGTATTTTATTCCTTTTACACCACAGACATTAACTAGCTTTCTGTGTGTGTGTGTGTGTGTGTATCCTAGCAGGTGGAGTTCCCTGTCCTGCAGGTGTCTGAGGTTTTGTCCCTGACCCTACAGGTGTGTGAAGCTGTGTTATACCTGCACCACCGATCTCTGGTGCTGCGCTCTCTCTCCTCTCACTCCATCCTGGTCGTACACCCAGGGGTTGCCAAGGTCACCGGTCTTGGCTTTGCGGTGCCCAGGTCAGAGACCACTATCTCAAAGATAAAGATAAAGAGATCTTTATTGTTAACTCTTGCATGAACAATGAAAATCCGTTTAGCAGCTGTCTGTTAACAGTAATTATAAAAAAGTGCATAAAGACAACTGATTTAACTACACTAAACTATATATGTGCATCTACCCACATACACATATATACAAATACACATATGTACACACACACACACACACACACACACACACACACACATATATATCCTGTATATGCAAACACATATATTTATCCACATATTCACACATTTAGAGACATACACAGAAAGGTGCAGGATATGTCAAAGGTGCATGGTATATGCAGGTAGAGGTTTGTAATCATAAGGTACGTGATGCTAAAATGTTATGTGGTGTTTCAAACCTGCTCTAAACATGAGTATTTCACTTAAACATGAGTGTTGCACTTAAAACTAATATTGCACTTAAAGAATAATATTGCACTGTCCAGGAAGATGGTCTGTATGATGGTTATCCAGTTAGTGTATGTGACAATGGTGGTGGTGGGGTTGCACGTTTGACAGCTTGTGGGTAAAAGCTGTTTTTGAGTCTGTTAGTTTTTGTTTTTAGTGTCCTGTACCTTTTTCCGGAGGGGAGAAAACAGGGTATCCAAGGTATGTTGGTCCCTGATAATCCCACTGGCAGTGTAAATATCACTGAGGGGGGGTATTGTAGTTCCAATCATCTGCCTCCTTACCACCCACTGCAGGGCCTTCCTGTTGTCTGCAATATAGCTGTTGAACCACACTGTACAGCAGTAGGTCAGGAGGCTCTCGATGGTGGAGCAGTAAAAGTTTATCGGTAGGGGTCGTGGTAGGCAGGCGGAGCTTTTGAGGAAGTGCATTCTTTGTTGTGCATTCTCCACCTGATGAGAGATGTTTGTGGTCCAAGTGAAATCAGCAGAGATGTGGACTCCAAAAAACTTAAAGCACTCCACCCTCTCTAGCGCCTCTCCATTGATATAGAGGGCAGAGTGCTCAGTTTGTTTAGATCATCTGAAGTCTATTATCATCTCCTATGTCTTGGATGTGTTACGGTTATTGTTGTCGCACCATCGCTGCAGATGCCGGACCTCCTTCCTGCAGGCTGACTTGTCGTTATCTGTTATCAGACCTATGATGGTGGGGTCGTCGGTGAATTTGACAATGGTGTTGCTGGTGTGAATGGGGGAACAGTCGTGTGTGAAGAGGGAGGAGAGGAGGGGGCTGAGAACACACCTTGTTGGTGTTCCAGGGTTCAGAATGAGAGTGGAGGAGATGTGGTCTCCTATTCTGACGTTCTGAGGTCTGACTCTGTGGGGTCGTCGCTCCTCTCTGGAAGAACAGGGCAGGCATGTGCCTCTCTGTTGTGTTGGTCGAAGCGAGCAAATAACTGTTTCATGTCTGGTAGGGTGTTGTCCGAGGAGTCCGTGTTGTCCGAGGATGTATGCGTGTCCTCTGTTCTACGTTCTCTCTGTACTGTCTCTGTAATGGTGCAGTGTGAAATGTGTGTTCAGGTGTTTGTTTTTGTGGCTGCAGTGATTGCACTCCCTCGTCCACTCCGCCCGTCCCTGCAACGCTTTACAACTGGGTGGCTCCTGAAGTGATCAAGAGGAAATCATGCACAGGAAAAGCAGATCTCTACAGCATCTGTGCTCTCATACAGGAGCTTTATACAGGTGTGCGCGCACACACACACACACACACACACACACACACAAACACACAATGTTAGAGATGCATATCATTAGACTTTATTGTGTGTGTGTGTGTGTGTGTAGATTCAGTTCCATGGGGTAACGCGTCCCCATGTCTGATAAAGCAGGCCATAGATGCAGGTCAGGCTCTCGCCACAGATCCGGATGTGCCACAGCCGTATCACGACTTGCTGCTGAATGGACTGCAGCCCAGAGCCCAGGACAGAATGTGCAGCCTCCAGGACTTGCGATACACACTGCGTTCTCACCTCAGGGTGACCTCTCCACAGAAAAATAAACACGTCTAACCTCACCCCAAAAAACTGT
>JAOUQZ010000008.1:12746357-12761675 GCA_028564935.1 Neosilurus hyrtlii | reverse complement strand
TATAATACGATTAAACTGATAAGTATAATTTTAAACTACCTTAGATAGGTTTAAGGTGACTTAGAAATACTCTGTAATGCCAACAGCAGGATGAGTGATAGGTAGTGGTAGCTCAGTGGTTAAAGCTCAGGTTTCCCAATAAGAATGTTGAGGGTTTATGTCCCAGTAACATCAATCTGCCACTGTTGGGCTTTTGAGAGAGGCCCTTAACACCTGACTGCTCAGTGGTATAAATAAATAAGAAAAAATGTAAGTTGCTCGGGATAAGGCCGTCTGCTGTAAATATACAAGTCTTTTTTGAGGTAGTGGTGGCTAAGTGGTTAAGGCTCTAGGTCACTGATTTAAAGGTCGAGGGTTCAGTTCCCAGCACCACCATGCTGCCACCGTTGGGCCCTTAACCTTCAGTTGCTCAGTTGAATAAAATTAATGAATGTAAGTTGCTCTGGATAAGGATTTCTGCCAGATGCCATAAATGTAAATCAGCGAGGTGTGTAATAAAGGTTTAAGGTGAATTAGGTTAATAAAGGGCTAAATTTCAGGTTAATTCACCCTATAAAACATTATAAGTCGATATCAGAATTCATATTCATTCACTTGGATCTGAACTGTTACTGCTTACCTTTGGGGCTGCAGTGTGATAAAAAAAAATTTTAGAATATTTTTTTCCGGTGTGTAAATTAAACATCCCGTTTAGCCTATTTTTCTTTTACCAGGAAAAAGAACGGCATTAAAGTGAACTATAAACACATGAACTATAAAAGTTTAGTGTTATGGAAGTTATAGTTGATGAGCAGTTGAAATGGGCAGGGGTAGCTCAGTGGTGAAGTCTCTGGATTAAGAATCCCAAAGTTGGCAGTTCAAGCTCCATTACCACCGTGCTGCCACTGTCAGGTCTTTGAGCAAGACCCTTAACCCTCTATTGCTAAATTCATTCATTCATTCATTTTCTAAGCTGACTCCGGGCGAGGGCAGGGTACACGCTGAACAGCTCGCCAGGCCATCACAGGGCCAACACACACACAACCATTCACACTCACTCTCACACCTAGGAGTAATTTGGAATAGCCAATTAGCCTACTGTGCATGTTTTTAGAGTGTAGGAGGAAACCGGAAGCAGGGAGAGAACATGCAAACTCCACCTAGATTATTGCAGATGCAGCAATTTGTACAGATGTGAAGTCTCTTTATTATTCCTTTATAACATGGTAATTAAATATTCAAGTTAAATCATTTAAACTGTGAGTTAAACATTATATCAGTGTTTATTATAATGAGAAACGAGTTCTGTAGAAGTCATGGTGAGGTTTGGCTGAGTGTCCATGTGTTAATGACAGAAACTGGGTCAGAGAGAGACGAAGGAAGAGCGCCCCCTGCTGGCCAAGTCAAGCCTGCACCGATTGAACACTGAGATGAAAGACACTTGGTACTCCGACGAGACTGTAATGAGCACTGAGCTGTCGGAACGCACTGAGGCGAAAATCATGGAATCAGCCTACCTTAGTGTCCAGACGCTTGATGAGCCGGATGGGTTGGCTGGGCAGAAAGAGAGAAAAATGGTGGTAGGGAGAGCAGTGGGACCCCCATCTACTAGGTACACACACACGGGAGCAACGTAAGTTAATTCCACTTACAGTGTTCAGTGTTAGGTTTTACTGCAGATATGTGCACGTATATATTATGATTATATGGTACATAAATTACTTATAATTTCAGGTTGTATCAGTCATCAGGGACGTGCACATCACATGAGCCAACACAGAACCACTGCACGGAGCAAAACTGGACCAGTAAGTAGAATAATTCATCAGATTAATCAAGAAATAAAACTTCACTCATCTAAAACCAGTTTACACGTGACCCGACTTGATTTGATGTTGTTCTTGGTTTTCTGTGTTCATGACTAGAGTATCAGCATGAATCCCCTCAGGGTTGTTTATATTATTCGTTTTTCACTTTACTCTTCTTACCTAAACAGGTGAGGTGAGTGCAGCGGTGGGCCGGGTGGCGAAGGGTTTACTGAGCTCTGCAGCAGGGGCGCTGGTGGGGAGCAGTGACATCGAGGAGGTGCAGGAACAGCAGCGCAGCCTGATGGATGCACAGAGGGACACAAAGCTGGAGCAGCTGTTCAAGAGCTTCTCAGGTGAAGCAACATCTCATTGTTCATCAGTTTACAAAGAGAGAGACAGACTGGTAGTAAACAGACAGACAGGTGATAGACAGACAGGTAATAGATAGACAGGTGGAGTAATGTATTATAGGTTGGATAGTGATGCTCAGGTGTTTTTGTTGGGTTATTCATCCTGTGTGGATGTTGCAGGTGTACACAGTGAGAGTGAAGACAGCGCAGACTTCCACTCCATCAATCACACCTTCACTTCTCCCTACACTGGGTCAGAGGTCAAAGGCAAAATCGGGGTAACTCAGGTCATGATTCGATGTAATAAACACACACACAAGAATGATAAGTTGGAAGAAGTATTTCTGATAAAGTTATTGTAATATAATAGTGATATACGGCAGTGATGGGTCTGCAGCACTACCGCATGGTGTGAGTATGTGTGGGCTGCAGGACAATAACACACTTTTCTTACTTTCTTTCTTTCTTTCAGTGTGTTTATCCGGATGAGGACGATTCAGGCTCTAATGACACTCAGTCACCTGCAGAACCTTCCAGTATCTTCTACACTCCAATACTCCATCTGGATAACATACACACTGTAGAGGAACTATCACAGGTACGCACACACATATATATTTATATACGACAAGTATAAAAAAACGTTCTATAGAACGTCTAACCCCTCAGCCAGGACGCCTCAAGCACACGGAAGACAAAAGCCATCCCCCATACGAACAACTTTGGACAATCAACATTTTATTAGCCAACCTACACACAGGTTTAGGTCATAGGAAGTGCCTATGCAAAATTTTGGAAAGGTATCATGCGTATGAGACGAGTAATGGCCCAGACAAACGTTATATGTTTAAGGTCACTGTGCCAAGGTCACATATGCAAATTAGCTACCCATTGCACAGGTTTAGGTCATAGGGAGTGCCTATGCAAAATTTCAGAAAACTGGCCTATGCATGAGCTGAGCAGTGTCCCGGACAAAGTTATAACCCGCACATGGCCGCCAAGCCAACATCAATACCCCTTCAGCCATGACCGGGTGTGGGGTCACATCTCTATCAGTTAGACTGAGAGCAATATAACTGTTCACTGACATGCTTATAAACACACAGTGCAACATTACATCATAATCACATATAGCTGATATATTCTGGAGGTGAGGGGGATTAAATACTGAATTAAATATTCCTCGAGACATTGTGATATTTGCATGACTCTGAATCATCCCTGGGATTTGTAGGGGACATCCACCTCACCTTCAGTGAATAAATGTTAATCATCACAAGATAATATTTAATTTTTTTAATCTGGGTTTTAAAGTAATTACACCTTTGAATGTATTTATATATTTATTTAATATGTTTTTACTGTTAACTTGACATTTTATTATAAATATAAAGTTAAGATAGATATAGAAAGTTTAGGTATTATTGATATGATTAAGAATTTGCTTGTGTTAGTTAAGTTCAGATGACGGTCTGGATGTGACGATGGCGGTGTGTCGCTCTAACATGTCTGCGCAGACTACATTCAGAGGTATGAGCTGCTGGTTTAGATGCCCTGGCTGTGGTGTGGTGTTAGTTTGTTAGGGTGGTGTTTGGTGATGGTGGTGTTTTTAAGCTGTGAATCTGTGTGTTATATTTTTGTGCATGTTGATTGTGTTTTGTTCAGAGTGCAGCTCTTTAACAGAGGAACCCAAACATATTGAAGCACAATCAGTCCCAGCATCTGTACACACCACCCGGTAGAGTACATTTCACCCCTGTACACACCTTTACATTCTGTTACAGGGTCAGGGTCCCTGGCATCTTTCTTTGTTGTGAGATAATAAAGATTTATTTAAGTAAATCGGATAATCATTTACAGTGAAACACCTGTGTGTGTGTTTGTGTGTGTGTGTAAGGAGTAGTCACATGGCAGATATTGCTGATCTCTCCAGCATCACCTGTTCACCTGCACAGCTCCAGGAGTGGGTGGAACAAAATGGAGCCCCGCCCAGCCCACGCAGCGCACGTTTCCCACCATGCAACAGCACCCCACGTATCCCGCACACACACACAGGTACACCTTCACCTGTGCCTGTAAATTAGGTTTACAGGATATGTTCACACTGTCTAATAGTGTGTTTGTGTGCAAGGTCAAGGCCATAGTGCCCCCTGCAGGAAGGGGTGTATCCCCCCTCTCATATCTCACCTGCAGGCTCTGACAGAGACGTCTCCGTGGGGCAGCACCGAGAGCTCTAGCACAGCCAGGGTGGAGCACTCCGACCCGGTCAGTACAGTCCAACCACATCCAAACCACTCACTCAGACAGAGACTGTAAATCACTCCGACTTTATCACATCTTTATTTTCATCACCTGTATGTTCAGGTACACGGGTCAGTGTCCAGCGTCCTGCACTCTCAGTCTAAGAAGACATTTCCTTTTGGGGTTTCACACTCACCCAGCTCTGGCAACCCAGAGTTCACTACAGCCACCTCAGGGATCAGACGCAGTGAGAAGAGCCAGGAACATTTTGAGATACCAGGCAGGACGGAGTTCTCTCTCTCACACACACACACACACACACACACACACACATATATATATTTATGTGTGTGTGTGTGTGTGTGTGTGTGTGTACATATACATATATATGTGTGTCTGTGTGTGTGTGTGAGAGCGAACTCCGTACATATATAAACCTTCTGATCTGTATCAGGTCCTTCAGAGAGAGCACTTTGTGAGGATGAGGAGCAGGACGAAGTGATAAAGAACACAGAGCAAAACGCCATGGTTCCCATCCTCATCCCAGCGAGAGACAAGGGTATAAAGCGTATTGCTGTGTTCACACAGTACTATAACACTAATCCCACCTACTGGTCAAATGCTGAGCAGTCACGATTTTCTTTCAGAAGTGGATAATGATGATGGTGTACACGTTGAGGAAGAGGAATGTAAAGAACCAGCAGATCCTGAGCAGTGTGAAGAATTCTACAAAATTCCAGAAAAGCATCAAGTACAACGCCCTGATCCGACTCCAACACGTACAAAATTAACACCATCAACATCTTAAATAATGTTAATAATAATGATTATTAATTAGGAATTATTATTATTTTAATGTTTAGTATTTTAAACCTGATTATAATGATTAAACCGTTAAAACTGAATTTGTGACACAGCCTGTAAAAGCAAGATATGAAGCTGTGTGTGTGTGTGTGTGTGTAAAAGTGTGTGTGTTAGAGAGTGATGGGGAAAAAGAGCGGTCTTCCTGTGATACTGCCGTTTTTTTCGAGGAGACTAAAAGGTAAACATAAAAACCACTCTCTGGTATGATTTTTAGATTATTATGTAATAAACAGTCACATGACCTCACAGAGCACATTCTACCCTGGACGAGGTTCTGCAGGACCTGCTGGAGAACCCTGAGACACAGAGAACCTCAAGAGGAGCCGCAGTAACTACAGAGTGTGTGTTTATCTTACAATAATGTTTTTTTCCCCTACACCCCCATCTGTCTCTCTGTCCATCACTTCCTGTTTTGTGTGGAGTCTGATTTCACTCACCTGTCTCTGCTCCACTGTTGAGGACACTACAAAATAACACCAACATCTTCACACTCTGGGTTTTATTGTAATTTGTGCCTCAGAATGAAGACAGAAATGAGAAACTCTTTAGCACAACAGGACAGCTAAGGAAATGATTCCTCCTTATTTTAAAGTGGATTTTTATAGGCTGTCACTTCCTCATTTCTTTTCTGTTCTCTTCTTTCTGTTGTCACTCTCTCACTCATTTTCCATTTATATTTCATTTACAGCATTTGGCAGATGCCCTTATTCAGAGCGCCTTACATTTTTACACAAATGAGGGTTAAGGGCCTTGCTCAAGGGCCCAACAGTGGCAGCTTGGTGGCACTGGGGCTTGAACTTCCAACCTTCAGATCAGTAACCCACTTAATTCTATTAGGGTTGCAGAGAGACTGGAGCCAATCTCAGCCAACACTGGGCGAAAGGGGGGGGGTCACCATCCATCACAGGACCAACACACACAACCATTCACACTCACGTCTAGGGGCAATTTGGAACAGCCAATTAGCCTATAATGTGTAAAACGGGGAGAATAAAACATTTCAGTAAACAGTAGACAGTAAACATTTCATCAACAGGCCACACCCACAATACTTCAACCACACATAACGTGACTGACTTGTGTGTAAGTGAGAGTACAGGAAGTGATCAAGAAGCAGAGAGGATGTCTGGACAGAGTGGGAGGGCAGAGCAACGTGTCTGTGAGCAGTGTGAGGTGAAAGAGAAGGAGGTGATGAAGGAGTGGGACTTTTCCAGAGAAGGTGCTGGTGATGGACCAATGAGGAGAGGAATGCACACACTCATCTCAGGTCTCTCTCACACACACTAATAACAAGATAAACAAAAAAATTGTGATGTAGGGGTTTAACCCCTCACACCTGCAGCACTGACCAATCTTCTTATGTTGTGTTTATTTCCTGGGTAGATGGCGGAACAGACAAGGCAGTATTTACATAACCCTGTTAGGAACCACCGCATAGGTACAGCACTGTACACACACCACACCTCTAACACTCACATACATTCAACCTTTACACAGCATGGACCTGTCTTAAAACATTACAAACTCTTCACTGTGGGCGTGTCCTAAACACATCATCATCACAAACTCACTGTGGGTGTGTCCCAAACACAATCAAACTCCTCCCTATTCACATCATCACAAACTCCTTACTGTGGGCGTGTCCCAAATACATAATCACAAACTCCTCTATGTGGGCGTGTCCTAAACACATCATGACAAACTCCTCACTGTGGGCGTGTCCTAAACACATCATCACAAACTCCTCACTGTGAGCGTGTTCTAAACACATCATCATCACAAACTCCTCACTGTGAGCGTGTTCTAAACACATCATCATCACAAACTCCTCACTGTGGGCGTGTCCTAAACATCATCATCACAAACTCCTCACTGTGGGTGTGTCCTAAACATGACCAACTCCTCCCTGTGGGCATTTCCCAAACACATCATCACAAACTTCTTCTTGTGGGTGTCCTAAACACATCATCACAAACTCCTCCCTGTGGGTGTCATAAACATCATCATCATCACCACAATCTCCTCACTGTGGGCGTGTCCTGAACACGTCATCATTACAAACTCACTGTGTGCATGTCCTAAATACATCATCATCATCACAAACTCCTCACTGTGTTCATGTCCTAAACACATCATCATCATAATCTCCTCACTGTGGGCGTGTCCTGAACATCATCATCATTACAAACTCCATACTGTAAGCATGCCCTAAATACATCATCATCATCATCACAAACTCCTCACTGTGGGCACGTCCCAAACACAATCACAAACTCCTCCCTGTGGGTGTCTTAAACATCATCATCATTACAAACTCCTCACTGTAAGCATGCCCTAAATACATCATCATCACAAACTCCTCACTGTGGGTGTGTCCTAAATGTCATCATCATCATCATCACAAACTCCCTGTGGGTGTCTTAAACATCATCACAAACTCCTCACTGTGGGCATGTCCCAAACATTATCACAAATTCCTCCCTGTGGGTGTGTCTTAAACGTCATCATCATCATCAAATCCTCCCTGTGGGTGTGTCCTAAACGTCATAATCATCAAACTCCTCCCTGTGGGTGTGTCCTAAACGTCATCATCACAAACTCCTCCCTGTGGGTGTGTCTTAAACGTCATCATCATCATCACAAACTCCCCACTGTGGGCATGTCCTAAACATCATCACAAACTCCTCCCTGTGGGTGTGTCCTAAACGTCATCATCATCATCATCACAAACTCCACCCTCACTGTGGGCATGTCCCAAACATCATCACAAATTCCTCCCTGTGGGTGTGTCCTAAACGTCATCATCATCACAAACTCCTCCCTGTGGGTGCGTCCTAAACGTCATCATCATCACAAACCCCTTCCTGTGGGTGTGTCCTAAACGTCATCATCATCACAAACTCCTCCCTGTGGGTGTGTCCTAAACATCATCATCACAAACCCCTCACTGTGGGCATGTCCCAAACATCATCACAAACTCCTTCCTGTGGGTGTGTCTAAAACATCATCATTACAAACTTCTCACTGTGGGCATGTCCTAAACACATCATCATCACAAACTCCTCACTGTGGGTGTGTCCCAAACACATCACAAACTACTCCCTGTGGGTGTGTCCTAAACGTCACAAACTACTCTGTGGGTGTGTCATAAACATCACAAACTCCTCACTGTGGGTGTGTCCAAAACATCACAAACTCCTCCCTGCAGGCGTGTCCTAAACACATAATCTCAACCTTCTCCCTGTGGACGTCTCAGTTTCCTTGTTTTAATGTTGTGAGGAAAAAACCTTTTGTCTTTTAATCTGTAGGAGGATCATTCTGAAGTCTGAACATGCAGTGAAATAAACCCCAGTTTCAATTTCATACACTTCATTTATATTACTGTTGTTAGTTTTGGTATTGTTATTATTGTTGTTATTATTTTAGTTTAGTGTTGAATTTTGTTCATGTTGTTTTTATTATAGATATTTATTGTTAAGTAAAATGTTTATAAATAAATTATTAAAAATATTCTGGAGTTTGTGGTTTAGAGTCTAATTTAAATACACAAATACATAAAACAAAAACTTCTCAGTGTTATAAACATTTTGCACATAAAATAAAAATAGTGCAATGTAGGCTTCCAATTCACTGGGACTCTGTCACACCTGTCTCTGCCCCAGTGCATCACTTCCTGTCACTCACTCGCTCACTCATTTATTTTTCATTTACAGAATTCAGCAGACGCCCTTATCCACTTTATGCACTTTTTTTCGTTGAGGACAGCTCTCTTGCTTGGTGCATTTTTTAAAAAGCAATTTAAAACATAAATGTCACTGTTTAAAGGAAACGTGCTCAATAAATTAGTAAAATGTAACTTTATATGTTATGTTTTGGTTTATTCGACTAAGATAGGCATGGTGTGACCCATGTACTGTTTTCTTGTTTACTGTAACTGACCTCCAAAAGAGCTAGAAACAGGGATGTAGCCGCTGGTCCTCCATAGAAAAACTATAGTGACCACAGGCCATGTATTATGTTTTGTGCCCTTAAGTGAAGGTTTTTGTTTGGATTAAGGCAATAAATGCCTCCCTATATTACCACAGATTAACTGTTCCTTTTACCACATTTTAACTACAACCGCAGAACACAAAGCAATCTAAAAAAAGAATGGGAAGAAGATCAAATCAAATTCAATGTATTGCCTAAAGACTAAAATAAGAAAAAAAAGCAGGAGTCATTCTGAACGGGATGGGAGTGATTTTACCAGGATGGGACAAGATTTTATTCTGTGGGACTGGGATGGGCCAGGAGTGAAAATCCACTCATGTCACCCTCTACCATGACACTATACAAACTGCCTACGAGCTGGACTGACAGAGTTAAAAACCTAATATGGCACAAAACCCGGTCCCCGAGATGAGGAGAGCAGCTGCCAGATGCTCAGCGGGATGGGTTTAAGAAGAAACTTGATGCTTTCAGACAGGCAGACAGTTGAGCCCAATTCGCTTTGAGGCAAGGGAGACATTGGGGTTGTCACATTGGGACTATTACCGTGGAGACATTTGGGCTGGAGTAATGACATTCATAACAGTATGTTTCTGATTGGGGAGGATCTGACCTTCTAGGGGGTTTAAAATGGTAGGTGTCATTTGATCTTTAATGGAAAGCAACAAAGTACCACTTAGGGTGTCCGTAACCCAGTTAAAAGGAGTAAAATTCTTGGCAAAATGAAAAAAGACCAGGTAGATATATTTCTCACAGTGACCCATTTAATTCATTCTGAACATGGCTAACTTAAGAGGTGGGGCTTTAATCAGGTTGTTTCAGCATCCTATAAGACGGGACACAGAAGAGGGGTGGCGATATCAGATAATCAGGCAGTAATTTTTTAAAAAAAAACGATAGAAATCATAAATAGGGAAGGAAGGTGTAATATGCTTGTGGGTAAACTGGAGGGAGGGTCATCTTTCATTTCTTTGGATACTATTATTAGTTTCTATGTTGATTGATGCCATTCTCCTGTCATGCCCACCTTTTACATTTGTTATATTTTTATTTGTTATAGTTTACACTTAGCTCACCATTTCTCAGTTTCCTGATAGTCCTGGCGTACTATGACAGTGAGATAATTGTAAATGATAAAATTGTACAAGGGCATATAGGTGTATATATTTTCTTTGATCTTGTTTTTCCACATTGTCTGGATTGCCATTTGAAAATGGTGGTGTGTACACGAAAGTACAGCATGTATATTCTGTTTTTCCAAAGTTTAATAATAACAACAACAAAAAAAAAAAAAATAGTGCAATTTTATTGTTGAAGTTTTCTGACCTGGAGATGAATTGTGTCTAAGAGGGGATTTTGAAATAAAGCATTTGTTCACCTGTAACTGTTCTCACTTGGCTCAGTGTTTACCTGACTAAAGGTGAAGGTGAACAGCATGATGGGATTTCTCTCTCTTTGAACGCTATTCTGTTTTAATTACAAGCAAAACACATTTCCGAGCTGAAGGGATAAAGATCCTGTAGAGGAGAATACAGAGTATAAACTCTCTCTCTCTTTCTTCTCTCCATCTGTGTGTGTGAACTCAGCATGGCTGTCTATTCACTTGAGTATGAGACCAGTAGAGGGGAGAGTGTTTATTCCCGAGTGTATGAGTGGAGTGTTAAGTGATTTTATGTTCAGTGTGAGGAAGAGAGCGAGAACGAGCCTTTCTTATCCACCACCAGACCCAGGTGCTGCAACGTCTTAATTGCAGCTTCGCTCACTCTCATATTTAATTTTCTCATCTTCTGTAAACTCAGAGGTGCTCTAAGGGGGTGAGGACATGGAGGGAAAGAGAGAGAGCGAGAGAGAGAGAGACAGAGAGAGAACATTTAAAAAAAAACAGTAACATAACATATTCCATACATCAACAATCATCATCTCTGATCAGCAAGTTATTTTAGGCAATCATGTGAGTGTGTTTGCCAACGAACCTGTTATTGTGGTCTGAGAAGTGTTCAGTCAGCTGTGTGTACAGGGCGTTGAGATCTCGGAGCTTGACGTTTCCTCGTACAGTTTGTGGAACAGCTTCGAACTCCACGTCTTTTATGTCTCTGCACTTTTCCTGCGCTGACATCAAACACATCAAACAACCTGCCACCCTTATGAACATTTACAGCATTTGGCAGACACTCTTATCCAGAGCGACTAACAATTATCATTTTTATACAACGGAGCAATTGAGGGTTAAGGGCCTTGCTCAAGGTCAACAGTGGTGACAGTGGGGGTTGATCCGCTGACCTTCGGATCAGTAATCCATCGCCTTAACCACTAAGCCACCACCTGCCCAGATTAAACCGCCACAGCACCGCCTACTTTTACTCAGACGTTCCTCACACACTCCAGTTTAAACACACGTTTAGTGTCTTAGTTCGCCCCAGTTGTTAATGTAGTATGGAAATCCTTCATTGATTTTATAACTCACTCTTTTTCCTGACGTGCTAAATTAGTGTACTTCAGTAATACAAACACACTTTCCCGTGTATCTACCATCACCACACACACACAGACACACTGAAGCAGTCTCAGATCTCAGACTCCTGCAGGATTCTGGTGTGTTAATAATCTCACATCCCATGCGGTCTGAATTTTAAAATCCTCTGAAAACTCTGATTCGTGACTCCGCCTTCTGGATTTTCTCCATCAGTAAATATTTATGAACGGAAGATCAGAAATTTAGATCGAAGACGCAAATCAAGTTATAAACAGAGATGTCTCAGTGTGTTTGTCTCAGTGACTGAAGTTACTGTTTACACTTCCACTCCGACATGTACAGTGACTTTCTGTCCGTGTGTGTACAACACTTCCTGTTATTATTGATTTTTAGATTATTGCTGTATATGATCACATTTGTGACTGATTAAATTTTTGCACTTACAGTTCGACTCCTGCTGTGTGTCAACATCAGACGGTGTCTAGATGAGAAAGAAAATTATTTGCACTGTATAATGACAATTTGAGCCTTTAATAAAAAAAAAAAATTACATTTTACAGTAATAAGGAATAATTTGGTTACTTATAAAGATCTGAATCTTTAGTGTTGAATATTCTCTCAGAATTTAATCTTTTATTAAAATTAAATAAAAAGCTAAACAAGTTCCTTCACACCTGAGGATAAGTGGACATCTTTGTGTGTGTGTATGTGTGTGAGACCTGTATAGACAGTGCTGTGACAGATGAACAGAGGGAATCCCTGGCATCCTGTTCTTCCTGTGTGAGAGGAGGAGCCTGTGACAGAAACATTACTCCGTTATTTCTGAAGCTCAGGTTGAGATGCTGCTATAAACACCATGTCAGGTGAATAATCGTGTGGGGTGTTGGAGTGTAACCTGCATATCTGTGGTGTTCTGCAGCTCCTCCACCAGCATCACGGTGGTGTTTAGGTGAGATCTGATCGAATCCATCGAGCGTTTCTGCTCAGTGGCGATCTCCTCCATCTGAACACGCAGAGCGGCATGACGAGCCTTAATGGCTGCCAGATTCTCCAGCAGCTGAATGGGGTTTCCCTAATATACACACACACACACACACACGATCTTATCCGTCACCTACACGTGTTCAGAAAGGCCATAAGTTATTTATTTACCTTTGTGTTTTCATCCTCACATCATTTTAGAATTTTCTAGAAATTGCAGTTCATTTAGTCATAAAGTTAAAAAGTGAGTTTAAGTGAAATTGCTGTATTTATTTATAGTTTAAAAGAGTTTTGCTTATTCCCCCACCATAACCTTCACCAAAATATCAACAAATATTTTTTAGATTATTATGATTTCACGACTGTCTGTCAAACCTCAGCAGCGCCGTTCTCGCGGGTGCTTGTCACAAAATCAAACTTCAGCCGTTTCTCCACGTACTCTATATCCGCCTCCGCCTTCTGGAACTACAACAACAACAACATCAACATCAGTATCACATGTGATTACATTCAACTAACACAGGCTGAACATTCTTCTACTACTGTTACTGTTACTACTACTACTCTTAATAGTAATAATACAGAATAACAAATGAAATAAATAAATAACAAATAAAACCATATTTTTAGAAAAGATTAAATTGCAGATATATCAGATAATGGAATAATTAAATAAAAACCTAATAAAAATAACCTGTTAGACATAAGCTGAACCAAATTTTTTAAACAGTATTACGATTTCTAATTTCATCAAGATTTAAAATATAATAAATTAAATACACTTCACCCTCGATTTTCAAGACGGGGTGTCTAGTAACCTCAAAAGTCTTGCAATCTCTAATGTCTGGGGTCCCTACCCTTTTCTGGACATTTACCATAATTGGTCTGGCAATCACCATTATTCAGCACCAGTCTCTGACTTTTACACACTTATCTGACACTCAATACACAATATTGTTTCCACAAACTTAAGGAGAGAATCGGCACATTCTTTTATCACATTCATTTTAAATGTGGCTCGTCGTCACTGTCCTCACTTTCACTTCGCTCTCTTGTCACTGATGCCACTATCTGTTCATCGGACATTATTTCGTGCCCCTCTGTTGCTTCATTTTTGTCTATCCACTCGGACGGGAACGTGCAGGACAGCAGGGAAGTTGGAAAATCATGACCGAACAAAAACAAAAGTAAGATTAATCCCGTGGAATAAAATAACTAATTATATTTTAAATAAATAAATAAATTAAGAACCCTGTTTTGTCTCCAGAATTGAAGAGTTTCACCCAAAACCTAAAACCCTATAAGCAATATTGCACTACTCCGAACACAACGCACAGCAGAGACAATACTGATAGGGTCTCAGGAATCAGGAATGAAGAACACACACACACAAACACGTGCTCCAGCTGTTCACAGATGCTTTGACAATACTATTGCACTGCTCGCTGTGTGGTACAGTAGTGCAATGACGTCAGAGCTCCTGTAAACAGCAGCGGCGTGGAGGATGAAGAGGAGGAAGAGGAAGAGAGAAACAAATCTCGGGGGAGAAAAACCCGGCCAATGCCCTTTTAACATTGCACTGCTCTCAGAACCACGGCACCAGTAGTACAACATAAAAGGGGCACTGGACGGACGGATGGATGGAGGGATGGATGCTGGTTCTCTTTCTTCAGGATGAAGGTTAGTTATATTAAAAGACATGCAGGACAAACCGTCTCTTCACACCACGGTTCTGCGTCAAAACCTTCCATGTCTTATTGAACAGAACTTCACTAACATAATCCCTGACCATCAAAACTAACCCCATGCTAGTTCTGGGCTGGTGCTAGCTCAGATGTTCCAAGAACTCCTTTCCCACCAACAAGAATCACTTCTACGCCACTATTAACTTCTCTCATTTCAAAGCAGCGCAAATGCAACTTAAACTCTGTTTTATTGGTGTTGTTGGTAATGGTAATCCTGCTCCCAGCCCCTGATGTAGGTGATTCTGAGTCTGAGACCAGCTCAATGTTGATGTTGCTCTTGAACCAGATTTCTTGCAGTGCAAGTCGGTTCTTTTTCTTTTTTCAGGAACACCCAGAAAGCACCGATGCACAAATTTATTTATATATTTACTCTTTAGTGTGGTGATGGACATCAGTGACATCATTACGGTCGGTTCACCCAGAATTCTCAGTGCTATGCAAGCGTGGCTGGAAATCCTGGGAAGAAACATGCATTCCACCTCCATCATTCTGTACATTAACACCTGATCTCCTGCATTATCACCCCTTTACTGTGTGTGTCCTCTTTCCTGTGTACTGTAACATTATCCCACAGTATAACAGGTATTGTGGTTCATCCCTAAACTCTTACTTTAATATAAACTTTACACACTGCACTGATATCATACTGAGTGTGTGTGGGTGAGAGAGAGAGAGAGAGAGAGAGAGAGAGAGAGAGAGAGAGAGAGTGTGTTTTCACTATAGTGCAGTAAAATAAAGTTTCATTTAAATTTTTCTGAAACTCATTAATTTTCTGAACTGCTTAATCCTAATTAGGGTCGCGGGGAAGCTGGCGCCCATCTAAGCCGACTCTGGGCGAGGGCGGGGTACACCCTGGACAGCTCGCCAGGCCATCGCAGGGCCAACAGTCA
>JAOUQZ010000008.1:12725040-12737960 GCA_028564935.1 Neosilurus hyrtlii | reverse complement strand
CTCTCTCTCTCTCTCTCTCTCTCTCACACACACACACACACACACACACACACACACACACACACACACACACAGAGTACAGGGACATTTTCATTATCAGATGGTGAGTGAGGAGGTGAATAAAACATCATTTGTCCAAAGAGGAAATCTGGTTTAGGGTGGAGGTGTGTGTGTGTGTGTGTGTGTTTTTCTATGTAGACAATACAAACATACTTTCTCATGTGTGAAACCGACAGAGCAAGTTTCCCATCCACATGCCTGACCTTTGACCTTTCCGTCCTAGGAGACTCTGCAGCAGCTCTTTGGGTTTGGTCGAGATCTGCAGCTCCTCCCTCAGCACCATGTTCCTGAGGTGGACGGCCCGGTGCCGCTGTACGTACACGTCTGAACGTTTTACTGAGATGTCCGTCCGATTTCGTGCTGCTGACTTGTTTTGCGTGTGGCGTTTCAGGTTCGTGGTGGAGGCGTGCGAGTATTTATCTCATCACATCAACACTGAGGGGATTTTTAGGAAGACCGGTTCTCTCGGCCGGATCCGAGCTCTGAGGGTGAAACACTGCAAGCACGTGGCACAATAACACGACGTGACAACCTCAACACAGACTAGAGTTTAGATCTATGTTCAGTAGTCATACAGAGTGAGAGAGTGAAGGGTTTTATAAACTAAAGGCAGACTTTGATTCTGTTTCTGTTGTGTTATATGTTCCTGCTGGAGGGACACGCTGAGCGTTACTGTGTGTTCGTATCCAGACAGCGTTCTCACACTGATGTTTCCAGTTTTGTGTGGTTTTATTTCTCAGATAAACCTGAATAGTTAGAATTTTCGGTGTGAGAGAGACGTACACTATTTTTCTGAAGTGTGAGGGGGAAAAAAAGACCGGGTGTCTTCCTCCTATTTTCTCGTAGACCAACCTGGAGAATGGTGAGCGGATCTTCTTGCCTCCCCATGATGCCCTGCTGCAGCCGTGCGATGTTGCATCGGTGCTGAAACAGTTCCTGCGCGAACTTCCTGAGCCGCTGATCGCAGGTGAATTGCAGTTGGCGCTGTGCCACGCCCAGACTCTGGAGACAGGTGCGAGTGAGAGAGCCACACTCCTGCTCACGTCTCTGCTCCGTCCGGTACACTCTCGCACCCTGCGCTATGTCTGCAGCTTCCTGAGGCGCGTCGCACACAGGTACCATCCTGCTGCGTGGTTTTTATGTGTTTATTGTAGTGATGATGGACATCACAGTGTGTGCGTGCAGGTGTGAGGAAAACAGGATGGAAGTGAGCAGTTTAGCGCTGGTCATGGCACCTAACCTGCTGCCGTGTTCGCCTCTGACGTGTCGCCTCACCGTCCTCACAGAGAAACAGCTCGAGCAGCAAGCAGCAGCCATCAGGACCCTCATCTTACATGCTGAGCGCATCGGTTTTACCTCCATAATATTATTATTATTATTATTATTATTATAATGTACTGTTTACTTGATATATAACACCCCCCAACCCCAACCCCCAGGTGTCGTACCCTCCTTTGTACTTGACACAATGGAAACCGTGGAGATAAGCGATTCCACCCTACCACTAGAGGGCGCTGTGGTAAATAAGCGAAGCAGACTCGGTGTGTACAGCAGCTTGTATCGACAGAGGAAGCGCAGCGTCGGAGGTGGCGTCTAGTGTTTGTATTAAATACCAGAATTTGTTTCTGCTTATGATTAATGATAATTTATTGCTTATTTTTAGAGATATTCGTCGATGCCTTTTCTAAACTAAAACCCGGCCGGACGCCCACTGGTCCCCCTCTGTCCTTAGACACCTCATCAGGTAAACCACATCACAACCATCATCACCATCATCATCATCATCATCATCAGATCATCTTCCAATTTTCAGATTTCCACACGAGTCAATTTCTTCCCAGATTTCCTCCAGCAGTACACAAGTGTTTTGGGAATTCCTGCTTGTATAAACATCTCGTAATTAAAGTCACTGAACGTGTCTCAGCTGTTTGGCATTTTAGCTGAAAAAGGCACTGTGGTGTTTGTTAAACTGCTGTTTTAGTGGAAGTAAGTCTGATGTAATTTGATGATCAGTAGTTCGCTTGTGTCTGAACCCTGCAGTAGTTTAGCACTGGTGGTTTATTGAGGGAGATTTAATGTGTTTGAATGTAAACACCAGCATTTATTAAAATATTAAACAGAACCTCCGCTGTCCAGAAGTCCCACGCTTCAGTCTCCAAACACGGTGAAGCGCAAAGTCTCGGAGGACAGCGCGCCAGATGTGAGTGGCTCCGCGATAAAGAGGTGCAGAGACGTTTAAATGACATCACATCCTGTATATCTTCTTACAGGGATAATATTCATTAGATTTGTTTATAATATTTATTTCAGTCTGAGTTCAGTTTTAATAATCTTTATTCCTGTTATTTGAGTTTGCAGGCGTTTGCTGCATGATCACCAAGCCGACACGCAGTCCATCAGCAGCCAGTCCACAGACGGTGAGGGCATTTGCATAAAATCACACCAATAACAATGAAAATAATTATTAGTAATAATAGTAATGATAATGCTGATATTATATTACTATATAATGATATATAGTGTAGAGTGTGTGTGTGTGTGTGTGTGTGTATATGTATAAAACGTGTGTATGTCTGTGAGAGATCAGATATGACAGGAGGTCTGAGTCCTCAGCAGGTGAAGAGCAGAGAGATATATGCACAGAGGAAGTCACATCGGTGAGTCAGTTTTCCACCTGTGTGAGAGAGAGTGTGTGTGTGTGTGTGTGTATGTATGTGTGTTTTCACTTTACTAATTTCTGTGTCGGTTTTAATTAAAAATGAAATATAATTGTGAAATATAATTTTTTTTTAGAGCTTCGAAGCCGGAGGGTCGTTTACGGCGCAGGAGGAGATCTCTCCGCTTTTTCTCCATGTCAAGCAGCAGCAGTGGCAGTCCTGTATTCACACCACACACACACACACACACACACTTACTTTTTTTTCTCTCATTCATTTTCTCTCTCTCTCACACACACACACTCTCTCTTTTTCTCTCTCTCTCTCTCTTTCTCACACACACACACTTGCTCTCTCTCTTTCTCTCTCTTTCTCTCCTTCACCTGCTCTTTCTCTCAAACAAACACTTGCTGTCTCTCTTTCTCTCATTCACACACACACCAAGACACACAGAAGAGTCTAAGTAGGTTTGTGTGTGTGTCAGTAACATTTTTCTGAAATCTTTTTTTTATTTTCAGTGGTTTGTTTTTGTTGACGTATTAAATGACTTTGTGGTTTAATTGAATTCTCTACCGTCACATTCAGCTGAAGTGTTTATGAAGGTTAACACTGAACTTTAGATGTTTATTTGAAGTACAGCGTGATGTACTCAGGTAGGTTTTAATCTTCAGAGACAATACGGTCCTAAAATAATTTAGTGGAGAACCTGCTCAGGTAGAACTCACGTCACACCCCGACTGTAAACAAGTACATGACGTTTGGTTCTTGTTTGTCTTTATGAACTGATTGTTGATGTTATTTCTCCGCAGGCTCTCAGTGTGACGCCGTGCGATGATCCAGAAAAGTCTTTGAGCTCTTTCAGAAACATCCACTGCAGTAAAGCGAGTGTGTGGAACTCGGACAGTGACTCATTACGGAAAATCCCCTTCATACTGATCGAGGAACCTGGACGAGGTGTGGAGCCTTTAATATCTCTTATTCTCTCAGAACAAGTTCTTCAGTGTTGTGGCGTTCAATCCAGTGTGTGTGTGTGTGTGTGTGTGTGTGTGTGTTTCAGTTGTAATTGGGAGTGAGGTGGATGATGATCCGGAGCTTCTGAACTGCAGCTTTGTGGAGAATCCGGACATTGCTTCAGGTTCTGAGTGTGAGGAAACGATAGCAGTGCAGCGGCAGAGCGAGGACGCAGGTGAAGACGACCGATGGGTTCTACTTGACGACGGAAATCCAGAAATCCTTGTGGAATATGACGCGACTCAGAAGGACAGCCAGGGACAGGATGTAGAATGTGGAAAGACGGAAGGTGGAGTTCAGATGGAGGAACATGGACCACAGGCGGTTTCCAAATCCAAACACAAAAAGAGAAAAAGCAGCTCGAAGAAGCATTCTGGACCGCGGCGCTCCATCAGCATGCCCGAGGTGGCTTTAGATCCACATCCAGATGAGGTAGAGGAAGTTCAGCAGGAAGTTACGGTGGATGAGAGCACATTCAATGATGTGTGGTCCACATCTGTCAGTCTGCCTTTAAAAAAGTCTGGAGGTAAAGGAAAGGAAGGGCGAGAGCAGAGGAGAAGATGTGGCACGTTTCACGAGCGGAAGAAGGACAGAGGGTCAGATCCCGATCAGAAGAAGGCCAGTCTTCGACTGTCGATGGCTGATCGGTTTAGGAGCTTCAGTGCTCTGGCTTCATTTCTCCGCACGCCGACGGCCCGCCTGCGCAGACAGGGAGCAAGAAGGTTCAGCCGCTCGTTCAGTGACGAAGCCGTTCAGGAGGATCAGCAGGCCTTCCTGGAACTGAACGATGAATTAACCGACTCGGAGGAACCCAATGAGGAGCTGCTTCCAGATTGTTCACCAAGTCCTCCGACTCCTCCTGCAGAAGATCTGAGTTTGACTGAATCATCACAGAAATCCGGAGAGGCTCATAACGAGTGTGTGATGTCACACATGCTGAAAGAGGAAGATCTGGACCTGGAGCAGATGTTTGCGCGGCAGTGTCACGTCACGGAACATCAGCGTGTGGGCGAGAAAGACTCCGACTCCTGCTGGGACGTGCAGTCTGATGGATTTCCACCACTGAACCAGCGGAGGACGTCGTTCGGTTCCCCTGCAGACTCGTGCACCTTCACAGCTTCCGAGAGCGACCCACTGTCTCCGCAGTACGAGATGTCAGCATGTAAAACCTTCAGCTGCTTGTCGTTTGATGGCTTGTTTTCCATCAGCGGCGTGAGCGAGAAGTGTTCCCTCTCCCTCGACCTCTCACCTCCATCCTTCCAGTTCAGGCCCCTGGGCTCCAGGAGGAGCTACAGAGACTCTCCACGCTGGCCTTCTCAGGACGTGCGCATGTCGGCATGGAAACCATTACCCCTGTAACACCCCCCGCCCCCCACCTCCCTCGTTTCTCTGTTTTTGCTCCAGGTTTTAATTCTACAGGTGTATTTATTTACAGGTGTTACACTCTCTTACCTGTTTCACTCACGATGTTATTGATTATCGGTGTGACTTTTTTTATTGTTTGTTAAATCAATGTTTAATTTCTTGTTTGTTCTTAATAAAAATGTACTTGTTCTGTTTGTCTGTATTTTTTTTATTATTATTATTATTATTATTATTAAAGTGAGTTAAGTTTTTAAGTGTTGTATAGATTGACTAATCTCGTGTGTTGATGTTGGAGCAGGTCGAGTACACACGCGGAGCTGTGAGAGTAGGTATTAGATTTATTAATATTATAAATTCTTTATTTTTACAATAAGGATCCAGTGCCACAATGTGAGTAGGTGGATATAACAGCACAGAAAGTGCTGTGTAAAAGTGAGTGAGGCAAAGTGTGTGTGTGTGTGTGTCCACCCACTGCCTGTGGACAAAAAAAGAGATTCCCTCTTCAGACTACAGCTGAAGAATGCCCTTCACTCACACACACACACAAACACACATACACATAGCAGGCTGGTGGAGGGAACAGAGTGAGAGTGTCAGTGTGAGAGATAAAGACAAGACCCCATGGCTGAAGCAGGAGAAGGAGACGATGAGATTCAGTTTGTACGAACGGTGAGTAAAATCTAGAGCCTGAATAATCTCTCATCGACAGCGCTGTCAGTACCTTCTACTGCACTACCTCTTATTATACACATCCAATATCCCTCCTTCGAGTTCTGAGTCTCCAGGGGTGAATATGAGAGCTGTGAGTGTGTGGAGGTTTAAAGGGTTTTGTTGATGTAAGATTTATGTCATACTGTCCTAATTAGAATTAAGTGGTTCAGAAAATGGACGAGTGAATGTCATACTGTAATATTTAGAGAAAACAATATTTAAGATGATCTCTCTGCTTCTCATTCAGAAGAAATCAACTCAGAAATCAGGAAAAAGCTAACAAATTATTTTAAAGACTCTTCTGGGATCATCTGGAATCACACTAATATATACTTTAATATTTTATCTAATAAACATGTTAATATATTTTCTAATGTATAATATATACATGACATTCATATAGAGACGTGAAATATAACATATTGTCTGTTGGATCCTGTTTCATTTGCTACAGAACTAAAGATTGACATGAACAGGTGTGTGGTATTGTTATCTATTTATAATAGAGCCCAGTCTCTCTCTCACACACACACACACACACACACACACACAGGTCCTGTAATTTATGACCCTCAAACCAAAATGGCTTCATCTGTGTTTCATAACCTTCATAAATGTAATAATAGTAAAATGTTTTATATTTAATAAAACATTATACATGTATAGTATATCATATAAACATCATTATATATATATATATATATATTGCACCCCTTCCTATATTAGGAGGTTTGATGAAAACAACAACCCAGTAAAAATTTCAGGCCTATAAAATAAGTCTGAGTGGGCCCCTTAGATGCCTTATATGTCTACTTATAATAATATATATACTTATATATCTATATATAAGTAAATAATAAAAGTTCAATTCGATTTCCAGGTTTTATTCACAGTCGTAATAAAGACAACACATCACGTGTTTGGTACCGAACTCATCCCATGTTAGGTACAGAACTCATTACGTGTTTGGTACAGAACTCCTTACATGTTTGTCAGTGTGTGTTACGTTCTTCTGTAATGTGGAATATGGGAGATGAAAATTAAATAAAAGTTCATATATAACGAGTGTGGTGATGGAGATACAGTTCATTATTTACAATTCACACAATAACAATCACAGTGCAGGAGGTAAAAATAACAAAGACAAGATCATAAATTGGAGGAGGAAGCCAAACAGGTCGCCCAGCATGTATTAGGAGTTAATAACATACTGTACCTCCATACTGAGTGTGTGTGTGTGTGTGTGTGTGTGTATACAGGAGGATCAGGTGGTGTTACAGTCCACAGCTACGATACTAAAGGAACAGATTAAACTCTGTTTGTCCTGCGAGGGTTTTGGAAATCGACTCTGCTTCCTGGAGGCTACGTCTAACGCCCAGGTAACGCCTGATCAGTAACCCAGGTAACGCCTGATCAGTAACCCAGGTAATGGCTGATCAGTAACCCAGGTAACACCTGATCAGTAATCCAGGTAATGGCTGATCAGTAACCTAGGTAACACCTTTAGTTTTGCTGACTGAATTGTTTGCCTTGTTAAAAGGTGTTGTCCCTGATCAATAATTATATTATTGTTGTAATTATATGATTTTTATTTTTATGGATATGTGAATGATCAGGTTTGATTTTTTTGCAGAATGTTCCACCTGATCTGGCGATCTGTGTCTTCATCCTGGAGCAGTCGTTATCTGTTCGTGCTCTACAGGAGATGCTCTCTCATACCAGTGAGGTAAAAACCACGACTGAATCCGAGGATGAAGCTGATGATGATGATTTATAGATATAAATACAGGATTATCTGTGTTATGGGAGGAACTTTATAGTCCGCATGTAAAAATATTATTTATTGTCTATTTGTTTACATGAAGACATTCTCTGTTATCTCAAATATTTCACCTTTTAACAACAAAAACCCAAAAGTTTATTTTATAAAGTTTATACTGAAATATTCCTGTATTTTATATGAATATTTCAGCCAGAGAGAAAGTATTAATAAAATAATTCAACTGTATCACAAATTCACCATCTGGAGAGGATTCTCTTCTAACTCAATCAATCAATCAATCAATCAGTCAATTAATCAACCAATCAATCAATAAACAAACAAACAAACAAACAAACAAGAGTAAGTGGGTCACATGACCGAAATGACTGATTGGCTTATTAGAGTTGCATGTTTTTACTAGTTAGGGTTGAAAACAATTAAGTATTTTATTAGGAATAAATTTATTAGAAATAAAATTTAAAAACTGCGTGATTACCTGTTATATTTACAGGACGTTATGAAACACTGTGTGATAAATAATAATTAGAATATCAAGTTTTTCGTCCAAGTTATTCCTCTGTTTCTTTTTGCTCTCATCAGGATGTGGATTTGGATAAATGGGTATGTTATATTTTTTATATTCTTTCTCACACTGTGAATGTGTTTCCTGGATTCCAGGCTCAAATATTCAATATTAGTGGTATCAGTTACGAAATGGATTATTATAATATTTTCTCTTATTAAAAGTCATCACAGGGTGGAGGCCATCGGACTCTGCTGTACGGACACGCCATCCTGCTCAGACACACACACTCAGGCATGGTGAGAAGAAAACACACCCTGATACACCACGTCTTATACTTTTAAAACCATGGTGCCAGGTTTAGTGTAAAATAAAACACTGCATGGACTCTGACTAAAAGTTCAGAAGATTAAACCTGGATCTCAGGTGAAGATCTCAGTAAACATCAAACACCTCCTTCAGAATGACTGGTTTATTTACTCTTTATTCAACAATAGTACACAATATTATATTTATGATAAATGTCTATTTTCTAAGCCGCCTAATCCTAATTAGGGTCGCGTGGAAGCTGGCGCCCATCTCAGCCGACTCTGGGCGAGGACGGGGTACACCCTATATAGCCATCGCAGGGCCACCACACATACAGCCATTCACACTCACTCTAACACCTAGGGGCGATTTGGAACAGCCAATTAGCCTACTGTGCATGTTTTTGGACTGTGGGAGGAAACCAGAGTACCCAGAGAAAACCCATGCAAGCACAGGGAGAACATACAAACGCCACACAGAAATATACCGAGTCCAGGAATGGGAATCAAACCCTGGACCTTCTAGCTCTGAGGCGGATGAACTATGTAGCTATACCACCTGCAATAAAAACATTTTTAATAAACCTGTATTTCTTTTAGATGACTAATGAAGTGAGACGTGTCCCGGCTGTGTTGTGTCTCTAGCTGTAGCTTATCATTGTTTGGATTATTAACATTGTCTCCTCTCACCCCGCTGTAGTATCTGAGCTGCTTAACAACATCGCGCTCCCTCACAGACAAGCTGGCGTTTGATGTTGGCTTACAGGAAGACTCAACAGGTAAATAACACAGTCCACAACAAGAGCTCTCTGAGTGCAAACCTCTACCAAGCCCAGCAATCAAACAAATCCATCCTCCATATAACTAAAATCATCCTTTCTCATAATGGTAAGGAATCCTGTAAAAAAATTCCCGGATCCAGAATTTGATCAAGATCGTCTCCGAATTCTAACAGAGGAGTCCTCCTTGTTCAAATCTCCATCTTTCCGAATTTCATGAACATCCACACAGAACCTTTTGTGTAATCCTGCTAACAAACAAACATCTAACCAAAAACATAGTCTCCTTGGGGAGGCAAAAAAAACCCCACAACAAACCTCCCAGTGCAGTGTAGCACAGAGTGAGTAAAACGTGAGAGGTGTGTGACAGGTGTGCTGGTGTGTGTGTGTGTGTGTGTGTGTGTGGTAGGTGAGGCGTGTTGGTGGACGATCCATCCTGCTTCTAAACAAAGGTCAGAAGGTGAGAAAGTGAGAGTGGGTGATGACCTCATCCTGGTCAGTGTGTCATCAGAAAGGTACCTGGTAAGTTTTCCTTTGAAATTTGGAAACATTGGATGTGATGATGGAATAAATTCTCTAGTAGACCAGTCACACGTCACAGATGCTCATAAAAGAGTCTCAGTTACAGGACGTGTCACTGCTGCCCTGTGATCATGATGTTTGCGTCCACAGCATCTGTCGTACGCGAGTGGAGATCTCATGGTGGACGCCTCGTTCATGCAGACGCTGTGGAACGTGAACCCAGTGTCCAGTGGATGTGAGCTGGTGGAAGGTGAGTTTATTTGATGGGTTTATTCGGTGGTGCTTGGTGTGGTTTATTTCTCTGTTTTAGTACTTTATGTTTTGTTGATGTTCAGGATATTTAACTGGAGGATATGTCCTCCGACTCTTCCACGGTCACATGGATGAGTGTTTGGCCATTCCTGCTGCTGAGCAGGGGGAGGAGCGCAGGTGAGACAACACACACACACACACACACACACACACAATGGCGGGCTTGTTGTTATGGTTGTATTGATTTCTCATGAGACTAACTGAGAAGAGATGAAGGTCATCTGGAGGATAAAGATGTAAATAGAGTCTGAATGAATTTGTTGAGAGAGTCTGATGTGTGTGAAATGTTCAGGAACGCCCATTATGAGGGAGGAGCCGTGTGCAGTCATGCCAGATCTCTGTGGAGACTTGAGCCTCTCCGGATTGGGTATGTTGAGAACAGTAATATTAATACAGTATAGTGTGATCACACTCTTGGGATTTTATTTTAGGTGTAATTTATTTCAGATGATGTCAGTGATGAAAATTCTGTTTTTCCTTTCTGTGCCACAGATGGAGTGGCGGCCATATCAAATGGGGTCAGCCATTCAGAGTGCGCCACATCACCACTGGGCGATATTTGTGTTTAGATGATGAGAAAGGGCTGCTGGTGGTGGATCCGGAGAAAGCGAACACAAAGAGCTCTGCGTTCTGCTTTCGAGCCTCAAAGGTCAGAGCTTTATGTGTTTCTGTTCATCACAGACACTGGGGTCATTAATGGGAAAACAGTGCACACGCCCTACAGTACACACACCCTGTAGTACACACACCCTGCAGTACATACACCCTACAGTACACACATCCTGCAGCACACACACCCTGCAGTACACACACAGTACAGTACATACACCCTGCAGTACACACACAGTACAGTACATACACCCTACAGTGCACACAGTACAGCGCACATACAGTTCAGTACACACACTCTACAGCGCACACAGTACAGTACACACAGTACAGTACACACACAATACAGTACACACACCCTGCAATATACACACCATACAGTACACACAAACTGATGTATACACACCCTGCACCTATTAGTATTGGCTACTTGTCACCAACCAGGGAGGGGTGTAGCACGTGCTCCCTCCATGACATGTGATGTTGCCACCCACATCTTTACAAACTGCAGTGCATGTGCATTCAGGAGCCTTACACTCAGCCATGGCCTAATGGTTAGACAAGTGACTGGGACAGAAAGGTCGCTGGTTCGATTCCCAAACCAGCAGGAAAAATGTGTGCTGGAGTGCGAGTGAGCTGCACCTTCCCTTCCTCCACATTCATGGCTGAAGTGCCCTTGAGCAAGGCACCTAAGTCCCAACTGCTCTCCGGGCACTTCAGTGTGTAGCAGCCCACTGCTCCGAGTGTGTGCTCACTATTTATGTATGTGTGCTTACTTTGGATGGGTTAAATGCAGAAGGCAATAATTTCCCTTGTGAGATTAATACAGTATAGCAAATTAATACAGTACAGAAAAATCCCTTTGTATTAATGAGCTCATAGATGATCTGTGGCCTGTTTCCTGGGGTGTGTGGTGTTGGAGCAGGAGAAGACCGAAGTGGCTCAGAAGCGTGATGTGGAAGGGATGGGCGCTCCGGAGATCAAGTACGGTGAGTCAATGTGCTTCGTGCAGCATGTAGCTACGGGACTGTGGCTCACCTACGCCTCCGTCGATGCCAAATCTGCTCGTCTGGGACCTGTGAAGCGAAAGGTAACCAGGATGTAACATGGATTAGAATACACAGAGAAAATCAGGGGGATTTTAGTTATTAGTTTTAATAAATAATTATGAAATAAACTAATTCTTTATCGTGAATTTAAGATTTATACTGATTTATTAAATTATAAATTAATTTTTAAAAATCCTGTCTGACTGTTCTCATCACGGGGTGATCATGAATGTGAAGACGCACTGCCGCTGTAATTATTATTGTAGCTGTTGTTGTTGTTGTTGAATATGTAGTTTTAGCTGCTGTTGTTGTTGAAGATGTTGTAGCTGTTTTGCTGAAAATGTAATTGTAGCTGTTGTTGTTGAAAATGTAGCTGTTGCTGTTGTTTTTATTGATGTACTTGTAGCTGTTGTTGCTGCTGTTGTTAAAGATGTAGTTGTAGCTATTTTTTGTTAAAAATGTAGTTGTAGCTGTTGTTGTTGTAGCTGTTGTGTTTATTTGTGCTGTTAAAGTTGTTGTTTGTGTGTTTAGGCTATTCTTCATCAGGAAGGTCACATGGATGACGCTCTAACCGTGGCTCGCTCTCAAACCGAAGAGTCTCAGGCTGCTAGAATGATCTACAGCACTTCAGGCCTCTTCACCCAGTTCATCAAGTACTCACACACCCACACACACACACACACACACACACACACACACACCCACACACACACACACACAGCATGTATCCTTCACAAAATATATGAGAATCATGTAAAATGCACACGCACCTGTCTTCCCCCTTCCGTCTCAATTCTGCAGGAGTTTGGACTCCCTGAGTGGGAAGAATAAAAGTGCTGCTTCTCATCCTACGTCTCTCCCACTGGATTCTGTTGTTCTCTTACTCCAGGATCTGATCTTCTACTTCAGACCTCCGGAGGAAGACCTGGAGCATGAGGAGAAACAGAGCAAACTGAGATCTCTCAAAAATCGACAGAACCTGTTTCAAGAGGAGGTGGCGCATCACACACACACACACACACACACACACACACACACACACACACACACACACACACACACACACACACACAAGTTCTCTGGTCAGGGTTAAAGTTGCAAGTTTATCACAGGAGTTCTAAGGTTGGAATAATTAGGATACATATGTATAGGGAGTGATATGGGTGTGTGTGTGTGTGTGTGTGTGTGTGTGTGTGTGTGTGTGTGTGTGCATGGAGGAAAGAGATAGTAGATCTGCAGAAACAAAAGGACA
>JAOUQZ010000008.1:12711787-12724940 GCA_028564935.1 Neosilurus hyrtlii | reverse complement strand
CACACACACACACACTCACACACACACACACACACACACACACACACACACACACACACACACACACACACACACAATGAAGGAACAGTCTGGCTTTGTGCCTTCACTAGAGGGAGGCAGAGAGCAATCAGTATTCTTGTCATTTCACTTCTTTCCACCAGAGGGAGACAGAGAGCACGGTCTTAATTATAATTAATTATGATCACCAGCTGTCCTGCTGATGGTTTAGGAGAGTTCTGTACTGGTGTAAAAGTTTCAGTGAATCTTGTAATCTGAATTCAAATAGAAAATCAGGTTTGAGGAAATCAGCAGTAAACAGAAATGAAAACGAACTTTGTTTTTTGTTTATTTATTAATCCGGTCATATTTACAGGGTGTTTACAGAATCATTACAGATTTTGGAAAATATTTGTAATAAAAATGAGGATAAGGATGAGGATGAGGTATTTATGAATCAGAACTCATTTATAATTCATGATAAAAGTTTATCATTTATTAGTTTAATATTTACTTATTTACTGTATAATATATAGGTCATTTTATAAATAACATTAATTGTGTGATAGTTGGAGATGATGATATTGATATTGATGGTGTGTGTGTGTGTGTATGTGTGTGTGTGTGTGTGTGTAGCGTCTCTGATTCGAGGGAACAGGGCGAACTGTGCACTCTTCTGTGATAATCTGGACTGGTTGGTCAGTAAGCTGGACCGTCTCGAGGCCTCGTCAGGTGAACAGTCTGTGATGTATACGATCAGGGTTAAATGTGTGTGTGTGTGTGTGTGTGTGTGTGTGTGTGTGCGTGCACTAACATCATCGATAACTCTGTGTATTCATTCTCACATGTCACCTTGCTGCAGGTATTCTGGAGGTGCTGTACTGCGTTCTCATTGAGAGCCCAGAGGTTCTAAACATCATTCAGGAGAACCACATCAAGTCCATTATTGCACTGTTGGACAAACATGGACGCAATCACAAGGTGCCCATCACCGCCGCCTCTCCCAGATCACCTGATCAACCTTGGTCTAATCCGGTTTCCTGTTCTCTCGGTTCTCTAGGTGTTGGATGTTCTCTGCTCGCTGTGTGTGTGTAACGGTGTGGCTGTGAGGTCCAATCAGAACCTCATCACAGAGAATCTCCTCCCCCGCCGTGACCTTCTGCTCCAAACACAAATCATTAACTATGTCACAAGGTGATGAACAGAAACTACTGGGGTTAGAACGTAAAGAACCGACTTTTACACTGCCTGGAGTTTAATGCTTTAGCCTTAAGTTATGTTACATGTTCTGCACTTCCGTCTTCTGACAGTTATTTAATAATTGAATAATTTATTCTCTCTTTCTGTCTGTTTTGTAGCATGAGACCGAACATCTTCCTGGGGACGTGTGAGGGATCCACACAGTATAAGAAGTGGTATTACGAGCTGATCGTGGATCAAGTGGAACCATTTTTGACGGCTCAGGTGGGTCACCTTCGGGTGGGCTGGGCACTGACGGAGGGTTACAGCCCATACCCTGGTGGAGGAGAGGGCTGGGGCGGGAACGGTGTAGGAGATGATCTCTACTCCTACGGCTTCGATGGCCTCCATCTGTGGTCAGGTGAGGAACAGAACACGGAAAACAATCTTCTTTTATTGTTCTTCCACATGTTCAGGTGGATCAGTGGGTGAACCAGAATTATTCTTTACTGAGATCTGATCCTGGAGCTATTCATTCTTGAGTGTATGTTTCATCCATGTGTCACTCTGCATTTTGATTCTTTGGATCAGGGCGTGTCCCTCGGCACGTGGCGTCGTCCAATCAGCACATTCTGACAGCAGGTGATGTCGTGAGCTGCTGTCTGGATCTAAGCGTTCCTAGTATCTCATTCCGCATTAACGGGCATCCTGTTCAGGGAATGTTCGAGAACTTCAACCTGGACGGCCTATTCTTCCCCGTCGTCAGTTTCTCCGCCGGAATCAAGTAAAAAACTGTTTTACATCTTTACAGTACATCAGCATGCTCTTGCAGAAACTCAGTCTGTTCTCGCAGAACATCAGCATGCTCTTGCAGAACCTCAGCATGTTCTCACAAAATCTCATCATGTTCTCGCAGAACCTCAGCATGCTCTTGCAGAACCTCAGCAGAACTTCAGCATGATCTTGGAGAACCTCAGCATGTTCTCACAAAATCTCATCATGTTCTCGCAGAACCTCAGCATGCTCTTGCAGAACCTCAGCAGAACTTCTGCATGATTGTGCAGAACCTCAGCATGTTCTCACAAAATCTCATCATGTTCTCGCAAAACCTCAGCATGCTCTTCGAGAACCTCAGAATGTTCTCACAGAACCTCAGTATGTTCTCCCAGATCAAAAGCATGCTACAGAACCTCAGCATGTTCTCGCAGAACCTCAGCATGTTCTCCAGGTCCTCAGCATGCTCTTACAGAAGATCAGTATGTTGTAAAGAAACTCTGTGTGATAAAATGTTGTAATACAGCCATCAGTGCATGTTATGGAACCACTGATGAGTGACCGCAGGGATGTTTTTCTATTGTTCCCTCAGGGTCCGGTTCCTTCTGGGTGGACGTCATGGAGATTTTAAGTTCGTTCCACCACCAGGATATGCTCCGTGCTATGAGGCTGTGCTGCCCAAAGACAGACTTCGTATTGAGCCCATTAAAGAGTACAAAAACGACCTGAGTAATGACGTGAGGAACCTTCTGGGTCCGACACAGTCCCTGTCCCACACCGCCTTCACTCCCAACCCTGTGGACACCGCGCAGGTAGGATGGATCTCGAGTCAGCGCTGAATATCTGAGTGCAATAATAAAAACTTTATAATTCAGAATCCAGATGTTGCGATGTCATGCATTTCATTCATTTTCCTGCTCTGTACTATACACTTCGACCCCTGTGTTAGTCACTGTGATTAATATTAAAGTCTCTATTAGATGCAACTCTGCACCCTCTATATCTATCAAACTCTATTTACTCTGTAATCTCAAAAAAAAAAAAAGAAATATAGGATATATTTGCAGTATATCATCAGGATTCTGTTTTATTTTTACAGATTGTTCTTCCTCCTCATCTGGAGCGAATCCGAGAAAAACTGGCAGAGAACAGCCACGAGCTCTGGGCAGTAACTCGCATCGAACAGGGCTGGACTTACGGACCAGTGAGAGAATCAATCCACATAAACACTATTCAATCTTACACACACACATACACACAAATACACATTGACACATACACATACACACATACAAATACACATAGACACATAAAAATACACTAATACACACATATACACGCACGCACATACACACAAACAAAAACATACACACATGTGCACACACTCCCACATGCAAATACACACACACACACACACACACACACACTCACACTCACACCCACACACACACACACACATGCAGAATCCTACTATATCTTTATAATCTGGTTTTTATTATTTTTCCATGTTTATTTATTTTTCTTTCAGTTCCGTGATGATAATAAAAAACTCCATCCCTGTCTGCTGGATTTCCAGAACCTTCCAGAACCAGAGAAAAACTACAACCTGGCAATGTCAGGAGAAACTCTCAAGTGAGTGAGAAGACGTGTGTATATGTGTGAGATTGATATCTAATAGATGTGTGTGTGTGTGTGTGTGATATGTAATAATGTGTAAAGTTTGCTTTTCTGTGTCTTTTAGAACTCTACTTGCGCTGGGTTGCCATGTTGGAATGGGAGACGAAAAAGCAGAGGAAAATCTAAAAAAGATCAAACTGCCCAAAACGTCAGTAACTCACACACACACACACGCACACACCTATTAGATATTAATCAAACTCACACACACACCCCCACACACACACACACACACACAATAAAAGTGAAAAAAATTAAAATAGTTTTCATGGTAACGTTCTAACTCCTGAATGTAGCTACACTCAGAGCAACAGCTACAAACCGTCTCCTCTGGACCTGAACCACGTCAAACTGACCCCTAACCAGAACACGCTGGTGGAGCGACTCGCTGAGAACGGACACAACGTGTGGGCCCGGGACCGAGTGCGCCAGGGCTGGACTTACAGCATCATACAGGTAAAGATGTTTACCATCGCTCCGGGTGTGTGTTCCCTCTCCCCTGTCCAGCTTTCATGTTCCTTCAGAGGATTTTAATTAAAGCAGAAAACTGATGAAAAGATAAAGTGAGGAACTAATACTGTGTTGTTTCTGATCTCTCCGTCGTGTTGATGATGATGTTCAGGACATTGTAAACAAGCGAAACCCACGCCTCGTACCGTATAACCTCCTGGATGAGAAAACCAAGAAGACCAACCGAGACACCGTATGTGCCGCAGTTCGAACCCTGATTGGTTATGGCTACAACATTGAGCCTCCCGACCAGGAGAGCAGTGAGTACCGTTCCAGAACACTGATGTCTGCTGATGTCTGCAGTGCTTCCTGTTTCCTGCTTCCTGTCCACGCTAATGTTAAATGTGTGACTCTCCTAAGGCGGCCATGTCGGGAACGGCTCTGGGAATAAAATCCGTGTGTTCAGGGCCGAGAAGTCGTACGCGGTGACTCAGGGAAAATGGTACTTTGAGTTTGAAGCAGTGACGGTGGGGGAGATGAGGGTTGGCTGGGCCAGACCAAACGTCCACGCTGATAAAGAGCTCGGTGCAGATGACCTTGCTTATGTCTTTAACGGCTGCAAGGTATACAGATCATAAATATTCGTATCTAACAGACGTTCTAGTAATATGATATAAAGACCTGCTTTAATCGGGGTAATTGTGTTTGTGTGTCTTTGCATGTGTTCAGGCTCAGCGTTGGCACATAGGCAGCGAGCCGTTCGGTCGACAGTGGCAGCCAGGAGACGTGGTGGGCTGTATGATTGATCTATCTGAGCAGAACATCATGTTCACGCTTAACGGAGAGATGCTGATCAGTGACTCCGGCTCAGAGATGGCTTTCAAGGACATCGAGATTGGAGAAGGTACAGGGCTTTATCATTGCGGACCCTGAGATGGGGGACTGGGGTGGAATCCAGTCCACGCATTCAGCTGAAGTTCAGAGGAGATGCGTGAAGAGCTCAAGGAACATAAAAATCCATTTTATCAGCAGAAAACAGAACGTTTATAGATCCAAAGGAACAGAAACCTCACACTCTTTTTAAAGGAATTCAGTGTATTAATATTGTTATTCACCGGCTTTCACCTCTGGGACAATGATGCTGCTCCTTCTTCACACTGTCACTGTGTGTGTGCGTGTGTGTGTGTGTGTGTGTGTGTGTGTGTGTGTGTGTGTTGGCGGGGGTGTTTCCTGCAGGTTTCATCCCTGTGTGCAGTCTGGGTCTCTCTCAGGTGGGTCGGATCAATCTTGGCCAGAATGTCAGCAGTCTGCGTTATTTCACCATCTGCGGCCTGCAGGAAGGTTTTGAGCCATTTGCCATCAACATGAAGAGAGACATCACCATGTGGTTCAGCAAAAGCCTGCCGCAGTTCATTCCTGTTCCGACAGAGCACCCTCACATCGAGGTCGGTACCAGTACCTCACGCAGTAGGAATACACACGCGCAGAGTAAAATGTTCTGTCTTTGATTCTTTTTCACCTGCAGGTGTACCGTGTGGATGGTACAGTTGACAGCGCCCCCTGTCTCAAACTGACTCACAGGACATTCGGCTCCCAGAACGCCAACACCGACCTGCTGTTCTTCAGACTCAGCATGCCTATCGAGTTCCACGAGTCATTTAAGGTAGAGGCAGGGGCCACGCCACTGACACGTTCCCTCACCATCCCCGAGGACGAGGCCTTGGAGATCGACCCCAACTCTGAATATGAGCTCCTGAAGAAGAGCGCCACCCGCAGGGAGCAGGAGGAGAAAGAAAAGGAACCGTCTGTACCTAAAGAGCTGCCGGGCACCAAGGAGGCGGAGAATGAGAAAGACACCACCACGGAGAAGAGTAAAAAGAGAGGGTGAGTGCTGAGTCATTCAAAAAAAAACACAGACATCCCTCTCTGGGACACGCCTGACTAAAACTGTACCCCTCTCCGTGTCAGTAATATAAGAAATTGTTTTTGTTGATGTTCAGATTTTTCTCAAAAGCGAAGAAGGCTGCTTTTATTGCTCCGCCCCCGGTCGTTCCCACTGTCCCTCGCCTTTTGGAGGATGTCGTCCCAGATGATCGAGATGATGTGGACATTATTTCCAACACAACCACAGTATGGGCTACGATTTCTCAGAGTTTGATTTAATTTATTATTATTTATTTTAAAGAAGATTAAAAATTTCAGCAGGATTTTAAAACATATTGTTTCTAGAGCTTATATCATGATCTCAAATTGTGTGTGTGTGTGTGTGTGTGTGTGTGTGTGTGTGTGTGTGTGTGTGTAGCATTACTACTCGGTGCGTATCTTTGCGGGTCAGGAGCCCAGTGGAGTTTGGGCAGGCTGGGTTACTCCTGATTACCATCAATATGATCCTCATTTCGATATCAGTAAAGTAAGAAACGTCACCGTCACTGTTGGAGATGATAAAGGCAACATACACCACAGGTACATCATCACCATCATTACCATCATCATCACCATCATCATTTCCATCATCACCACCATCATCACCATCATCATCACCATCATCACCACCATCATTATCATCATCATCACCACCACCATCATTTCCATCATCACCACCATCATCATTATCATCATTATCATCATAATCATCAGCACCACCATCATTATTACCACCATTATCATCATCATCACCATTATCATCACCATTATCATCATCACCACCATCATCACCATCACCATTGTCACGGCGGACACAGGTCAAGGTTTTTAGTGTGATCTGAAGAAGAGTTCAGAAGCTGTTATAAAAAATGTAAGAAGCAACTGTTCATACTGTTCATAAGACAGCGACCCAGCACATATTGTTTACACCAGGTGGTGCTGACAGAATATAGTGGAGGAACTCGGGGTATCAGGTGCCGCTGGGGGCTTTGATTGAATAAAACTGCTCTTGACCTTGAATCCACGTCTCTTGGTGAACTGACCTGTGTCACCATCACCATCATCATCTCACTTATTGGAATTCTTAATTAGGCAGAAATATGAACAGTTACTTCGTACATTTTTTATAAAAACTTCTGAACTCTTTTTCAGATCACACCTAAAACCCTAAACTGAATAGTTTAGCGAATATCCCATAATGCTTTGCCCCTATGTGTTTAAAATCTTCCGTGTTTCCCACATCAGTATGAAACGCAGTAACTGTTACATGGTGTGGGGCGGAGAGTTCGGTGGCTCGCAGCAAACACGCATCACTCAGGAGGATTTTGTCATTGGTTGCCTGGTGGATCTGGACACAGGTCTCATGACCTTCACCGCCAATGGGAAAGAAGTGAACACTTTTTACCAGGTGAGTGTGTGTTTATATCACACCTCTATTCCTCTATTCTGGCTGTTCTTTGGAATTTTATTTCCCCCATGTGTACTGTTAAAGGCTCACGCTGCACATTCATTCATTATCAGGTGGTTACGGAATTTCTATAATAATAAAGTAAGGACACGTTTAAGACTTCAGGCTGATGTGATGTTAGAGATGCTTTATCATAAATCTGTGTAGTTAATATTTACCTGGAGCTCCGGAGAGATTCTGCACACCTGCATTAACAGTGATGGTGTGTTTCAGGTGGAACCCAACACCAAACTCTTTCCCGCAGTCTTCTGTTTGCCCTCCAGCCAGAACATGCTGCAGGTGGAGCTTGGCAAGCTCAAGGTCTCTTATACATTTATATGCTATTTATTTATTTATTTATGTTTCTTTATAGTACAGTAAATTAACTAGGAGCTGTGGGTCATCAGCAGATTTCTTTCTGTACTTGTGTTGGTGTTTTTGTTTATTACAGTAGAGTGCCTTTATTTAATGCCCGTATGATGGCATACACTCACTTCCCTGTCACTGACAGCAAACACAAGCCAATCACGGGCATCCGTGAGCTCATTCATACGAGGGGGTGGATAGCGCTTTCCTTCTGAGTGTGTTAGGCCGCCTCCAAATACGCATGTGCAGCAGTTTGAAAAGAGGCGGTTGTAGGCATTGTGTGTCACGGAGGAGGCATGTGCATGCTTACACCTCTCTCTGGTTGGTGGTGCTTGTGTGATAGGGAAGGCATACTTGAAGGGTAGGAATTGGATATGACCAAATTAGGGGAGGAAAAAATAAAATGAGCTGCTTGTTTTCTATCCAGAACATCATGCCCATCTCGGCAGCCATGTTCCGTAGTGATCGAAAGAACCCGGTCCCACAGTGCCCTCCCCGCCTCGATGTCCAGATGCTGACCCCAGTGATCTGGAGCCGCATGCCAAACCACTTCCTGTCCCCCGAGACGGGCCGCGTTAGTGAGAGACTCGGCTGGATGGTGCGGTGCATGGAGCCGCTCACCATGATGGCTTTACACATTCCGGAGGAGAACAGGTACATAACAAGGCCAAATTCTTTGAGATGTTAATGCCGATACCCTATTAACACACTCTGATGATTACTCTCATCACTTAACACTTTAAGGTGTATTGATACCTTGGAGCTTTCGGAGCGTATGGACCTGCTGAAGTTCCACCACCACACGCTGAAGCTGTACTGCTCCGTGTGCGCTCTGGGAAACAACCGTGTCGCCCACGCCCTCTGCAGCCACGTGGACGAGTCTCAGCTCTTCTACGCTATAGAGAACTCATACCTGCCCGGCCCGATCCGCAGCGGCTACTACGACCTGCTGATCTCCATGCACCTGGAGTCAGCCAAGAGGAATCGCCTCATGACGAACAGGGAGTTTATCGTACCTATGACGGACGAGACGCGCTCCATCACACTAAGTGCTCACACACTCCCCGCTGTGGGACGTTCCACGTGCCTTAGACCCACACTGCATTTCTCACACACTGGCTTTGTGGGCACCAACGCTGACCTGTACACACTCAGCCCCTTCATACCGCTGCAGGTATGGAGAGCTCTGATTGGGTGTAACACAGATTGCACCACAACACATACTGCAATTCCTAAATCTGAATGAATTAATAAACCACTATCCTACATTTCCTCTCTAGATTCTGAAAGATGACGCCCTGAGCATGTTAACAGAGGCGGTGCAGGACGGAGGCCAGGCCATGCGGGATCCTGTAGGGGGCAGCGTGGAGTTCCACTTTGTACCTATCCTGAAGCTGATCAGTACGCTCCTCATCATGGGTGTGTTTGAGGATGAGGACGTGAAACACATCCTCGCGCTCATCGAGCCCACTGTGTTCCAAGAGGAAAAAGGCGGTCAATCGGAGGAGGACAAGAGCAGGGAAGCAGTTGAGCAGGAGTCCACATCTAAAGAGGAGGGAGTGGAGGTGAAGGAAGAGGAGGAATGGGCAGACGGGTGCACTGAGGATGAAGGAATGGGAGAGTATGAAGAGGGGGAAGAGGAGGATGAGGAGGAGGAGGAAGGCCAGACAGAACAGGAAGCTGATGAAGAGCACCTTGTGCCTGAGAAAGATAACAAAGAGAAAGCCGAGCATTCAAGAGCAGAACCACAGGCTGAACTGGAGGCAGGTCTAACAGTGGGGAGGGAGGAGCCTAAAGAGGAAGCGGAAGTTGGGGAGGGGCTACTGCATATGAAACTACCTGAGTCTGTCAAGTTACAGGTATTTCATACAAATCTGTAAATATTATAAACATTTATTACTTTTTTAATTTCAACAAATCAGAAATTTTCACACAATTTTCACGTCTGTGCAAACGTTATGTGATTTAAAGCCCTGGGAACAACAATAAGAGTTTCTCCTTCTCTCTTTCTAAGATGTGTACTCTACTGCAGTACCTCTGTGACTGTGAGCTGCGTCACCGTGTTGAGGCTATCGTCGCATTCTCCGATAGGTTCGTCACTCGGGTGCAGTCCAATCAGAGGCAGCGATATAATGAGCTCATGCAGGCCTTCACCATGACAGCAGCAGAGACGGCTCGCAAGACCAGAGAGTTCCGTTCACCACCACAAGAACAGGTGCACACACACATACACACACACACACACACACACACTCACAGTGCAGTAGTCATGAACTCTGAACTGTGTTTGTGTTTGTAGATGAACATGCTGATGAATTTTAAGAATTGTCCAGATGAAGAGGACTCTCCTGTTCCTGAAGAAGTCCGCATGGAACATCACATGTTTCACAATGACCTGCTGGCTCACTGCGGTCAGTCAGAACCCCCCACCCACCCCCATAGTTTTACCATCTCTCCATTCTGTCCTCCACTGAAGCAACACTTCTTCTTTCTTTCGCTCTTGTTCAGGTATTCACGTTGAGGAAGAGGAGGAGGAAGAGCATGTGGACACATCTCTTCGTGGAAGATTCTTCAGGTTACTTGAGAAAGTGAAGAGACTGCGAAGGAGAAAGCAGGAGACCGAGATGGAGCCGGAGGAGGAGAAGAAACCCAGTGAGCACCGATGAATCTGATTGTTTTAATCATTTATTCACTGCTATTAGGTCCCAGAGAGTTAAGATTACAGTGCATCTGATAAAAAGGATTTTTTCATGTGGTATTTCAGGCACGTTGCAGGAGCTGATCTCTCACACGATGATCCACTGGGCTCAGGAGTCTTTCATCCAGGACCCCGAGCTGGTGCGCCTCATGTTTAGCCTGCTGCACCGGCAGTACGACGCTCTGGGGGAACTGATCCGCGCGCTACCCAAAGCCTACACCATCAACGCCGTCTCAATGCTGGATACCATGGAGCTGCTCGAGTGTCTGAACCAGATCCGCTCACTTCTCATTGTCCAGATGGGTCCTGAGGAAGAGAGACTCATGATCCAGAGCATCGGGTGAGAGCGCAAACCTCACATGGGACTCTGCAGCTCATTATTTCCAATTCATCTTCATTAAACCAGAGCAAGAGTAATGTGAGCACACTGCAGTGAAAATAAATTCTACTTGAAATGAATAATATAGAACCTTGACAGAGTAATGCAGGGTGTGGCATTGATGGGTCTTTAATCACCTACAAGGGGCTTATTCTTTAAATTTTTCTTCATATTTTAAGCCATAAATATTGTTCCAGTATTGAACATCCTTCTGAGACAATGTCAGAGTGTTACATAACGAGGTTTGCGAGGTTTTTTACACACTCTAGTGCATGACATCATGCTGATTATCTGATAATCTGCCCCATCCTGTCTGACCTTCCTCCAGAAATATTATGAGTAACAGGGTTTTCTACCAGCATCCCAACCTGATGCGAGCGCTGGGCATGCACGAGACCGTCATGGAGGTCATGGTCAATGTACTTGGGGGCGGAGACTCAAAGGTAAACTCTGTTTGGGATCTGATCATAACCTGTTTTAAAGTGTACATGTCAAAGTTTGCACTGAAAAACTGCGTTTGGACCGGAATACTTATAATTCTGAATGTTTGCTGCAGGAGATTCGTTTTCCACGCATGGTAACCAACTGCTGCCGTTTCCTGTGTTATTTCTGTCGTATTAGTCGTCAGAATCAGCGCTCCATGTTCGACCACTTGAGTTACCTGCTGCAGAACAGCGGCATCGGCCTGGGTCCGTTACTCACGCCCTTGTGTGTGTGTGTGCTCTTTCTTTAAACCTTGTTTATTTTTTATTGATGGCATGATGACGCTGTTTCAGGGATGCGAGGCTCAACACCACTTGATGTTGCTGCAGCATCCTGTATTGATAACAACGAGCTGGCGCTGGCGCTTCAGGAGCAGGACCTGGAGAAGGTCATCATCTCTGCGCACTACATTTTTCCAGTTCCAGTCTGAAATCTTGTTTGAATGTTGGGTTTATGTTTTATCTCCTGGTTAATCAGATCTATGAATATGGAAGTACAGATGTTTCCTGCTTAAGCGTTCCCTCTCCTGTACCCCTCAGTGTGACTATGTTACTACTCTGTAGGTGGTGAAGTATTTGGCCGGGTGTGGACTGCAGAGTTGTCCCATGCTTCTGTCAAAAGGTTACCCAGATACTGGCTGGAACCCATGTGGAGGACAGAAATACCTCGACTTCCTCCGATTCGCCGTCTTTGTTAATGGTGTGTATATCAGTGTGTGAAGGGGTGTGTATTAGTGTGTGTGATGGAGTGTATATTGGGGTGTATATTAGTGTGTATGATGGGGTGTATATTGGTGTGTGTGATGGGATGTATATTGGTGTGTGTTTGAGATGAGGTGTATATTGGTGTGTGTGATGGGATGTATATTGGTGTGTGTGTGAGATGAGGTGTATATTGGTGTGCGTGTGTGAGATGGGGGTGTATATTGGTGTGTGTGTGTGAAGGGGTGTATATTGGGGTGTACAGTGGTGTGTGTGTGTTTGAGATGGGGTGTATATTGGTGTGTGTGTGTGATGGGGTGTATATTGGGGTGTACAGTGGTGTGTGTGATGCGGTGTATATTGGTGCGCACAGTGGTGTGTGTGATAGAGTGTATACTGGGGTGTATATTAGTGTGCGTGTATGATGGTGTTAGGGAGAGATAAGGCAGATGGACCCAAAAAGCAGGACAGACACAGGTGTAGGCAGAAAATAAAGTCCTTTTATTGAGGACGATGAAGGTCATCAGGTACTAGAACTTAGAGAATTACTGAGCAAACTAGACGAGAACGCTGTGATGGCACAAGACGATCTGGCGCTCGAGCCGTGGAGGTGCGGGGCTTTTATCCAGAGCTGTGATGGGAATCAGGTGAGGGTGATCAGGGCGGGGACAGCAATCAACGTAGTGCAGGAACAATCAGCTAGCCTGAGCATGGAGAGAGCAGAGAGAACATGAGACAGGAAGCACACTAGGATATCACAGATGGGGTGTGTATTGGGGTGTGTGTGATGGGGTGTCTATTGGTGCGTACAGTGGTGTGTGTGATAGAGTGTATACTGGGGTGTATATTAGTGTGCGTATATGATGGGGTGTATATTGGTGTGTGTGTGATGGGGTGTATATTGGTGGGGGTAAGTGTGTGTGATAGGGTGTATATTGGGGTGTGTGTGATGGGGGTGTGTATGTGTGTGTGATAGAGTGTATATTAGTGTGTGTATGATGTTGTGTGTGTAGGTGTGTGTGTGTATGTGTGTTTGTTTATGTATGTATGTGTGTGTATGTGTGTGTGTTTGTTTGAGT
>JAOUQZ010000008.1:12636592-12656592 GCA_028564935.1 Neosilurus hyrtlii | reverse complement strand
TTTGGCTTCATCAAGCGGGACCTTCAGCTCTCGCTGGAGCGATTCACAGCTGAGAGTGAAGTGGCTGGGATGAGAATCAGCACCTCCAAGTCCAAGGCCATGGTTCTCATCCTGGAAAAGGGTGGAACACACCCTCTGGGTCTGGAATGGGGTCCTGCCCCAAGTGGAGGAGTTCAAATATCTTGGGGTCTTGTTCAGGAGTGAGGGACAGATGGAGTGGGAGATCGACAGGTGGATCAATGCAGCCTCTGCTGAAAAGTGGAGCATGTACCGGTCCGTCGTGGTTAAGGAGTTGATCTGGATGGAAAAGCTCTCAATTTACCGGTCGATTTACATTCCTACACTCATCTATGGTCACGAGCTTTGGGTAGTGGCCGGAAGAATAAGATCGCTGGTCTGGGAACGCCTCGGTGCCCCCCCCAGAAGAGCTGGAGGAAATGGCTGGGGAGAGGGACCTCACTGCTTAGGCTTAGGCCCTTATGACCCGACCCCAGATTAAGTGGAAGAAGAAGATGACTAAGTTTAGTAATTCCTCTCTCTCTCTATCTGAGCTCTCCCTCTCTGAACTCACTGTATCTCTCTCTCTCTCTCCCCCTCGCTCTCTCTCTCTTTCTGTGAACTCTCTCTCTCTCTCTCAATCACTCTATGAATTCTCTCTCTCTCACTCACTTTCTCTGAACTCTCTCACACTGAACTCTCTCTCTCTCCCTCTCTCTTTCTTTCACTCTATAAACTCTCTCTCTCTCACGCTCTATGAACTCTATCTCTCTCTTTCTCTTCAGCTGTTGGGTGTCAGACAGTGTGGTGTTCTATGTGTGTGTGGTGGGCGTGGTGGGCGTGGTCCTGCTGGTGAATGGGTCTGTGTTCCTCATGGTTCTGCTGCAGGTGAGGAGAGCATATGTGAGTGAGCACAGCAGTGTGATGAAGGAGTTGCGAGGTGTCACCAGTCTCACTCTGCTGCTCGGACTCACCTGGAGCGCTGCTTTCCTCACCTGGGGGGACGCCAAGGTCCCACTGCTCTACATCTTCTCCATCTTCAACAGCCTCCAAGGTGAGGTCACACAGGGGGCAGAGTTTAGTTAAAGGTGGGACTGCATAAAGATGAGCTCTGGAACTGCTAAGTGTGTGACAAGACAGTGGGAGAGCTTATTTACAGGTGTGTGTGTGTGTGTGTGTGTGTGTGTGTGTGTGTGTGTGTGTGTGTGTGTGTGTGAGAGAGAGAGAGAGAGAGAGAGAGAAATGTTATAGTAGATAATATTGTAACAGTTGATCAGGTGACGTGTTTGTGTTCTATAGGATTTTTTATTTTTATGTTTCAATGCCTGATGAAGGAGAATGTGCGTAAACAGTGGAGAGTGCACCTCTGCTTCGGACGCTTTAAACTGCAGGAGTACTCAGGTACCAAACACCAACCAATCAGCTGAGAGAGCACAGCACTTAACACCTCTTATAAAACCAGATGAATTTCATGTTTTTGTTTCGCTGATGATGTTCAGCTTATTACGTCCTGAGATAAATGAGGAGTAAAAGTGTGTGTCTGTGTGTGTGTGTGTTTGTGTGTATGTGTGTATGTGTGTGTGTGTGTTACTCTCATTTGCAGACTGGAGTCACACTCCTCCCATTGTTAACAAGCCCAAACACACGCCGATGTTAAATTTACCTGCAGTGGCCTCAGTCAGATCCATCAAATCCAACTCAACTCAGAGCTCGTCTGCTTCCTCACACAGCACCGAACACCATGTGTCTGTGAAGAGACCTGACCTGGGTAACACACACACACACACACACACACACACACACACACACACACAGGCCTAATCTGCACTGTTCTGTGTCAGAAACGTTTGTCACATTGCAATAAATTCTTGTGTGTGTGTGTGCAGGCATGGTGTACCAGCAGAGCTTCATCCTGCCTGGAGCGCAGCGAATACACACTCCACTCCCCGAGGATGGACACAGCACCACACACTCCCTGAAGTGGATCCCTAAAGAGGGTCCTTATGGCGATGTTTACTTTAACTAGCACTCACTTCCTGTGTGATCTCACTGTGGTGTTTGTGATTATTGCAGGATTTACACTAAATGATTTTTCAAGTGGTTTCACTGTCATAAACAAATTAGAACATCGGAATCAAGGCTACAAACCAAAAATTGATAATTAATTAATTAAAAACTTCCTGATTAAATTATTTAAGAAAATTTTAAAGCTTCATAACTATAGTGTCACTTGTTATTTCTTCCCAAATCAATGGCCGCAACTTTTTTGCCAGAAAAGATACACACTGCCCTCACAGAGCTAAAATGCTGATCACAGAATCGTTACTGAAGAATTTTAAAGCTTCTGCCGATTCTTTCACAGAACAGGCTTCATCGGCGCAATATTATTTTAAACAGAAAAGAAACAAAACTCACAAAATCCGATTTTGTTACCATGTGTTATTATCGTGAGTCCTGACTCAAGTACACTGTGGCCCTGGAAAATCCCCAATCATTCCTCAGAAAATCTGAGCTAATGCTTGGAAAAGTGATTTAGCGTAAGACTGGAATAACTGTGTATTTGATTTTCTTTTTGATGTGAGAGTCTTTTTAAAGTCTTTTCAGAGGTTTATGATGTAGGGTTGACATTTGTGTGTGGTGTCCTCAGATTCAATTTTTTAAACTTTTTTAACATTTGTTTTTAATTTTCTTTAAATCAACACTGTATTCTCTCTCTTTCTCTCTCTCTCTCACTCACTCATACACACACACACACACACACACTCACACACACACACGTACCACTGTTCTTTCCATTACTGGTATTAGTAACTTGGTGAATAACTGTTTTATTCATCCCAATATTATTTTATCCCATAATGGAAATTAGATTGTGAATTTTCTAGGTTAATTTATTAGTGAGGATTTTTTTTAAACAAACATCTAATTTTAACTTAAATATTGTGTCATTAATATTACAAGATGATTATTCAGTTCCTGCTCGCCCAGATCGCTTTATCACTAACCCGGAACTTTAGAAACAAAGTACGGTTTCTATCAGAACGATTCAAGGTGGCGGACCAACCGGAAGTGTATAAACCGCACAGAGTTTGGGCGCCTGGCGGTAAGCGCTCGAGGTTTATTTGTTTAATTGTATGTGTATTTAGGGTTGTTGTAGTTTATGTATTAATAGTTATTGTGTTATTGTACAAATGATGGTGTTATTATTTTTAAAGTGCACTTCAATGTGTTAGCTTAGCTTAGCTTCAATGTCTATGTAACGGCTCAGCTCTGGGTCAGTAACACTGTTTATTACCACATAATAACGAGTTTTAAAGAATTTTTATTCTCTATGTGAACATAAGCAATAAAAAACATTTCTTTGGAGATAAAAGAGGGAAAAAGGGTTTTTCACTCTTTTGTTTTAGAACATTATTTTAGTTTTACATTTTAATATTAAACCTTTTCATGTGGGAGTCAAAGTGAAGTGATTCATATCAGGGAGGTCAGTTCATTCTCATGATGATGTTTCCTTAATAAACATAAACCTTGTCCCCTTTCACATGGACAATAAATCATTCATCATCTGTTCTTCATTCTTGTTGATAAGACCATCTTGTCCTATGTCACGTGACACACCGATGGGACACCGTGACAGACTTATAGTAATATCACGTAGTTCTCCCTTATTGTTAGGTATATTAGATGGCACTAGAAGCACTGTGCGAGTTCTGAACCCACGTTTCATGGAAAACCTGTCACCTGCCCGGTCTGACTGGGTTGGTAAGCGTTGAATTTTTTGGTCATTTATAAGTCCCATGCAAATTGCTGGAATTCCCTCTCACATACTCAAGTCATCCGCTGACCATTAGAATAAATCATTTGGGTCTTCAAACAGCAGAAAAACATGGTGGCTGAGATATATATGACAGAGTTTTAATTCAAGTTGTGAATTGCAGTGGGAAGTAGTTGACCCTGTGTCTTTATTTATAAAGGTTTTATAAATTACTTCTATAAAAATATACAAGTGTGTTGCGTAGCCTACAGACTTGTTGAAAAATCATGAGTAGTGATCGACTCCAGCGCTGTTGGGGTTTTCCTGATCAGATGCACTCTGCCTCAAATTTTATAACTTCATTTCATTTCATTCAAACCTTCAGCATCAATGTATGTGATTAATATACAGTCTGACAGCTAGGAACATGGCCCCTTTTCATTGCTAAGTCTGGCATCAGGGCTGGTCAGATGTCACAGTTTTTCCTGGATTCATGGGTCCCAAAAAAAACATGCAATATCTTTGGAATGAGTAATCACATCTCCTTCGTTTAAATATATTTGTGATCCTGAAATGAAAAGCTATCCAATTATATTTCAAATCCGAATTCTTATTTTAAAATTTTTACTGATATACCAATTATTATTATTTTTATTATTATTATATCATAGACATTTCCAGTAGTTTTTGTATTGTGATATTATGGGTTATTTCTTGTCTCACCTGTTGTTTCATTAGAACCCAATAAATATCTTAAGTGTAAGAGGGGGCCCTACAATCGGGGGTTTAATAAATGGGACTCGGATCTCACCGATCTTGTAAGAAGAATAAGACCTGGAATAAAGATAAAGAACTACAGCAGACTTGATGGTTCAGTTAGAGTCCTGACCGGACCAGACTCGATCTGTCCAATCAGTATAACGTTTATTCCTTTTTTTTCTCCTGTTGATAATCAGATGAGCGGAAACTCGGACAGAAATCAGGAATTTCATGAGCAGCTCCGGCTTCAGGAACTGTATGGTCAGAGCCGAGATGGTGGAGATGACCCGTACACGTACATCGACCCTGCGGACGGCACTGTCTACGACTGGGACCATGACAAGAAGGCCTGGTTTCCAAAAGTCTGTTTAAGTTATGATGTTAATATTGTTTTGAGAAGATTTTATAATGCTGACTATTTTGTTCATCTGTTTCTTTCTAAAAATGTACCTATAAATTGTTAGCACATCTGCATTAATTTATCCATTCTTCATGATAAGTGGACGTGTGTAAAACTAGTTTAGAGCTCGGAACCGTGAATATGTTTATGTGGATGTTGGGTGTGCAGATAACGGAGGACTTCATTGCTGCATATCAAGCAAATTACGGCTTCAGTGAAGATGGAAGTTCAGCAGCAACCGGAGAACCTCAGCCTGAGGAAGAGGAGAAAGAGGAAGAGGAGAAAGAGAAGGAGGAGAAAGAGGAAGATGAGGAAGAGGAGAAGCAGAAGGAGAAAATGACAGACTCAGGAACCGCTCCAGAGGAAAAGAAGAAAGGAGAGAAGAGGAAAGCAGAGCCAGGTGTGTATTCAGCAGCAGCGTGATCGGATCTCAACAGTGTTTTCACAGTGCTTGTTATTTATTTGTTAATTTTGTTATTTTTATCCCCGATGAATTGTATTTTAATAAAACCCAAACTGTGGTTTCAAATTTTAATTGAAATAATTTTATCACACACTGGATTGAAATGCACGTAAATGAAATCTGCTCTGATTGGCTGACTACTTTACATATGAAATGTGATCCACCTTTGTCCCCGCCCCTCCTCACCTCAAAATTAATAAACTAATAAAAAAATAGTTTATTTAAAACACAGAGTAATCCACAGCATCTCATCTCTCATCTGTACAGGCTGGTTTGATATCGAGAAAGAAAAAAACACAAATGTTTATGTATCAGGTAAGTGTGTGTAAAGTATTAATATATACAGTTTACTATGTATTTACCTATGTACATGTTTCAGTGTGTGTTTGTGTGTGTGGTAGGTCTCCCTCCTGATATCACTCCGGATGAGTTTGTGGAGTTGATGTCTAAGTGTGGAATAATAATGAGAGACCCAATGACGGAGGAATATAAAATTAAATTATATAAAGACCATGAGGGGAATCAGAAAGGGGACGGACTCTGCTGTTATCTGAAGGTTAGTGACTGTGAAACACACACACACACCAGATCCACATTAACACTGTTCTCATGTCTGTGTTTGTATTTGTGTGTGTGTGTGTCTTTAGAGAGAGTCGGTCGCTCTGGCTGAGCGTTTGTTGGATGAGTATGAGGTCAGAGGTTACCGGCTACACGTCGAAGCAGCTCGCTTTGAGTTGAAAGGCCAGTACGATGCCAGCAAGAAGAAAAAAAAGAGCAAAGAATATCGCAAAAAACTGCAGCAGCAACAGAAGTACTTTATTTGTTTATTTATTTATTTCTTTGTTCATTTGTGTGGTTTTTCCATATTTGATGTGTTTTATTCCTGTGTAAAGAGGTGTGTGTGTGTTTTCCTGGTGGATGTGATGGTGTTTGCAGGCAGCTGGACTGGAGACCTGAGAAGAAAGGAGAAGTGCGTAAGAGACACGAGCGAGTGGTGATCATCCAGAACATGTTCCACCCCACAGACTTTGAGGTAGAACTCATTCTGTGTGTGTTCACAGTCTCACTACGCACTCATGCACAAACATGACTGGAACAATCAACTGAATGCGTGAAATGATTCCAAATCCTATGAGTCAGATTGGCGAAGTGACACACAGCAGCACCACGGGTGCTAACACTCGACCGGAAAAATGGATTTTCATCAGGTTCTGGGTTTTTTCCTGAGTTTATCTCTGTGAGAACCCGGTGGACCCTGAGACCCTTTCATGACGTAACTCGTTCAGACACGTCTTATTCAGCGTTATATTTTACTGGGTGTTTATAGGCAGTAATTTAGACCTTCAGTCACCAGGGGGCACTGTGGGGTTACATTACATTACATTTGCAGCATTTGGCAGACGCTCTTATCCAGAGCGACTTACAATTATTATTTTTACACAACTGAGCAATTGAGGGTTAAGGGCCTTGCTCAAGGTCCCAACAGTGGTGACAGTGGGGATTGCTGACCTTCGGGATCAGTAACCAATCGCCTTAACCACTAAGCCACCACCTGCCCTGTGGGTTAACGCTAATGCTGTGTGTGTGTGTGTGTGTGTGTGTGTGTGTGTGTTGTGTTTTAGGAGGATCCACTGGTGTTGAACGAGTATCGAGACGACCTGCGCTCAGAGTGTGAGAAATTCGGGGAGGTGAAGAAGGTTATCATATTTGATGTGAGTGTCGTTACTGTTCTACCTGCTGAGTCCTGGTTCTGTACAAGCATCCTGTTTACAAGTGTGTGTGTGTGTATCAGAGACACCCTGACGGCGTGGCTTCTGTAGCGTTTAAGGAGCCAGATGAGGCAGATATGTGCGTGACTGCACTAAACGCACGGTGGTTTGGAGGAAGACAACTTTCAGCACAACTGTGGGATGGAGTCACTGACTACCAGGTGTCTGTCTGTCTCTCTCTCACACACACACACACACTGTGATGTGGTTTGTATAATATGGAGCTTATGCGAGGGGGTGGGGTTAATAAAGAGTGTGGTTATTGTCAGAGGGTGGAGCTGGGGAAACCAATCATCAAGTAGTACCATCCAATAGTTGCCAAAACAATCTGTGTTTACAAACTTTTTTGTTTTTCTCTACCCCATCTCTCTCTGTCTCTCTCTATCTCTCTCCCTCTCCCTGTCTCTCTCTGTCTCTTTCTGCCTCTCCCTCTCTCTGTCTCTCTCACCCCCCTCTCTCTGTCTGTCTCTCTCTGTCTCTTTCTCTCTCTCTGTGTCTCTCTCTTTCTGTTTGTGTGTGTCTCTCTCAGGTGGAGGAGACGGTGAGAGAGCGGGAGGAGAGGTTAAAAGGATGGTCAGATTTTCTGGGTGAAAACACACAAAAAGGAGGAGAGGGTACGACACAAACAGGACAAGAGGAAGAGGAAAAGGAGAAGCAACAGGAAAAGACAGAGGAAAGAGAAGAGAAGGAGGAAAAGAAGGAGGAGAATGTGGACTCCACTGATAGCAGTTTGGCTGGCAGTGACGATGAGTCTTAAGTGTGTGTGTGTGTGTGTGTGTGTGTGTGTGTGTGTGAGAGAGAGAGAGAGATGTACAGTGTAAATCGCTGATGGTTGTTAAAATGTTTGGCAAAATGTGTGTAAATGTAGTTTTATAATGAAAATAAAATCATTTGTGTGTGTGTGAGTGCACGCCTCCCTCAACACATGTGACTTTATATTCACACTTACATCTGATGATGTCATAACAGCAGATAACCAATCATCAGCTCATAGGTGGTCACAGATGAACATTTGGTTGATGATTGCTTTTAGAGTTCTGGAGGCTGTGACACAAATAAAACCCCCTGTGTGTTGTTTACACACCCCTGTGTGTTATTGTGTTTTTACATACCAGGAGGAGAGGAATGTGTATCGGCTCCACACCTACACAACACTAACGTCCAACACCACGCTAACCCAACAAACAGCTCAAATATCTCACTCTCTCACACACAGAAATCTCACATCTCACTCATAAAACTCATTCACAAACTTCTCTCAAATGTCCACTTCAGCACCCTGTGTTACTGTAACACACACACACACTGTTAACATGGTACTCACCATCATACACACACACTGTTAACATGGTACTCACCATCACACACACACACTGTTAACATGGTACTCACCATCACACACACACTTTATATAACTTATTCTTGGGACTTTTTTCTCTTATCTTTCTCCTTTCCTGTTTATTCAGAAAGAATTTAAAGATCTTTAGAAACTGTAATATATATTTTTTTAATCTTTAATATTTACTCTTGTCAGTTTCAGTTCCTCAGGAAATTCCATTCATATTCAGGTCAGTATCATCTCACACCCTGAACTGCACCTGGCCCCGCCCCATCACACAGGGTCGATGACGTCACTACACCAGGTACCGCTGTAGCCTAGAAATTGTTTGGTCATGTTATAAAAAAAACCCAAAAAAACCCTCCGAATGCATAAATACAACCTAACCACCTCTGATCTCCTCCTCCCCTCCCCCTCCCCCCGCGGTGCGTTTCAGGTTAAACCGGTCTCTCCTTATTTTTGGCGCGTGATCTGGGCGTCACGCAACTGTCCGCGTGCCTGAGTGTTTGGTGCGCTCGCGACGGCGCGTTAAAAACAATCAACAGCTGTTTGATTTATTTATTTCTACTTTATTGGGCGCGCGCGCGTTCCGTCAACAACAATCCCGCCGTTTCACAGATCAGAGCTCGAGGTTCGTTTACACCTCTCTCTCTCTCTCTCTCTCTCTCTCTCTCACACACACACACACACACACACACACACATTAATCGGTTGAATCGCGAGTCTGAAGGTTGGTCGTGATCACCGGATTCCTCTCTGTCCGCCTTCACCACACACACACACACACCGCAGAACTCCATCTTGGATTAAAAGAGCCGATTCACTGAAGTGATTCATTATGGACATCAGGGCAGATTAAGCGCGCGCGCTCTGAGACTCGGTGAGTATCATGTCTGAAGTTCAGTAAATCCTCAAACTACAGGAAGTGATATTTTAACTTAAGAGAATAAATGGATCCTGACTCTGTGTGAAATTGAAGATGAAATAATCCTTTACGGATCCCTAAAGGGGAAATTCCACATAGATGTATTTATTTTTAAATTGAATTTGATGTCATGCCGAGCTGTAATATGTGTGTGTGTGTGTGTGTGTGTGTGTGTGTAGTGAGAGATGAGCATGGAGAACAGAAGGGAGCAGAAACACACCCCAGCGTCTTCCCAAAGTGTCATCGTCACTTATTATGAGGGAGACATTAACACGGTGGTGGATGAACACTTCTTCCGTGCACTGAGTAAAAACAGCACTCCTAAAGACCTGAGTATCAAACACAGAGAGAGACCAACACCACATCACACCGGTGAGCGACTCGCTCTCTCTACACCCGGCACACTACACCCGGCACACTACACGGCACTCTTCACCCGGCACACTACACCCGGGCCTCTTCACCCGGCACACTACACTCGGCACACTACACCCGGCACACTATACGGCCCTCTTCACCCGGCCCTCTACACCCGGTACACTACACGGCACACTACACCCGGCACACTACACGGTACACTACACTCGGTACACTAAACCCAGCACACTACACCCAGTACTCTACCCGGTACACTACACCCAACTCTCTACACCCAGTACCCTCAGTATATCAGAATAATCATTATACAGATTATCAGAATCAAAAGTTACCCAGACTACATTGAGAAGTTACCACACTACCCTAACAACAGCACAGTATCCCATAATTCACAGATCCCCTGAATAACTGAAGAATTCATTCATTCATTCATTTTCTGAACCGCTTATTCTTAATTAGGGTCGCGGGGAGGCTGGCGCCCATCTCAGCCGACTCTGGGCGAGGGCGGGGTACACCCTGAACAGCTCGCCAGGCCATCGCAGGACAACTGAAGAATTCCTCTGGTGAAGATAGTTAGTTAGTTAGATAAATAAATAAATAAATATTTTTTAAATGGCGAATGGAAGAAAAGATAAATGGAACACTTTGCACATTTCCGTTGTTGCAAGAACAGGTTATGTAATTACAGTGAAATGTGAGGTGTGTATCATCTCAGTGTGTGGAATCCAAATTCATTCCTTTGGTGAACTGATCTGAGTTTACACTAGTGCTAAGCTAATTCTACAATCATCCCTAACCCGAACCGCTGACCATTATCCCAAACCTAACCCTACCCTAACCAGTAACCCTTAACCCTAACCCTACAACCAACCCTAACACTAACTGTAACGAAACGCCCGAGTAAGATTGTGAGTGTGAATGGTTGTATTTGGTGTGTGTGTTGTATTTGGTTGGGTTTTTATTCTTCTGAATCCTTCAGCAGCTGGTGAAACCGTTAACATGCAGTATAAAGCCCGCAGTAAAGATTTCTCTGTTCAGTAGTTTATTTATTTTAAGAGATTTAATTTAGTAAGATCTAATAAAATACAGATTCAGAAATATCTTTAAATATCACACAGTTAAAAGTAGAGAAGGTACCTTCCAGTGATCCTCCTCGTGTCTTGTTCTGTGGTGATGTTACAGTAATAACAAACTCATTCCAGTACTCACACACACTGATTTTCAAATTCAGAATGGTGTGTGATTGTATGTGTGTGTGTGTGTGTGTGTGTGTGTGTGTGTGTGTGTGTGTGTGTACGTTAAATTTCAGATTATCTGACTCCTCCTACATGGTCTACATCGTGGTCCAGGAGTGTGTGTTCTCCAAATCAAACAAGCGTGAGTAAAACACAAAAATAAACCCACACACACCCCTCCACTCCCCACACACACCCTGGGTTTAGCTTCCAAGACAACAAGAAGCATGAGTCATGTGATAGCACTGCTTGTGTTTATAATATATCACACCTGTGTTCAATATGCTTGCTGCTAATTGGCCTGTTACCCATCATGCTGCTCTGACCTATGTCACATGATGAAGTTTAAATAGGTGTTTTATGTTAGGATGACGTTTTATAACACCACTTTGTTTTATCTGACATTAGCACATGGCACCGCATTTCTCTCCTGAGGAATCAGTTCGGTCTTCATCAGTGATCGTGAGTCGACCTGAAACGTCTGCTTCCTGGAGTTTACCTCAAACCTACATGCTGTCACCGCTAGTGCACCAACCATCTGCAGCTCAGTCTTATCATCCTCCAAAATGAGGTAGTGCACTAAACAGCAATGAAAATATGTCCTCAAGTTTCTCTACTGAACTTAGAAAAATAAAGAACCACCAAGAGATATAGAGCAGGACCGAACACGCTACATACTGAAAACTGAAGCTAATAACTAACTATTAATTTATATTTTTTATCTTCAGATTTATGCAGGTGTGTGGAGGTCTGAGAACAGCGAAGATTTCTACTGATATTGACATCGCCATGCCCACACACTACCACATCCACAATACACCATGCCCACACACTACCACACCCACAATACACCATGCCCACACACTACCACACCCGCACACTATCACACCCACAATACACTACATGTACACACTACCACACCTCGTTCACACACTACCACACCCACAATACACCACGCCCACACACTACCACACCCACAATACAACTTATCCACACACTACCACACCCGCACACTATCACACCCACAATACACTACATGTACACACTACCACACCTCGTTCACACACTACCACACCCACAATACACCACGCCCACACACTACCACACCCACAATACAACTTATCCACACACTACCACACCCACAATGCACTACACCCACACACCACCACACCCACAATACACCACACCCACACACCACCACACTCACAATACACCGCACCAACCAGCCATTACCTTGGTCATAACATGGTGTACTAATCCTGGCTTAAAGGGCTTTAAACCTGAAAGTAACAGAACTAGCTCTGCCCCCTTTATGGAGCAGCTCTGTGGTCATTTATTAAGAGTTTATTTAATCATTTTCAGCCACATTTTGTGGCTCTTATGATGAGTACCTGAGAATAAAATATCCATGATGGATGGTGTTGCTAATTCTGGAGCTCAGATGAAGGTGAATATATTAGGAAATGAGTTTCATTAAATAAAGAACAGAAATAGCAAGAATCCCTCCAGGTGATGTAAATTATTAAACAGCACATTATTTAAAACTGGATCTATTCCTGTTTAGTCAGAACAGAAGATTGAATGTTTTAAAATAATTAGGATGCTATAAAATGTAAAGAGATCTCAGGGATGGAACACAGCTCAGTACGGAGCCTCACTGAGAGATGCTCTGTATTTTATGCACACTGTGCATGATATTTTGTGTACAAGCTTTTGTACAGATGAGTTTAAAGTGAAGCTCCAGCGGGGGGCAGCACTGACTCACATGTACACAATGATGGGCTGATCTCATACCGGTGAAGATTTTATGGGTTTCCTCCAGGGCCGTTCCTCCTCTTGGTTTAGGGGATGTTTGATTTTAACTCTAATGAAGGGCAGGAGATGATGATGTGAATATTGTGGCAAACCATGAGGCTTTATGCTGAATATTCTGTAAACACACTTGGTATCATGTGCCTTTACTTGCCTTCACTTCTCCACTGTAATGATTTATAATCTTCTATTGTAAGAATCAGGACGGGTTCCGTTTCAGTCTGGTTCCTCTCAGCATTCCTTCCTAAGATTTAAATCATGATTTCTTTAAACAGTAGTTGTGACAGTGTCTGTTCGTGAACATGCCTTAACATTACATATATAAAAAAGATTTGAGTAAAACTTATAAATGTTAAAGTAATAAAGTTCATCTCATTTAACCCTTCCCTGTGTTTAATTTGTGGGTTAACGTGTGGATGTTTTGTATGTTAGAGACTCTAAAGGTTTTTACACTGCAGTACATCACAAAATAATTACTGTTAAGTGCACACTGGGACGCTTCACCTTCATATTCATCATTGCTGTAGTTTGGTGATTAAAATTTTGTGCTATTCATCAGAAGGGTAAGAGTTTATATCCCAGCAGTGTCTGTAAACACTTTCTTTTTTCTCTTTTTTCTTTCTTTCTTTTTTGTTTTCACTTATCTGCATGTGTGTATCCTGTCTCAACTCTTTCTGAGGATTAAACCCATCAACAAAAGTGCGAACAAAAGTGTGTTTGCAGAATAAAAGCCATGATGTGTGTGTGTGTGTGAGAGAGAGAGAGAGAGAAAGAGCAAGAAAGAGAGTGTGTGTGTGAGAGAGAGAGAACGACAGTGTGAGTGTGTGTATGTGTCTCTAACACCTACAGTGTGTAAAAAAGAAAGGGAAAAGATGCTCTTTCTGTTGCCATAGCAACCACACAAATCTTCAGATCGTATATCAGCATCATCAGACAGAATTATATATAATTATATTTTAATCCTGTGAATTTGATACGCCACCCATTATTTGTTACATTTATCTGTCAGAGTCGCAGGGAAGCTGGAGCCAGTCCCAGCAGACCTAATGTGAGGGGTGGGGTTACATCCTGAATGATTATGTATCAGTGTGTGAAGTATTGTGATGTCACAAACCAACACAGATGAAGATATCGTTAAAGAGATATTCATTCTGTTCAGGTGATGGTTCTCTTCTCGAAACTTTATGTCTGATTTATCTTGCATCTGAAAAATCAGAACTGGAGCAGCAGATGGGTGCTAATCAGTCCCTCACGACTTCACACCTCCCTCTCACTTCTACTACACTCTCTCTCTCTCTCTCTCTCTCTCTCTCTCTCTCCACTAAACACTTCTGTTCTCCTCACTAACACACACTGTAACAAAGTGTTCGGTTCCTCTTTACTCTTCTGCTGGTCAAGACAGGCAGAGTCGTGTTTAACACTCTGTTCAAACATCCATCTCGTTTTGACATCATCACGTACAGTTCTGAGGCGTAACGTTACATAACATAATGTGGTTTAAATCTGTGTGATTTTATTTTTAATGTTAGACTCCGGGGTTTGTGACACTGATGAACAGGACTCCTCCATTCGCACTGAATATCTTTATCAACACATCCAGATCTCATCTCTCTCTCACACACACACACCAATCACTCTGTGTGTACATGCTGCTCTAGGGACTGGAAATGCAAATATGCTGAGAGGAGAAGTTAACATAAACAGTGATAGAATCTAAGTGCGAGAGAAAACTAGTTTAAGGTCCTGATTGAGATAAAAATAAATATCAGTTCTGTTTTTTTCCCTGGACAGACATAGTAATGCAACATTAGCCTGATGGTCAGTCGTCTAGCTACCAGTAGCATTAGCCAAAACACTGTAATTAATAAAAGAAAAATGATTATTACTGATGTAATCTTTACATAAGGCTTGTTGGACAAGTGTGTGTGTGTGTGTGTGTGTGTGTGTGTGTGTGTGTGTGTGTGTTTAGAAGCATTTACTGTAGCATACCTGAGAGTGAATGTTAATCAATGCTAATCTGCAGCTCCTTGGTGTGGAGGATAATCCAGTCTTACAGAATTTATTTTAAGATAAAAGTCCTGCATTATTTATCACAACTACTGAAATATTAACTGTGTGTGTGTGTGTGTGTAGACTCAGAGCTGTGCGGTATTAGGTGTTAGTGATTAAAACACATTAAAATGAGCTGATGAAATGAATGAGAAATATACCGTCATTCTTCTCTCATGGTGCCGGAGTGTTCATGCAGTAGCTAATGTTTGTAATTATTTTTAGCCTGCATTGTTAACTATCATTATTAGCATATAGAGTTATTTCAGCAGAGAGTAATAGACTTTTAAATCTATTACTATAAAGTCGACACTGTGCTTATTTGAACTGACTGGTCCTCTATCTCAGGGTTCATAAGCAATCATTGAATGTGGCGAAGTTTGATACAGAGAATTATTCAGATTAACAGGGTTTTACACCTCCAAATGTATTACTCTCTGAGATCTGAATAATTCTCCATATCCTACAGAAGTTTAATTCTATAGGTTTTTTTTTGTTTTTTTTTTGAGAATACAAAAATCTTATTTCATGTCAGTGATTGATAAATCAGAAATAGTTTGATGGCTTCCCACCAATCAGAAATTGGAAAATGTTTAGAATGTATAATAATAATAATAATCAAACTGATGGACACTCACTGCTTGACACAGTCGCTTGGAGCAGGCATCGTCCTCATCATCATCATCATCTTCAATCTTTAAAATGAAAAAAGAAACCATAAAATCCTATTCTAGTTAGCTTTCATTTGTTTCCATGAGGTATATACTGAAACTCCAAAAAGAGTTACACCGCTCTGCACCTAATTGTGTGTAAAATGAAAGTAGAATAAGGAAATATTTAATTAATTAATAATGTATCAATGGTCCTTCTGTTGTGGTGAAAAGAAAATGTTTGGCATATTTTTATTAATTTAGTGTAAAATCAGGTTCAATATTTAAATGTAAATAAGGCCTTGTTTATAAATGTATTTCTGAATAAATAAAAGGGACGCTTGCTCTTCTCTGACCTCATTATTCACAGACGTGATGAGAAAGTTGATGAAGTTAAACTGCAGTGCACTAAACTCCTTACTCGCATACTGAACCCTCAGCGAGAAAAACCGATTCAGGACCATGCAGAGATCCGCTTATAAAACAACTATTACAGATATTTGTTCATTTAAATATATTGTACATTGGCACTTCATTGTTGCTGATTAAAAGAGTGTGAGAATGGAGCAGTAAATCCACCTGAATGAAGTGTGTGTTTATCTTTATCATTTAAAATTAAACCTTCAAGAGAGTTCAAGAGTTTTTATAATTTAACTTTTTCATTAGTATATTTTCACTGTGGTTCAGTATCCTACATTACCCACAATGCCGTTCAGTGATGGAGTTTGATTGATGCCCCTCTTCATCTTCTCCTAAAGCAAAACTTTTTTTCTTTAGTTGGTTTGGTTTAAACACACACTCTTTCTTCTTAAACACACACATACGTCATACACCGACAAGTTAAAGCAACATGAATTTATTGATTGATTTTACATTACATGTATCTAATATCATGCAATGCCGGTAAAAATCCCCCTAAACACTACAGCTCAGATCACAGTATAGCTGAATAAGACACTCTCATCATGAGAACAGGTGAAGAAGGTTTAATACACGTTTCATTAAAAGGCTGCGAACCTTGCGCCATCTCTCCACACGGCTCTGAAGCGTCGTAAACATCACTGAGGAGCGCTGCGTCGGATAAACGCCACTTTCCACAAAGCACTCACTCAGCACGGTGGCCGTCAGTTTATTATGTCATTACCACGCACACACACACACACACACACACACACACACACACCCAGAGCTATAAAACATGCACTTCCCCCCCACAGTGTGTCCCATGCAACACAAATACTCTCAGAACTCAACGGAATTAATAACAACCTTCATAAAATATAATTGAAGAATTAATTTAGCCCTGTCAAAGCAATGGATTTCTTTATAACTCATTTAAACAGAAATTGATCCCAAGATGCATCTGGCGCTCATTCACTACTGAAACCAATGAAAGCAGGAATTAAAGGAAGACGTTGAATCAGTGTAGAGAGTAACGTGTCCGGGTTAAACACCTTCCCTCGTTCAACTCCCTGCAGTTAAGTCCCCTCGGACGCCATCTTAAGGCCTTCACTTTATTACTGATGAGATGAGTGCAGGATGAGGGATCGCGTCATCATCAGTGTGGACTTCAGAGCAGAAAATACCCAGAAGGCATTGCTGTTTCCAGTGTAAGGGAGCTGTGATGAAAGTGTAAACATTTTAGGTTTCTGAGACACGTCACTGTGCTTGTACGTTTTCTCAGCAGGCAGTAATTAAACCAGGTGTGTGTGCAAGTGTTTAAATCTCCACAGCTACACTGTAAAGCTCGGGTGTATTTACAGTTTGGTAAAATCTGATGCAGGACACACATACACATCTACACACACACACACTCTCTCTCTCACACATACACACACACGTATGTAAGGGAAAGTGGATGAGGGCACATTAGCAAAACAATACCAGATTCCTGTTTGATTCTCATTCATTCTCCTTCACAATGAAGACACATGACGTCTTTGGTACATAAAACCTTACTTTCGAGTGAACGAGACTCCATGAAGAGCCAGAACTCCATCAGTGTGTTTAACAGTGAAGATGTGCTACAGAAGGCCGTACGCTTCGACACGTTCTCCGTCTCCATCTCAGTGCAATGTGCATGAGATCAGCAGCTACTTTAGCAGAATTATAAGCACGTAAAGTGAATTTTGTGGAAACCCACAGTTTAGAAGAAGAAGAACAAGAGAAGCAGCTGTTTGTTCAGGCTACGAGTGTGAAGATGAAGCAGAACTCTGGTGAAGTCCAATGGCTTGGATTCGTCCAGTTTTGCACTTGTGATGTCATCACAGTGATCATTAGCCAAAAACTTGTAAACGTGTGTGTTTCTTGTGCAGGACTGTCATGCCGCCTTGTTAGGTTCCCTTGTTACGTTGACTGACTTGCTATCTTCCCTCCGTTCAGCATGGCCGATGCACTGCGGCTCTTCGTTGGAGTTCCACTTCCACTTCGCGAGAATTCAGTCATGTCATGGAGCGAGGGTTCTCTGTACATGGCAACTAAATTCACACACACACACACACACACACACACACACACACACACACACACACTTTACATACATGTACACTGTACGGTTTAAAAAAAGTATGTCAACAGCTTAATATTGAGTCCCAATTTAAAAACTTCATCAATATGGAGTTATTCAGTAGCTCTAAGGATATGAGAGTGTGGCTATTAAATGTGAGGGTGTGGCTCTAAGGATTTTAGGGTGTGGCTATGGCATTTGAGGGTGTGGCTGTGGGAATTTAACGATGTGGCTCTAAGGATTTGAGGGTACAGCTTTGGCGATTTGTGGGTGTGGCTAAGGGATTTGAGGGTGTGGATCTGGGGATATGGGTGTGGGACTAGATATTTAGGCATGGTTGTGGGTATTAGAGTGTGTGACTCTGGAGATTTGAGTGAATGGATCTCTAAGGATTTGAGAATGTAGTTAAGGTGATTTGAGGGTGTAACTGTGGTGGTTTGAGTGTGTGGCTGTGGGGATTTGGGGGTATGGCTGTGGTATTTGAGGCTGTTGCTGTGGGGATTTGTGGATGTGGCTCTGGGAATTTGAAGGTGTGGCTCTGGGGATGTGGGCATGAATTCAGGGATGTAGGGAATGATTGTGTGGATTTTGGGGCACGGCCGTAGGGATTTCTTTTCCTTCAGCTAGAGGAGTATTAGTGAGGAGGTCTGGGGTTCAGTAGTGTTCAGTGGTGCTAAGGTCAGGAAGCTCGACTCTTTCACTTTCTCCCAACCTAAAACATGTCTTCACAGAGCTCTGTGCTGAGTACTCAGGGACACTGTCATGCTGGAACAGTGATGGGGTCATATAGTTCCAATGATGTGAAAGTTCTATACACCTGTCTGTCTATAGAAGAATCACATTAGGGGAGATGATCAGGGATGTACATTGTAAGAGATGTGTTCTGTTTAATTCACACAGCACACGAACACACTCCAGTCATGTTTATAGATGAAGAGGTTGAACAGATTAGACAGAGAGATTGGACTGGACACGGAGGTGTATCAGAATGCAGGGATGAGTTTGTTAACTGTAAAGATGTCACAGACCTTTGAGGGGTTTGGGGATGAAGTGAGCAGCTGGTTTGGTCTTTTTGACACGGTTCCCCTTCATCACACGTCCCTCTTTATTGAGGCCAAGGTACCAGGCCCGACCCGACTGCTGCTGCCGGTACAACATGGACGAGTACGTCACGTAATAATTCTCAAACACAGACTCCTTGAACTTACACTCCGGGGTAAAATGTTCCTGAGAGACAAACGCAGAGGAAAGAACATCAATACTACAGAATGAAACATTAACGTGGTTCCTTTTCTCCTGATGCTCATCTAAAGATCTGAATCTCAACATCAGTAACCGTATTTCAGATTAGGACTGATACACAAAAATCCGTACTGGCTCGTCCTTAAGGTGAAACTAGGCGGTCGCCTAGGGCGCAAAACTGGGGAATTTGTTAAACAAAAGTAAATTTTAAAAAATGTAAAAAACACAAATTAGTATGCCTTAGCCAGTAGGGATGATGCATGTGGAACACTTTCCTATGGGGTGTGGCCATTAGCCTATCCTTCCTATGTTGGGTAGGGGTAGGATGCTTTAGCTGTCTCCAATTCACTATAGGGCCTACTATGATATGCATCAACCATTAGGACCCCTATACTGGCAATCGTACATTGCCTTTCTTTCAGTGGCTCTGTGAACCTGCAGTACCCCACATATATATATATATATATATGCTTGGCTGATCATGTGTGCTCTACCTGCGCTCTGTAGACTGCACACAGGCCTATAGATGATTTGTTTTTTTTTGTTTTTTTTTTTTGTGTTTACAGAATCGGATGTAGACCTACCCACTGTGACATTGGTCAGTGATCTTAACCTGCATTTCTCATAAATTGCAGTGCGCAATTCGATTTGATTCTAAATTTGCAATTATTTTGATGTGATATATAAAGCACTTCATATATATATATATATATATATATATA
>JAOUQZ010000008.1:12609980-12624424 GCA_028564935.1 Neosilurus hyrtlii | reverse complement strand
GTGTGTGTGTGTGTGTGTGTGTGTGTGTGTGTGTGTGTGTGTGTGTGTGTGTGTGTGTGTGTGTGTGTGTGCGTGTTGAACTTTGGATTATTTGAGTAACAGTTTGACTGGAAGCGACGCGTTTTAAGAGGAAAAAATGGAGAAATTGTTTCTTCTTACTTTAATTTATGGAATTTTTGTTTTATTGTCGAATTTCTGTCTGATGTCATGTATGTGGTGGCATATTAAACAATTTATACAGTTCTTGTATTTATTTTCATTATCTTTAATTACTATTAAAGATATTATTATAACAGATGTGATGAGAACAGGAAATGAATTCTGTATATATTTATTTATTAAAGGAGATTCTAATCTATAGAAATTAAACCGAATTGAATCACTTTTTTTAATATAATAATACAAACCTATAAATATATTAAATTGTTTAGAAAATATTTAATCTTTATATATTTTTAGATCCATTACTGTAAATGAGGATTAATGAGCAATTCAGAATATTTCTTTTATTTCTGCACTTTACAGATTTGAGACAAAAACAAACTTTTAAACTTCTCACAGGCCGAGATTCCAAATCAACACCTTCAGATTTAATAAATATATCAAACACCTGAACTTCAAAAAAAAAAAAAAGAATTTCTAATAAATAAAAACAGAAATGTCATTGTCTCTCCCCCACTCTCTGTTTTCCTGTGTGTGTGTGTGTGTGTGTGTGTGTGTGTGTGTGTGTGTGTGTGTGTGTGTGTGGGTGGGTGTCTCAGGGACGGTGTTTGTGTCGAGGCAGACGGCTCAGTCTGTGTTACTGAGACAGAAGCGTTATAATAAAGGAGTGTTTGAGGAGTTGATGAAAGGAGATCTGGAGAGAGAGTGCATGGAGGAAAAATGCAGCTTAGAGGAAGCACGTGAAGTTTTTGAAAACACGGAGAAGACAGTAAGTAAGCATGTAATCATGATGAATGTGTTTTATTAAAAGTGATGTCAGTGGGAAGCTGTTTCAGATTCAGGAATCTTCTTCCTCTTTTTTTTTTTTAGAGAGAGTTCTGGATTGGTTACATCGGTGAGCCTTAATTTATTCCACCTCTGATTAAGTATCCATCCATATACTATCTGTACTGCTGAAATGTCAGGGTCACAGGGGAAGCTCAAGCCAATCACAGCTGAGTTCAGGTGAGAGAGGGTGGAGTTACACCCTGAAAAGACCACCAGCCTAATAAGGACTCTAAAAGCGAATTTAAGTTTACAGAAACCTGCATACGTAAAGTAAGAGAACACGTACACGTGAAGTCAGCACCGCTGGTGGTGATGCACCCGTACCCCAGAGTTCCACTAATACACACAAACATCCCTCCTCTCTCACATTCACTCCTACAGTGGACTTAGAGTAGAACATTCACCTAATGTGCATATGTTTCAACTGGGGAGGAAACCGGAGTACCCGGCAGAAACCCCTCAGTAGAACTCTCAGTATGACCCCTATTGGCTGCCAGACATGAACCCAGAATCATCTTGCTTTCAGGTGACAGTAACACGTACAGTACTAAAAGAGTTTATATTTCATATTAACGTGAAATAACATCTCCTGAATGAATTAATTTGTGTTTGAAACTCTTGTGTGTGTATTTGTGTGTGTTTGTATGAGAGATGGAGATCAGTGTTTGTCGTCTCCTTGTCAGAATGGAGGGACGTGTACAGACGGCTTGAGCTCCTATGTGTGTTGGTGTCTCATCGGCTTCAACGGGAAGAACTGCGAACTCGGCAAGAACATCTTGTTTATTCCTCCTTCACTGAAGTGTTTATTTATTTATTTGTTTGTTTGTTTATTTATTTTGTAAAACATCTCCAAATGCCACCTACTGCTTAAAATCATCCTGAACATTGTGGGGCCCTTACTGATGTTTCACTACATTGATACAAGTATCAGTCACACGTTACTTACTGAATTCAGGTGTTTCGATCAGATTCATTGCTCCTGATTCAAGAGATGAAGAGTTTCAGATTTCCACCAGCAGTAATGTTGCACAAAACCTGAGCGGCGGGAGCTTCATGGAATGGGTCTCCATGGCTGGGGCCAGTGCCAAGCGTTGGATGAAGTGGTGTAAAGCACACCGTCACGGGACTGTGGAGTGACGAATCACACTTCTCTGTCCCACAGTCAGATGGGCGAGTCTGGGTATGGTGGATACACACACACATTACCTGCCTGACTGCACCGTGCCAGCTGTGAGGTATGGTGGAGGAGGGATAATGGTATTGGCCTGTTTTATGATCTATATTGAAGGGCAGTCGTAATGCTTCAGACATTTTGAACAAGTTTGTAGAAGGTCCTTTTGTATTCCAACATGACTACACCCCAGTGCACAAAACAAGGACAATAAAGACCTGCTTTAATGAGTTCAGAGTGAACTTGACTGACCCACACAGAGGCTCGACTTCAACCCCATTGAGCACCTTTGGGATGAACTCGAACAGAGATTGCCTGGCGCCTTCTCGTCCAATATCAGTGCATGACCTCATAAATGCTGTACAGAAAGAATGGGCACAAATTCCTCAAGAAACTCTCTTCCATCGTAGAAGACCGGAAGATGTTATGGCTGCAACAGGGGGGAGAACTCCAGATGAAAAGTACAGGATATGTATTTGAATACAATATCATTACAGCCTGTTGGTGTAATGGTCAGGTGTCCGAATACTTTGGCCATATAGTGTATATCTCTCTCTCATGAAGTCATTATTATTAATAAATAATAATATCATCACTTTTTTAATTAGAGGTGGACAGTGGATAGTTATTATGTCGATGACGTCATCGTTCTGTCCTGTCTGTATTCTACTTCAGGTTCTGCACCTGGTTACTGTGTTGGTGGTGGAGCCTGTTTTTCTGTTTGTTAGTTTATGGAAGTTGGTGAAAAACCGGACTGAAGGAGGGTTTACTTTTTCCTTCTTCCAGATGGTTCACACCCATTTTCTTATTTTGTGTGTGTGTGTGTGTGTGTGTATGTGTGTGTGTTGCAGAGCTAATGAGACAGTGTGATGTGAATAATGGAGGCTGTATGCAGTTCTGTGTGGTAGAGGATATGAAGGGCGTGGTGTGTGACTGCGCAGACGGATACACACTTGCCGCAGACCAGACGAGCTGTGAGCCGAGAGGTCAATGATTTTGTTTTTCAGTGATAATCCCACTCTAACTTTGATTCCTGAATTATTACAAATAAAATACAAAATGATTATTTTTGTATAAATGCTGTAATGATGGAAACATTATGACAGGAAGTGATTACAGACATCACTAATCATCTTGGCCTTTTAGATACTGAAGGTCTTACATAGATTTCTGTGTTGGTACTTCCTCCCCAGATGTTCATTTACTCATGAAAACACTCGTGTTATCTAATTACATATGCACAAATGTGCTTTCAGGGCGGCACGGTGGCGCAGTGGTTAGCACGTCCACCTCACAGCAAGAAGGTCCAGGGCTCAATTCCTGGGATCGGGCGTTTCTGTGTGGAATTTGCATGTCCTCCTCGTGCCTGCTTTGGGCTTCCGGTTTCCTTACACAGTCCAAAACACATGGACAGTAGGCTGATTGGCTGTTTCAAATCGCCCCTAGATGTGAGAGTGCGTATGAACGGTTGTATGTGTATTGGCTCTGCAATGGTCTGGTGAGCTGTTCCGGGTGTACCCAGCCCTCACCTAGAGTCAGCTGAGATGGGCTCCAGCCTCCCCACGACCCAAATTAGGATTAAGCGGCTAAGAAAATGAATGAATGAACAAATAAATGTGCTTTCATAATAAATCCCAAGATCTCAGTCGTTTATTTCATTGTGAGGAAGATGAGTTTTTCAGGCACCAGACTGTATTCTTTATTTAAAAAACACAAGAGATGATTTACACAACAGTGCAACAGTTATTTGTGGATTCAGGATTTAAATCTAGCATGGTGTTGATAGATGTGTGTGATGTGTGTAGATAAGTATCCCTGCGGAAGATTGGCGAAGGACATCGTCAACAATCTCAGATCAATATCGACTGAAGAAACTGTCGAAATCCACGCCAACAATCAGAGGAACGTGATTAAGAATTTTACTGCAGCAAACAGTATGAATTCAACTGAGCTCAATAGCACCACCATCAGACCAACCATTAAAGAAAAACATGGGAATTTTCCCCCCACATTACCTTCCATCACAGAGGAAACCAGAAACAGGTTTCGCATTGTCGGAGGACTTGAAGCAGTACCTGGAGAGATTCCCTGGCAGGTGTGTGTGTGTGCGTCTGTATGTGTGTGTTTGTGTGTGTGATGGATGGATGTTAATCTCTTTCTGTGTCCTTACTAGGTGGCGCTGGTTCATAAAAAAAAATTGTTTTGCGGTGGTTCTCTCTTGAGTGAGTCGTGGGTCATCACTGCTGCACACTGTCTAATGGATGCAGGGATCGGAAATTTCTCTATCAGATTAGGTAAAAAAAAAATTCAGATTAACCTACTGGAACTTCCTACTGGGCCAAAGATCTTGCTGTGACTGTTGGGCCCTTGAGCAAGGCCCTTAACCCTCAGTTGCGCAGTTGTGTAAAAATGACAAATGTAAGTCATTCTGGATAAGGGTGTCTGCCAAATACCACAAATATAATGTAAATGTAAAACAAAGCGTACAAAGATCTTCAGGTGTGAAGCTCTGGGTCCTGGACTCTTATTAAAACACTTATTAAATGGTATAATACAGGCAGTTGAGGTCGACCTTCAGCTCAGGTTCCTGTATCATCAGTTCCACAGTTGATCTCAGCGAGATTGTGTGAAATTTCCTCGTGTTATTTCAAATTCCTCCATGAGAGAGGACACCGAGGTCGTTGGAGTTCTTTGCAGAGTAAAAGTTCTGGTTGTGATTACTCCTCACTGTAACAGATGCTAAGACGGTGTTGCTTGATTAGCTCCCTGATCAGATAAACAGCTCAAATCTTTTATGCTTCTTGCTTGTTTAATTTCCCCACAGAATTTTGGGGTTTATCTAGCTACACTGACTTCCCAGAGACCTTTGGGGTTTCTTACTGGGACATGTTACCTGTAGAACCTTAGGATCCTTTAGGGAAAGAGAGAATCCATGAACTGTTGGGATTCCTTGCTTTTCATGAATTGTCAGATAGATATATTTTCTTTATAAAGCAGATTATTATAACTGATTGGTGGAAAGCCATCAAATAATTCTTGGCATTCTTCTACGCTAAATTATTGCACCACTGATATCGAATAAGTTAAAAATATTTTGAATTAACTATAAAACAATTGGAGAATTTATATTTTCTATGATATTTCAGAGGGTGTTATCCACATTAACCTTTGGCCTCGGAAGATCTCTCACCGTATGAGGACTGACTGCCTGCAATCTTGAAACTTACATCTCTCTGTTTCTCTCGTCTTTCTGAATTCCCACCAGGAGAACATGATGTCAGAGTTAATGAAAAGAGGGAGATTGAGCACGAAGTTGAAGAGCATCATATACACCCCAGCTACAAACATACGCAAAGTTACAGCCACGACATTGCTCTGCTGAAACTCAAAACGACTGTCATCTTCACAGACTACATCATCCCGATCTGCCTCGGCCCAAAATCCTTTACAGAGAGCCTGCCGAAGAGAGCCTCTCTATCGCTGGTGAGCGGGTGGGGTCGGGTGCGCCACGGCGGCGTGGAGTCCAACACCCTGAAGAAGATCGAGGTCCCGTATGTGGACCGCACTGCGTGCAAAGCCAGCGATAAAATCTCAAACTTTATGTTCTGCGCCGGATTTCTGAACACTCAAAAGGACTCGTGCCAAGGAGACAGCGGAGGACCTCACGCCTCCAGACTGGACAACACCTGGTTCCTGACTGGGATTATCAGCTGGGGTGACGGGTGTGCTAAAGAGGGGAAGTATGGCATCTACACACGTGTATCCAGGTACATTAACTGGATCACAACCACGACTGGAATCAGAGCAGGTACTTCAGTTTGATGAGTTTCCTGAAGCATAAAAGAACTGATTCCACCTTTTACTAAACATTAAAATAAACCTTTACTCATTTTTATTTTGCGATTCTGATCACGAATAAACACTTGTGTTTAGGACACAGCTTTGGTTATCATTCAGCAGAGAAAAAAAAGTCTAAACAAACTCCACAGACAACAGCATGGTGGTGAAATTAGCCTTCATTTAGCTATAAAGCCGTCAGTGTTGATCGAGCAGCAGCCATTAGCGAACCAGTAAATAATGAACTATATTCAGTGAACAGTTTACAGCTGATGTTTCTGCTTTTTCTTAACATTGAAAAATTTAAATAAATCATCAACGCATTCATTTTGGCACAAAGAGATAATAAACAATTATTTACAATCAAGACATTCAGAAAAAAAAGATTTTATACCAGTTAACACCTTGTGCTTCAACATATAGTGAAAATATTTTATAGAATAAACACACCTCGTCAATCACATTCTCAACGTCAGCTTCACATCTCACCTTCTCCTCCATGCTAATCTCAACACGTCAGCTTCACACATATCATCTCATCTACTGCAGCTCCTTACATGTCTCACCTTCTACTTCCATGCAAATTTCAACACGTCAGCTTCACACGTCTCATCTGCTCAATATCTACTGCCGTTCCTCGCACGTCTCACCTTCTCAACATGTCAGCTTCACGTCTCACCTTCTCAACATCTACTGCAGTTCCTCGCACGTTTCACCTTCTCAACATGTCAGCTTCACACGTCTCTCCTTCTCGACATCTACTGCAGCTCCTCACACGTCTCACCTTCTCAACATGTCAGCTTCACGTCTCACCTTCTCAACATCTACTGCAGTTCCTCACACATTTCACCTTCTCAACATCTACTGTAGCTCCTGGCTTGTCTCACCTTCTCAACATATCAGCTTCACACAGCTCACCTTCTCCTCCATGTTAATCATCTTCTCAACACGTCAGCTTCACACGCCTCACCTTCTCCTCAACACCTAATGCGGCTCCTCACACGTATCATGTTAATCAGTGATACTTATGGCTTCATAATTCGATATAAAACACACCATCACCGCATGAGCTGCGGAGTTAGAAAAGCTTTCAACAAGGCTAGCTTAGCGCACATCAATGAGGAAAACTAAAAGCTCTGGCATGGTCCATAACACTGCTGTGTGTGTGTGTGTGTGTGTGTGTGTAAGAAAATCAACTCAGAATGTAAAAAAAACAATACTTAATTATAAACCTGGATCTGAAACAGAGCGCTGTGTGTAAAACGTGTGATGTCACGTGAGTTTGGCACAATGTTATCTAAAACCAGTGATTGTTTCTGTACAGTTCATTCTGTCACTTCCTGTAGAGAAGCACACACTTCCTGGAAGTAAACATGAATGGTGTTTAAGCTCTAACACCAAACTGAAGCATCATGCTGGGTTTAAACTGAAATAGGCGTGTGGGAGGAGTCCATTTGATAAAATCCATTTGTCTCTAAACCTCTACATTTAGTATTATAGTACTAATCCCCTACCACAATCTAGCATGACAGTAAACATGCTAATCCATGAGCTAGCGTTACGGTACACACACTCTGGGAGAGCTGCACACTGTGGCTGATGGGAGTGACGGCACTGACGGCAGTGAAATATGGAATCAGAACATTTATCAGTGAGTTCTGTTCTCTGATTATCTTCAGAATAAAGTTCTTGTCAAGTCCCTGCGTGCAGAAAAATCCAGTAAACATACCTTACTTTACTTTGCTGTGATTCATCTACGGTGATTTAAAGGTGACGACTGCGGTCCAGATTGTGCTTTATAATATCCGCCATGAAGAAGAGCAGAAAAATCACATCCTTAACTTCCTGTATTTTGTGGACTGTGTGTGTAATTCACTGTGTTAACCAGGTTAACCAGCTCAGACTAGATTACCTTCTGAATATCTCTAGTTTATAAAAAACATATTATTCGAATATTATTAGAACATACATTTGTTCTCTCACTCACGTTGAGGCTTGTGTGTTTTCACACTGAGCTGAACACTCACACTCACACACACTGCTGCTCACACCTGTACGACCTGCTGCATGTACCGTAACCCCTGGAGTATCAAACCAACCATAAAAGCACACTAATACATGAGCATGAAACACACCTCACTTCAGCACACACACTACACAACCTGTAGTCCTATTGTTAATACACTATTGCTTTTGGATGGTGTGTGTGTGTGCTGGATGATAATGTAGATGGAACATGGCAGATCTCAGCAGTGTTCTTCACTCTGCTTTATATTTCTTGAGCCTGTGAGTAAACACACACACACACACACACACACACACACACACACACACACACACAGGAAAACAGAAAGAGAAAGAGAGAGAGAGAGAGAAAGAGATTTAATACTCCTCCAGAGTGTGTGTTGATTTAAAAGTAATGAGTTTTTTATTGCTCGTATTTATTCATTCATCAGGAACCTGCATGACACTGCAGCAGTGCATTCTGGGAAATTCTACTCAATCCGCTTCCACATTCTGTTGTTACATTGAAGGAATAAAGTCACTTCCTGACATTCTACGTTATGAACTGTAATGCTGTCCAAGCACTGAGGACTAAAGCAGGATTATGTGTAAGGAAAGGGACACACTGCTCTGCAGTCAGCACTTCAGGACTGCTGCTTTCAATGAAGGGGCATTCGGTTCACGATGAGCACGTTCTCCTTTAATTGTCTTTAACGCAAACCATTATCTCTGAATTCAACGCTCAGGAGCCAAACTGAACCATCCAGCACATAAATGTGACACCCCCTCCTGTTAAACACTGGTATATAACATTTATTATATCCACTCACACTGGATATGAGCAAGCGCACATTCTGATTGGCTCCCCTTCTAATAGGCTACTCAGCTCATATACCATGAGAACTTCTCCCTCTTATGAAATTACAGTGAATTACGATTTAAAAATAAGAATAAAAATAAATAAACAAACAAACAAATAGATTAAAAATCTGAAATAAAAGTTTAACTCACCATAAACCCGCCTCCCGGTCTGATCACATGACTTCTATCTACATTTCCCAGAATTCTGTGCAAGGCATCAGCTGAAAGTTTTCCCTCCCCTCCACGTGTCAGGTTTTTGACGTTCCTAAGTTCAGTGTAAATTGTTCATCTGGAATCCGCGTCATTCATTCATTGATTTATTGATTTCCTTATTGATACGAACACACTCACCACAGGCCTGCTGTGTTCTCCTGCAGTAAGTGGATAACATCACCGTGTTTTATGATGACCTCATCTTTTCCACACTTCAGATGATCCACCAGGGCCCGATATTTCCCAGGAACCTGAGGAATATTTAACAAACCTGTGGCTTCTGTAACACTACACACACATACACACACACCAGCTCACACAGCAGTAGAGAGGACAAGTTCCAAGCACAGGCGCACAACTAACGCAAAATTTTTCTCACCAGCAGGACGTCGTCGTCGTCTTCCTCATCTGAGTCGGAGATGAAGGACAGGTCAGTGGTCCAGTCCTCTAACGTCTCGCAAATATCCACCGAGTTTGAAGTTCCTGGCCAACCTTTAAATACACAACAGGAACTATTTACTATACCCACGTTAGCACACACACACACACACACACACACACAGCCTTACTTATTAATCAATAAAATGTTCATTAATTCATATTTTTTAGATTAAGATTAAGTAGAGGATTAAGATTAAATACAGGACTGAGATTAAGTACAGGATTAAGATTAAATACAGGACTGAGATTAAGTACAGGATTAAGATTAAAAATAGGATTAAGATTAAGTACAGGACCGAGATTAAGTACAGGATTAAGATCAAGTACAGGATTAGGATCAAGTACAGGATTAGGATCAAGTACAGGATTAGGGTCAAGTACAGGATTAAGATTAATTACAGGACTTAGATTAAGTACAGGATTAAGATTAAGTAAGGATTAAGATTACATACAGGATTAAGATTCTTAATCCAACCTGAATTTGATGAATCTCCTTTTGAAGCTACTAAATACCCTGATGGCAATACTGACTTTGAGAGCATCAAACCAGTCTACTAACAATCCCGATTAATTCTCAAAGAGGCCCTAATCCACCACAACTGCCTCAAAAGTCCTCAGTTATTCATGCGCTCAGGGTATATTACCTCAAATAGCCATCCTACTGACATCCCCCCAAAAAATGAAAACAACTTTCAAATAGTCTCAAATGTTCCTGAGAGGACAATAAGGACCAAATAATTACTCTCACGCCTTTCATATTGCCCTAATGGTCATTAAACTGCCACCTAATATAGTTCCTGATTCACACCCTCCCCACATCTCACATCACTCCGATCCCCTCCGACACTCACTGCGGCGGTTGCGGTTCTGGGGTCGAGGTGAGCACATCACAGGATCTGTCAGTACTGGGCTCGAACTCCCCGACTCATCTGAGTGCATCGGCGCCCCCTTACTGTGAGGAGGGACATCAAAACAACCTGAGCAGCCTGCGATGGGGGCGGGGCTCCAGGGCATGCAGGCCGACGCCCTCTCCATACTGATCAATCAGAGAATCAGATCAAGCGGCACACAGACGAATAAAAATAACACACACACACACACAGTCAAACCTACAAACCAAATTCGAGAAATACTGGCACCCTTCAGTGACTGTGTACAATAGCAATGATTGTGATTCTTTAATACAAACCTTAGAAATTACTGTTCCTTAATCATCACAGTTGTTATAAGAACTCGTTTATTCTGAGAATATTTTGGTTAAAAATAATTTCAGGTGAAGTCTCAAAGTAATTGCCCAGAATGTCTGCGGACATGATGCGCATCACAATGCATTCCTGCGCAGTACAGGTAGGACAGCACACACACACACACACACACACACACACACACACACACACACACACACACATACACACACCTGTATAATCCTTTAATCAGATATGAGGAAAATCTGTGTTTTATTCTCATCTCTGAAGACAACATCCACGTGAAGAAACCTCACGATGTAGGACATGAAAGTTAAGAAGGAGTGGACTCTAAACCTCTTCACCTCATTCAGCTCAATTTGATGACATTTTATTGTTCCGTGATTTTAATAAGGTTTCCTTCCTCTAATCGTTCATCAAAAATCTAATTTCAATTTCTCACGTTCAATGTCGACTGATAAACAACCAGAAAATACCACTGAAGTGACTGTTAAATTAAATCAAAACATTATTCACTCATTATTGTGTCCTCATATAAGAATTACTGTATTTCACTGTTGCTCTTTTTCAAGAACGGTGCCGATATTTCTGAATTTAAAGGCACAAATCTGGAATGCATGCTAGACACACACACACACACACACACACTTTCATGATGCAGAATAATGTGTGTGTGTATGTGGGTGGGTTGTGTGTGTGTTTTGCTGACTGAGCTTCACCTGTTCACCAGAAGAGGGGACACAGCTTCTCCTGCACCATGACCTTCATCTGAGAAAGATTAAATTTGTTGAGAATGTTTTCATCATTTGTATTTGTGTGTGTGTGTGTGTGTGTGTGTGTGACCTTGACCAGTTTTCTGATAGTTAGAGAGGATTTTTCTGATCTCACTGAGCCACGCTGACTTCACTTCTACTGTTGGAGCCTGAAAGACACACACATAAACACACACACACGTATTGTATTAGTGTGTTCCTTAGTGCACTTCACTGTAGGAAACTTTGATTAAAGTGTAGGGATCAGGTGGCACAGTGTAGGGATTACAGTGTAGGAATTAGAGATTAGGGTGTATGAATTAGGGGGTGGGGATTAGGGTGTAGGTATGAGCTTTTAGGGATGAGACTGAAGGGATTAGGGAGCAGGGATCATGGTGTAGAGATAAGAGAGTAGGGATTAGGGTGTAGGATTTAGGGATTGGGGAGTGGGGAATAGGGTGTATGGATATGGAAGAAGGGCATAGGGAGCTGCAGTATGAGATATTTACCTGCACTACATACACTTCTTCTCTCCCACTGTACCAGATCTCAAACTTCTTCACATCTCCTTTAATGTTCTCTGTGACACCCACAGCACTCATCTACACACACACCCACACACACACACAGTGAGAGAGAGACAGTCAATGTGCAGTGTTGGTTATGCCTTGGACTATTTTAAAAATAGAAACAAATAGTGGGTACTAAACACAATATAACTTTAAAGGTCTTGAATGTGTGCATGCATGTGTGTGTTCTAACCCTGAGGCAGTGTTTATAACTGTAGGAAGCGGTGCGTTCAGCTCCATTTCCATTCTCCTCCCGTTTTTTACAGAACAATAGCGCCCTCTCGTGGAGAAACAGGTGTCTCTGCATGGGTTTAAACCGAGCCATGTCCTTTACACGTGAAGACTTCCTGCTCATCCACACACTGAACGAACCCTGCATTAACACCTGGCCCAGGTCACACAGGTCTCCCTACACACACACACACACACACACACACACACACACACACACACACACACACACACACACACACACACACACACACTGGAATAGTGCTACTAGTTTTCTAAAGCTGCATCATGTCCTTACAAGGATACTGAATCAAATAAATCACAGATCACCTCATATCCAGTGATGGCAGTCTGGTGCATTGAGTCATTCAAAGATTTAAGGAGGTCCAGCATAGCGTTTAGGGCCCCCTGGAGTTCGTGCACATACTGCGATGATGTACTGTGCTTCAACAGCTCCTACAAAAATACATACACACACACACACACACACACACACACACACACACACACACACACACACTGAATAAACCACAAAGGTGACTTATGAAACTGAACAGTGTCTGGTGAGTGTGAGTGTGTGTACCTTTAGGAGGAGCTGATATTTGGTCAGGCGCTGAACCGGTTTCAGTAAATATGAATCCAAATTCAGTTTGTGCTTCAGTTTCCCTTTACACTCCTGTAGGAGAAACATTTCAGACTCTCTCTCTCTCTCTCTCTCTCTGCACTGTGATGTCCAGCACACTATCAAATCCACATCATCCAGGAGATAAACCGTAGCTGTGTCCCAAATCACATGTCCCACAGTACACTGATCACTATTACTATTCCTACCGTCCATCTTCATGACGACAATCCATTTAAACGCCCCCTCATGCTGTTCACGGGTTGTGACGTGCCCGACATTCTCAGAAAAGTGCATTCTACAAAAGGACACTTCCCAGGTAATATATTGTGATGTTAGCTTTCTTATACTTTATGTCTGATAAGGATGTTGATATTCCCGACATCCTCATCTTTTCATCGTCAATGTTTCCTACAATACATCGCTCACTCTCTCTCACGGTCTGTCGCTCTCTCTCTCTCTCTGTCGCTCTCTCACTTAATCATTCTGTGGAGCCAGTTTTTGTGTGAGTGTGTGTGTGGTGTATGAGTGTAGTTAGTGCAGTAAGTTAATCAGGACCTGGAAGAAAGTAGAATCTGCACACTGCCTCCACATGGCCTCTGAGCGAGGTTTATTCTGACAGTAACGCTTGTACACTTGAAAATTCTCCACCTGTAAAACGCAGATGAAAATAGACAGAGAGAGAGAGAGAGAGAGAGAAAGAGAGAGAGAAAGAGAGAGAGAGAGAGAGAGAGAGACTGTTTATTAGTCTGTGTTATACTTCTGTGAAGATATACTCCGAACTCTAAGCCGTAGCCTGGCACACACCTCCTCAAAAATGGAACCACACTCGGCAGTGACTCAGACCGCAACAACTCTGATTTGTTCGCTTTCTAACATATTTCCTTCTGCTCCTTCTTCCCTGTCAATATGAGAAATCTGCTTTCAGGATATTGTATTAATATAAATAAATTTATAGTGACTTTTAATTTGTATTGACTGTAGTTTATTATAACGGTCGGTTTAATCCTGAATATAATTCTGTAGATTCAAACACAAGTTGCACTGAAGTGCTTTGAGTCTCTTGTGCTGCTGAATACACTCGAATTCAAACACTTCACAAACACTTTAATTGATGACACTTTTCCTCAGTAAACTTCAAAACAACATTTTATACTTATTGTTTAATGTCTATTTTCTCAACAGTGAAATGTGGAAGTCGTGCTTGTGTTCTTCGCTCTTCTTCTCAATCAGTGAATTCTATGATTGATTCAACACGACCTTACACACATATGCCTTTTTAGTATGGACTCCACCCTGCAGGATTATCAGTGCCGTACCCAGAGATTCTACACACAATATAAACCTGTTAGTAGTATGTTCATGTTTATCAGATCAGAGTGTCTCTCACTCACTCTCTCCAAGAATCTGGCTCCGACTCTCTCCGGAGTGTCCCTGCAGCTCTCCAGATCCTGAACAAATATCCTAACACACACACACACACACACACACACACACACACACGCACACACACACACACACACGCACACACACACACACACACACACA
>JAOUQZ010000008.1:12561011-12566208 GCA_028564935.1 Neosilurus hyrtlii | reverse complement strand
CCTCCACAAACACACACACACACACACACACACACACACACACACACACACACACACACACACACACAAAGACACATCGGCCTTTTGTGGATACGATTGGACACATTTACTGTAGGTGCTTCAGGTGCTTGTGCTGGTGTCTGCACGCTGCATGATTACAGTGAGTGCCGTGTTTGTGATGGCATTCCTCATTGGTGTCCCGTTTCTCACAGAAAGAAGGAATCACCACCATGGAACGGCATCATCACCACGAAGACTGTATCCCTGTTACAGAACTCTGACACGAAGGAAAAAAATCCTGCGCGAGTTAAAAAAGACGCACAGCCTCATGAACTGGAGCACAACAGAGCTTCAGTGCAGGAAGTCGAGCGGAATGTTCCCTCCGATTCCAAAACTATTGTTCTACCACAACACAACACAAATGAAGGAAGTGGAAGTAAGAATGAGGAATGGATGAGGGGAAGCACGATCTTTTCATCAGAGCACGCTCACAAAGTCAACACACGGCCTGAACTTGCTGTTCCACACATGAGGAAAGAAGAACTTATTCAAGTCCCAACATTAGTTCCCTCAAAGAGCAGAAGGACAAAGTATCAGTCAGAAGATATCAACCCATCGTTAGATAAAAAAAGCCATGCTGAGCACGGAGAAGGTTTAGGAACAGAAAAAGGTCATCAGGATAAAGTTATACAGATCTCAGATCAAGCCAAAGATGACCTGGATCATGTCAGTAGATTATTAGGAACATCTGAGGATCAGACTGATGATGGCAGGAGACCTTTAGAAATGGCTGAAGAACTGAGAGATAACATCAGGAGATCATTAGAGGCAGATAGAGAACATCCAGCTGATGTTAAAGCTAAAGATCAACCAGGTGATAAGAGATGTTTAGGAACAGAAAAAGATCAACCAGCTTATATTGAAAGAGCAGACAAATTAGAAAGTGCCAGCAGATCAGGAACCAGGAAAGAAGAGTTAGAAAATGTTCAGAGATCTTCAGGAACAGCTCAGGGACAGCTGGATGAAGAACCAAGTTCTTTAGGAACAGTGAAAAAAGAGCTAAAGGAGGTTGAAAGATTTTTTGGAGATGTTAAAAAACAATCAAATGATGCTACCATGTGTTTGTTAGTAAAAGATCAGCCAGGTGATGCCAAAAGAGCATCCAACATACATGTAGACCATATTCAGAGAGCTTTAGGAGCAGTAATGGAACAGCCAGAGGAGGTCAGTAGCTCAGTAGGAACAGCTAAAGAACAGTCAGATGAGGTCAAAGGGTTCAGGTCCCAGGAGCAGGTTGATGATGTCACTAGAGCTTTTGAAGCAGGAAAGGAAGAACCAGAGGATACCACAATAACCACTAAGAAACTGTCAGAGTACGTTAAAGTTGAATCATTTCAAAGCATTGGCTCAGTGATACCACAGACCGTGTCCTCACCGCAACATGAAAAATCACCTGACCCTCTCACTCAAACTACTGAAGAACCTTCTGCTCTGTTAGAGGAGAACCTCCTGCTTGAGAAGATTCTCCAAATGGTAGAGGGCACTGAAAAATCCCCACCATCTGATCCTGTTCGTGTTCCGGTGTCTCGGCCCAGGAAGCGTCTCATCCCCTCAGAGTCTGACTTCGATCTTCCTCCAACACCTCCACTTCCACCCAGAGTTTTTTCATTACTGGAGCATGAGCGTCAGCTTCCTGCTTCTGAAGTCATGTTGACAAACGACCTTGGGAAGGCATTGACCTTGGAAGAACCCACTGGAGATGTTGCTGAACTTCACATTGATAAAACAGAGATGTGTGAAAGCCAGATGGAGCATGCCGTGGCATTGGAGGATGAGAAAAGACTTCATTTAAAAGCTAACACTGAAACTTTAGAAAAAGAAACAGCTGGGAGAGTTAGCAGTGACGACGAGCTCGAGAAGGCTCAGATAGAAACATTGAAAGTTTCTCCTCTCCCCAATGATCTGTAAGTGTAATAACAAATGCATTAAATAATGTTCAAGAAAATACATCAATATTTACCAGTTAATCCATGTAATGCGTCAGTCTCTGAAACACTCATTAGCCCAAATGTAGTAAAAGCTTGTGTACATCGTGTACCTCTTTGCACATGAAAGCGCTCTATTGTTATTACAATATTCTTAATGTAAAAAAAAACAAGTAATAAATTTGCTCACAGGGGGCAACTTTGTACTTCAGAAAAGATGCAGTTGATTCACGTGTATGCGATGGCAAATTTGCATAAGAATTAACAGCAGGTTATAGCATTCGTTCATGTAAACGAGACAATGTTTGTTTGATGTGTGTGAACGGAAGCTCTCATGATGTGTAGAATGCCTGGTGTTATTTTATTCAGACGTTCACTAGTTTATATCTGATTTAATAGTTTAATATCTGTATACTGTTATTATTGTCATTAACTTACCGTATATAAACTGGGGGTTCACTTCCTATTCTTTTGATCTTGTGCTCTTGCTTGAGTAAAACAGCAGCCTTTTCCAACTGGCTAATGCAAAATATCCACGAGATTTTAACAGATTACAATTTTGAAACTGTAAGTAAAAACCACCTGATAATGAAAATGTACATATGTTCATGAGTATGAGGAGAGTTTGGAAGGCTTGCCTTCATTTCACTTTAATTACTGTGTATTCAGGAATGCTGACATTACACTGAGATTTGAAACACAGTTATATCACACTTTGTTTTATTAATTATTTATTTTAATTGGGATTAATTTTCAAAACGTTTCCCAGAATAATTAATTGCTAATGTTGTGGTGTTTGTGTGTGTGTGTGTGTGTGTGTGTGTGTTTGAGGACAGTAAAATAAAAGGTTATCTTGCTGTGTTTTAGGTGTGAGCTGCAGGCTAAAGACTCCTCCCATTTAGGAAACTTGTTAAAGGTGGAAAGTGAAAGTGCAGTTACAGAGAGCGACGTCCAAATCTCTGCGCTTGAGGAATTGGTGAATACACCACCGTCTGTTCTGCAGCGCAGCAAAAAGAAAATCATCCCTTCTCCAGTCTCTCTGCAGGAAGTCAGACACAATACACCCACACCTGAACAGGTGAAGAATAGCACTGATGATCTTTTATGTGATGAAACATACTATTATCCATTCAGGAGTGGGCAACCTAAGAAGGCAGCATTGATGAGTTCACTAGAGAAAGTATGGAATGCAGCTTAAGGGCCCCACTGTTCATTCTAAAATATTCAGGTGTCTCCCTGTGTGCATGTGTGCATGTGCATGTGTGCGTGTGTGCGCGCGTGTGTGTATGTATGTGTGTGTGTGTGTGTGTGTGTGTGCGTGTGTGTGTGTGTGTGTGTGTGTAGGTGGGGTCTCCCCTCCCGAGCCCCGCCCTGGTTAGTAGCAGTCAGTCGTTGTTGCAGTGGTGTCAGGAAATCACGCGGGATTACAGGGGCGTGAAAGTGACAAACTTCAGCACATCCTGGAGGAATGGCCTGGCCTTCTGCGCCATTCTTCACCATTTCCACCCAGACAAGATGTGAGTCACTCAACACTACACCTCTATACACCACACTACACCTCAACATACTAGAGGGCAGCCATAGCCTAATGGTAAAAGAAGCGGATTTGGGACCAAAAGGTGGCAAGTTCGATTCCCAAACCAGCAGGAAAAATGTGTGGTGGTGGGGGAGTGAGCTGCACCTTCCCTTCTTCCACCTTCATGGTTGAAGTGCCCTTAAGCAAGGCACCTAACCCCCACTCTCCGGGCACCCTAATGTGTGGCAGCCCACTGCTTTGAGTGTGTGTTCACTGTTTACGTGTGTGTGCTCACTTTGGATGGATTAAATGAAGAGGCAATAATTTCATAATGCGGGATTAATACAGTATATCAAAATCGAAAGTCAACCCACACACACCACACTACACCTCAACACACCACACAACACCTAAACACACCACACTACAACTCTACTTCACCTCACTACAGATCAACACAACACCCCACAGTACACCTGTACACGCCACACCACACTATTCCTCTACACACCACACTACACCTCTACACACCACACCACACCACACTAGACCTCTACACACCACACTACTCCCCAACACAACACACTGCACCCCTACATACCACACTTCACCTTGAACCAACACACCACACCACAATACACCTCTACACACCATACTACACCTCTATACACCTCACTTCACCTCTACACACCATACTATAGCTTTACACACCACACCACACTACACCTCAACACACTGCACTACACCTCAACACACCACACTGCACCTCTATACACACACTACACCTCAACACACCACAGTATTCCTGAAGACACCATACTACACCTCTACACACCACACTACACCTCTATGCACCACACTGCACCTCAACACATCACACTACACCTCTACATACCACACTATTCACACTATAACTCACTACACTATACCTCTACTAGTCCTTTACACACGACACAACACCTCTACTTACCACACTATTCACACTATAACTCACTACACTATACCTCTACTACTCCTTTACACACCACACTACAACTCTATACACCACATTGCACCTCAACACACCACACAACACCTCTACTTACCACACTATTCACACTATAACTCAATACACTACACCTCTACTACACCTTAACAAACCACACTACACCTCAACACACCATGCTTCATCTCAACACACCATAATATACCTGAATACACCATACTACACCTCTACACACCACACTACACATCTACATACCACACTATTCACTCTCAAATACATTGGAATAGACCTAAACACGCTTGGACGCACCTCAGCACACATCTACATGAAACATTAAACTGTATGAACCTCTGACTTTTTCAGTGACTTTGATTCTCTGGAGCCTCAAGATATAAAACTCAATAACAAGAGGGTAAGTAAAGATCTCTCTCTCTCCCTCTCTCTCTCTCTCTCTTGCTCTACATCTGTCTCTGGGTCTGTCTCTGTCTGCCTTTTTTCTGTCTGTGTCTCTATTTCTCTGTTTGTCTGTATGTATGTCTTTCTCTCTGTCTGTCTACCTCTCTGTCTGTCCTTCTGTCTCAAATTGTCTCTTTCTACAGAGTTGTACTCTTTGATGCCTCACATGTTTCATACTGTATATGCTGTGTGTCTGTGCAGGCGTTTGACGGGTTCTCAGAGTTAGGGATCTCTCGTCTGTTGGACCCTTCTGAT
>JAOUQZ010000008.1:12541011-12556011 GCA_028564935.1 Neosilurus hyrtlii | reverse complement strand
GATTCATCCTGACACTTGAAATGTTACAGTATTATGCATTAAATAGCTGCTTTTTTCCTAATGAATAAAAAACTTAATATGTCTGTAAATATTCTAATTTCATTAAAGCTTCTATATTTCAGGCACTTTTTCACCTACCCTGACATTCATAATTTTTATTCTGCCACACAAAACTGAATTTTTGTAATATGGATAATTTGTTCAGCATGTTGGCTTCAAAAAAACAACCTACAAAAGTGTCAAGAATAAATTATGCACATCAAAAACAACTAAACAATGGCACCTGCCAAAATGAAAGCTACAACAGTCAGTATATGGTATGGCCTCCATTTGTGTTGATACGGGGGGTGATTTGCAGTGAAACAGGTGGTAAATTGCGTTGACACAGGTGATTTGCAGTGACACAGGCGGTGATTTGCGGTGACACGGGTGGTGATTTGCGGTGATACGGGCAGTGGTTTGCGGTGATACCAGCGATGATTTGTGGTGATACAGGCTGTGAATTGCGGTGATACGGGCAGTAATTTGCGGTGATATGGGTGGTGATTTGTGGTGATACAGGAGGTGATTTGCGGTGACACGGGTGGTGATTTGTGGTGATACAGGCTGTGATTTGCGGTGATACGGGCAGTAATTTGCGGTGATATGGGCGGTGATTTGTGGTGATACAGGAGGTGATTTGTGGTGATACAGGTGGTGATTTGCGGTGATGCAGGTGGTGATTTGTGGTGATACCAGCGGTGATACAGGAGGTGATTTGCGGTGATACAGGCGGTGATTTGTGGTGATACCTGCAGTGATTTGTGGTGATAGGCGGTGATTAGCGGTGACACAGTCCCGCAAGTGCTGCAATCGGATGTAGTGATCCTGTACGGGAGTCGTCACTCTCTTTCGCCCTGGACGTGGCCTGTCATCATCTGACCTGGTCATGTTGTGGCAATCAATCGGGTTGTGGTGGGTTGTGTACAGCCATGTGTATACTCCCCCTTGTGGGTTGTGTATTCATGTGATAGACGTGGCATTATGACGTGCACTAGACAATCAGTAGTGGACATTTTTGAGCTTTTATATAGGCTTTCCAAACCACTCATCACATTGTGTTTTGCTCAAACTACATTTGTTCCACTTTTGCAAAGTGACCTATATGTGCAATGAAGTGCCCGAGTACTATCAATAAAGCCCCAGGGTACCCTCCAAACACCCCTACAAGTACAGATATACAGAAATTTCTCTCAGAGTTTAATGACTTGTCAGTATGTTTTTGTTGATGAAATAAATGCATGGTGTGTCAGTATATTGTCAGCAGGGGGCGCTAAATAAACAGGAAATCGATTAACGTGAGGACGTGAGGGGAAGGAAGGTGTGTTGTGGCTCTCTGTCAGGAATAAACAGTTAGCATAATTAGCATTGTTAGCATCGTTAGCCGTGTTAGCAGTGTGAGCTGGCGCTGTTCCGCTGCAGCCACGAACACACCTGCTGTTTTCTGTGAAACTGAATCTTTCCAAAACATCGATGGTAACTATAAACTCTGTATAAACAGTGTATAAACCGTGTTCCTGACACTCGGGCTGCTCCAGTTCCAGCGCAGAGCCGCAAGCAGGAAGCGCTTCGGTGAGTCAGAGAGCGGGGAGAGAGTCTGGGGGATGAGCGGCCACAGAGCTGAGACAGACCGGGCAGAGAGTGAAGACATAACGGGGACATAGCGGGGTCAGGGCGGGGAGAGAGTGGGGACAGACGGGCACAGAGCGGCCCAGGACACACCGGCGGACTGAGGAGACTGCTCAGAAGGAGAATGTTCAGGTTTCAGATAATAGTTTGCTTAATCTTGTGTAAAAATATAAAAAAATAAGTCCTCTTACTCCAAACTCGGTGTATGTCGTTAGCATTCAGCTAATAGCAGATTTCTAAAGTCAAGCTGTTCAGCTGGTGTGTAAGAAGAGGAGTAAACTGTGTTTATAATCAGTTATTATTAATGTAATACAGGACATATGAATGCAAATATGTTTAACCATAAATTATTTAACAAAAAATATTTTAAAAAATTGTAATATAAATACGATGTAATTAATTATGAGGCTTTGTAGAGATATTAGTGATGTTAATAAGAAGATTCTCTGTATTTGATGCAGGAACAGATTTACTCTGTTCAGGTTCAGTGTTGTTTATAACAAAGTCACTAGCACTGAATCAAATACTGTGTGTGTGTGTGTGTGTGTGTGTGTGTGAGAGAGACAGATGGAGGGAGATGAGTGTAATTTCCCTTCAGAGGCGTCTGAACTTTCTCACTCGAACAGGGGAAGTGTTTCTTCATCAGTCACCCGTGGTGAGTCTGTGTTACACGCACACGCTTCACAGGGGATGTCAACAAGGGGATGTATATTCAGTGCTAGAACTCAGTATTGGTCATCCTTACAGATTAATTAGTGCATAATGTAATGCTTTTAAGCAATATAGATCTTATTTTAACATAAGGCAAGTCTGTTGGGCTTTTACACCCGAGCCTAGTGGCTCATCAGGCCGGAGCTTATCCCCGGTTTCTGTAGCGTGAAGTGACTAGGAGTTCAACTCCTCCTGGATGGGACTCTAGTCCATCGCAGGTTACCTTCCCACTATTTTTACTGGTACCCATTTATACTGCTGGGTGGACAGAGGTACATTAGTGGTTAAGACCTTGCCCAGGGGTCTTAGCACGGTGGGGGTCCAACAGGGATTCGAACCCATGATCTCTCGATCGTGATCCTGTCACCCTAACCGATACGCCACCGGCCCCTTACTTTAACATAAATGACAATAAAAAGCAATAAACCGGGCACTTTTATTCACTGGATGACTAGCAGGGGCTGCATCAATTATCCAGTGCAAGTAAGAAGCACTTGACAAGGGGCAAAGACTGACAGTGCCTGATGGAACCGCTGAGGTCATACGTAATCATTTTAAAGAGCTAGTAATACAAATTCATCAGAGGTACCCTTTAAAGCACCTGTGTGTGTGTGTGTGTGTGTGTGTGTGTGTGTAGCTCAGGATGTGTTGGTGTACCTAGTGAGTGATGGGGCAGTACAGGTGTGTGTGGAGAGCGTGGGCTGTGTGTGTGTACAGGACCTCGGCCGCAGTGTGAGAGACGCCCTCAATATTCCCGATGCTGCTCAGGACACTTTCGCCTTTTGGCTCTGCTCACCTCTACTAGGTAATGTACACACACAGCTGTGTTGATTTATTGATCATACTGGTTAGCAAGGTGAGTGAGCTAGCATAGCTACACTGTTGCTATGCTAACATTCTAATGCACAAAGTGTAAATCATGGAAATAACAGCTACTAATATATAACTTGGAACTGATGAATATCCATAACCTGTGTGTGTGTGTTTGAGAACAGAGCTGCAGTTGAAGCCAAAACACCAACCATATAAACTGTGCCGTCAGTGGCAAGACCTGCTGTACCGCTTCACCGACGCTCACACAGATGACATCACACTAGGTGTGTGTGTGTGTGTGTGTGTGTGAGAGAGAGAGAGAGAGACAGTGTGTAGTGACTATGTGTGTGTTGTACTTTGTAGATGAGCCGTGTCTGCAGTACAGGAGGAATGTCTTTTACCCCAAATCTAAGGAACTACAGGTACACACACGCACATTCGGTATACAGAATGAAGTGCACTGTGACTTTGTTTCAAATGTAGCACACTAGTGTCACTTACTGTGTGTTTGTGTGTGTGTTGCAGTTAGAAGATGAGAGTGTGTTGCGTCTCCTGTATGATGAGGCTAAATTAAACATCATTGAGGGTCGGTACCCATGTGACCCTGAACACTGGATTCGATTGGCTGCTCTGTGCTGTGCTGTAGAGATTGGTACAGGACTCGACGACCAGCAGCTGACCTCCGCCATCAGGTACATAGATACACACACTCACTCAATCATTGTTATTAAATTTATTACTGGTATATAAATGTAGTGTTATATTGTTATTAAATATTTCCATCAAATTTTTATACAATAACAGTTAAAGTGTAGTAAAGTGCAGGATTCAGTCTGGATATTTTTACAGTGCTGTCAAAAACTGGGTTTGAAAACTTCATGTCTATGTGTGTGTCAGAGACAAGAAGTTGTCATCGCTGCTGCCGGCCCACGTCGTGGGGGGTGTGGGAACGGGGCTTTTCTCCAGCTTGAGGCTGAGGGCAGGGCGTCGTGCTGAACTGGAACAGAGTTTACTGAAGGAGTACCACACACTCAACATGCACACTGAGCCCCGTCCACTTATCCTCCAGTACCTCAGTGTCTGTCACAGGCTCCCTTATTACGGGTTTAGTACACACACAAACAAACAAACATAAACACTTACACCAACACACATAAATGCATGCGCACGCATAAATGAGCACACAGTGTTTTCAAACATGCACACAGACACACATATAAACGCATATATACACTCACAGAAACACACATAAATAGACATGCATGCATGCACATGAATACACAAATTCATCATGGTGACTGATATTCTTTCTCTCTCAGGTGTGCATTCTTCGTGGGTGAGATAGATAAGCCAGCTCAGGGCCTGCTGCAGCGTGGAGGGCGTAAGATGGTGAGTGTAGGGATCAGTCTGGAGGGAGTGTACGTCATCGACCCTAAGGAGAAGGTGAGGAACAGTTCTTAACTCTAGGTTCTCTGAGACACTGTACCATGCTATATCACACTGTACCAATTTACCATTTCACTGTATTGTTTCATCACTATGCGTGCGTGTTTCAGCATGTGCTTCTTGGTCTGCGGTTCTCGGAGCTGTCATGGGATCACACGTACCCTGATACTGAGGGAGACTCACACATCTTGTGGCTAGAGTTCGATGGAGAGGAAGATGGAACACCTGTTAATAAATTACTGAAGATTTACTCTAAACAAGTACACACACACAGACACAATTTCACACACAACATACTCATCACATACACACACACATGCACAATATACACTTCATATACACACAATATACCCCACACACACAATTTACACCTCATACACTCACACACCCAATATACATCTCATACACTCACACACAATATACAACTTATACATATACATGCACACACTCAAAAGTACTCATATACACACACCCAAGTACACAGACAGTTTTTTTTACAGATGGTGTGTGTGTGTGTGTGTGTGTGTGTGTGTGTGTGTGTGTGTGTGTGTGTGTGTCAGGCGGAGCTGATGAGCGGTCTGATTGAGCTCTGTGTGGAGTTGCGCACTGTCAGTGAGGTGGCTGCCTCTCAAGAGGCTTCGGCTCAGGAGGAGAGTGCAGAGGGAGCGAGGGGGCGACGGAGGGGGAAAATGCGCAGGCAGAACAGTGTAATGTGCAGCAGAGTGCACACACTCAGCACTATTAGCTACGTGGATGACGGTGAGTGGAGGAACATTAATCAGTTCATCTTAGTCAGAAAGAATGTGATGGGGTGGAGTGAGTGCGATTGGACAGCTCCTCCTTCTCTCCTTTCACAGTGGCAGCCTGAGTCTTCACTGTACAGAGTTGTAGCCCAAGTAACCACTTCCCAGTGTGGCAGTTTAGGCATCACTTCCCACAGTGGCAGCTCATCGCAGGGTGTGCTCAGGACACCATGGCGACCAAGTTCAGCCTTGTGGTGATCTCAGTGAGTCAGATTGGCGAAAGCACATTTGTTAGTGAGGGCCGCAAATTGGTTCACTCCGATCTAGTGTCCAAAATATATATGATTAAAATGAATAAAATCTATGTGTAAATAAGTCTATCCATTTCAGTAAAGTTCATTTGGGAGAAAAATAATTCACAAACAGTAAAGAAGCTATTTAATCTCATAATCTAGCACCACTGTGGCTAAAAGGTTTTCAGAACAGCTACAGTGGCTGATCACTTTCAAGCTCCATTCTTCACCCTGCCATAGTCACTGTTGCCCAGAGTGGCAGCCCAGTCACCGATGTATGAAATGACCATCCTGAGTTGCACCTGTATCTCTAAATCATCAATACACTATTATTAGCTCATACTACCACTTAGAATGGTGGCTGTACCATTATGTATAACACAGGAACAGTAAGATCTCACCTGTTCACCTTTCAGGTAAAGAGATAAAGCGTCTGAAACCAAAGAGAGCGGCATCCTTCTTTACCAAACAAACTCCTCCCTCTTATACTGCTGTTCAAGTGACGGACAACCTGGAGCAGAGCTGAAACATTGCCGTCCAGAGCAGAGACCAAACACACACAAACACACCCACACACTCATCCTATTGTGAAGAACTGAAGTGACTGACAGACTGGACCAAGCTTGTAGAAGACGTGTAAGTAACAGGTTACAGTAGAGATCTTTCTCCGCTATGCAAACACCACAAAACCAAACAGCAGAAAACTCATCAATCTCTTATCAAACTGTTAGACCTCAGTGTGTTCTCACATCAGTGCTTTACACACTTGTTTATCTCTCTCTCTCTCTCTCTCTCTCTCTCTCTCTCTCTCTCTCTCTCTCTCTCACTCACACACACACACACACCTGTTAATTTTACACACACACACCTATTTATTACACAAACACACACACACCTGTTAATTTTACACACACACACACACACCTATTTATTACACACACACACACACACACAGACACTGCCACTTCACTGAGGTAATTATTGACTTGGCTTTGTCCCAAATCGTGTGTTTACTGCAGTCTCCTAGATAATAGGGCTGTGTCTCAAATCTCCACGGTTAGTGAATAGTGAAACAATGGAATTGTTTTTTTTTCTCATTTTTTTTCATGCTCATCTGATTGTATGTCTGTTAAAATGCATTTATTAACAGAGTGTAGAATAATTGCACTTTTCTTTAATATAGTCAGATTATTATTGTTATTATTATTATTATTATTATTATTATTATTATTACTACTACTACTTTTATTGTTATTGTCATTTATCAGTAATAATTGTAGTAGTAATAATCTTAATAGTCATAATTATGTTCCAGAACACACCCTCCTGCACTGGGTAGTAATTATATTTGTGCGTGATGTGCGTGCGTATCAGTCTGTAGTCCTGTAGTATGTCATTTGGGATGAAACTGTAGATCTTTGCCTTTCAGTTCATTCCAAAAAAATGAGACTTTGCTTTCTGTAAAAAAACAAACCAAACAAAGACACCAATAACGAGTCTCGTGCTGGTGTAGTTACTGTAGAATGTCCACTTTAAATAAGAATGTTTACAACTGGCCTTTTTAAACCTCATTATGCCTAATTCTTTTTATCTGTTTATCATCTAAGTGACCTGAGTATGAAACTTGCTGCATTGTCTGTTTGGGACAGTGGAAACGGTCTAAACCTGTCACACTGTTTCAAATTTAACACACACACACACACACACACACACACACGCATGCGCACACACACACACACACACACACGCATGCGCACACACACACACACACACACAGGACTGTGAAACGTTCAGAACACTCAACATGAAACTTGAAGTGTTTGACCCAGGATGCTTCACTGCTGAAAGCCTGACAATGCTAATCATGGCTGGACTTTTATATGAAATTGTAAATATCTTAATCATGTTTTAATTTAAAGTCTGAGGCTGTTGTGACCAATATAAACAGATTTTTTTTATAAACACTCTGTATGTGTAAAATAAAGCTTAATATCTCTAAATGTTCTAGTTAACTAAATTAAACTGGATTTTCATCATTCAAACTCATTTTCCCACAGTAAATTTTTAAATTTTTTTTTGTCTTCAATTTCTGTGACCTTCAAAAAAATGCACTATTATTATTAGTCATTGTAATCAAGCTAACCACATGCAGCATTATAACTGTTACACTTTGTACTAATCTCTACACTTGTATCAGTGGATTTTATATGATTATTAAAATACATTTGCTTAAAGTATATTACCTATATTGAGCTTTTTTTTTTTAAGTTCATCAATAAGAAAAAAGTAAACCAAGTTTTTAAAAAATAATGATAAAGATTTAACATCTTGGAAATAGATTTACATTTTGCATTTACACTACATTTATTAAGGGCGGCACGGTGATGCAGTGGCTAGCACGTCCATCTCACAGCAAGAAGGTCCTGGGTTCGATTCCCAGCTCGGGCGTATCTGTGTGGACTCTGTTCTCCCTGTGCTTGTGTGGGCTTCCTCCGGGTACTCCGGTTTCCTCCTACAGTCCAAAAACATGCACAGTAGGCTAATTGGCTGTTCTAGGTTTAAGTGTGAGTGCGAATGGTTGTGTGACTGTTGGCCCTGTGATGGCCATGGTGTACCTCGCCCTCAACCAGAGTCGGCTGAGATGGGCGCCAGCCTCCCCGCGACCCTAATTAGGATTAAGCGGTTCTGAAAATGATTGAATGAACTACATTTATTGAATATGTAAGGTAATATAATAGTAATGCCGTTTTAATTTGTAGATTGACTTTTATTTTGAAGTGTCAGCCGGGCGCCATCTTGTTTTACCTCAGTAACTTTAAAGCTGGACCTGAAGCTGCTCGTACATCTGCTGCGCTGAAGTCTGATCAAAACATTAATATTTCCGGGTGTTATTAACAAATTTAGGGATTATTCTAATAAAAATGGAAGTTGAAGAAGGCAGTGCAGGTCCTAAGCGGCGGGTTCACGGGCTTTTGCAGCTTTATTACGGCCTCAACGAGGAGGGGAAAGTGGAGCAGAGCGAGTCCGCGGATCCGTGTGACATCAACGGGCCACATTTCGACCCGGAGATCTACTTGAACAAGGTGCCAACACACTACTGAGGACGAGAAAAATGAGTTAATCATTTAAACTGTGTGTTAATGTTATTCATTCACCACATGCCATAAGAACAGCGATATTTAACGGACTGACGTTAGTGTTAGCAATGGAGCTAACTGCTGAGAGTGAAACGTTTCTATAGAGCAGTGTAAGATTTGACAACATACTGTAATTTCTGTGTAATACTCGTTTTATGCCAAATGCAATGCTAATATGGTTCTTCTTGCTGTTGCTATGGTAACTGAGGCGGCTGGTGTTATAATGTGGCCTTTTATATGACTCTTCATTCCATTCAATCCAACAACACTGATGATTTTCAGATCTGACAGGAGTTCTGTTCTGAAAGTGATGATGATGATGATGATGGTGTGTGTGTGTGTGTGTGGGCAGATGCGAAAGGAGTGTTCTCTTACGGAGCTGATGGATCAGGAAAGCATTATGGTGAAACAGATCCGATCCCTGGACAGTGATATGCAGACGCTCGTCTATGAAAATTACAACAAATTTATTTCTGCTACTGGTCAGTAAACACACACACACACACACACGGTGTCATTTTGGAAGGAATATGTGATTGTTTTGTGTGTGTGTGTGTTTCCTCAGACACCATCAGGAAAATGAAGAATGACTTTAAGAAGATGGAGGACGAGATGGACTGTCTCTCAGCCAATATGGCTGCCATCACTGAGTTCAGTGCCAAGATCAGCAGCACACTGCAGGACCAACACACACAGATCACCAAACTGTCAGGCATGAACACACACACACACTCTCAAACACTGAAAACCTTACAAACACTGAAAACCTCATGGGTCACAACTCTGTGTATGCATGTGTGTGTGTGTGCTTAGGTGTTCACTCTTTGGTGCGTAAGCTGCAGTTCCTGTTCGAGTTCCCGGCGTGGTTAAGAAAGTGTGTTGAGTGTGGTGAGTTTGGGCGAGCAGTCAGTAGTCAGAAGAAGGCGCGGTGCGTCCTTAACCACTACAACAACATCACCTCGTTCAGGGGCATCCAGGACGAGTGCAACACTATCATGCTCGAATTGACACTACACCTGAGGGACAGGTTCAGGTACACACTCAGCAACACATTAACATTAAAACCCTTAATATTACATTCTAGTGAATGTAAAACTACCACAGCAGAAGAATCACATCATCTGCAACATTAACACACCATAGAAATGTTTGATCCTGTGTTAAGCCCCTGTTAATCCAGCGTTGATCCCGTGTTTCAGTGACAGCAATGCAAGTGCAAAGGAGTTGTCAGAGTGCGTGGAGTTGTTGCTAAAGCTGGACGAACCTGCCGAGGAGCTCTGTGACAAATTCCTAAACCACGCCCGCTCTAAACTTGAGGCGGATTTACAGGCTTTAGAGGCGGATCTTAGTGATTCCACCCAGAAAATGACCTCAAGACCAACTGTAAACCCTGTGTCTCCGTCTGAGTCAAACCCTTTTCTGTCTCCGGCAAGCAGGATGGACATTCTGGAGTTTATAGATCGAGGCTGTAATGAGTTTGTCAGTAATCTGTGTTTGGTCATTGCCTCCTATCAGGAGTTATTTATTACCCGTCCACAGGGGGGCGACCACACCCTCAAACACCTCCTTCAGATGGCCAATCAGAAGCTACAGCAGTTTGTGGACACTTTAGCTGGCAAATACTTCACACTGGTGGAGCGCAGGATACAGGAGGAGAAGGGTGTAGGGGACAATTCCCTACTTGTGAGAGCTCTAGATCGTTTCCATCACCGTCTTCAGGCCGTCTCTAGGCTGCTTCCAGAGTCAGAGGTCACAAGCCAGGGGACTGAGATTGTTATTAATGCAGCAAGAGAGCGAATCAAACAGTACTTGTGTGCATTACAGAGCTTCTACCTGGATAGCCTGACTGATGTCAGACAGGCCCTTGCTGCGCCACGCATTACAGTGGGTGGGGCGAGTGGATCATTGGGAGCAGGCAGTTCAGCTACCAAAGATGCCCCGCCCACTCTCCCAGAGCTACTGAGCTCTCTGTCAAACTCCATTCTCAATCAGATCAAATCAGTGTTAGTGTCTGTGCACTTGTTTACAGCCAAAGACATCACCTTCTCCAACAAGCCCTACTTTAAGGTCAGTGTGCATATCATTACAGCAGCAGGTTAGCTCAGCCCACAACCTACCATCTCAAATCTCCTGTGTGTGTGTGTACAGGGGGAGTTCTGCAGTCAGGGTGTTCGGGAGGGGCTTATTGTGAACTTTATCAAGTTCATCTGTCAGTCATCACGGCAGTTCTGTGAGAATGCAGGTGATCGGAGCAGCTCGACTCCACCCACTTTACTGCTGCTGCTGTCACGTCTGTGCCTCGACTACGACACCTCCACCATCTCTTACATCCTTACACTGACTGACGAGCAGTTCCTCACACAGGTACACACAGGCACACACACACACGCACACACACACACATTGAGCATGTAGCTGTGTCACTCTCTGTCTTACTCTCTGTATCACTCTGTGTGTTAAATTCAGCTTCATTCCCCAATAACTACAGTGACGACTCTGTGTGCTGAGGCCCGAGAGGCAGCGCAGAAACTCCTCAACCACTACGTTAAGGTAATGCTAATCTGCTAACACTGCAATAGACCACTGCCATTCAGCATGTGAGTTAGTGAGTGAGAGTGGATGTCTCTGTGTGTGTTTCAGGTGCAGGGTTTAATCATCTCTCATATGTTGAGGAAGAGTGTGGAGACACGGGACTGGGTGAACACCATTGAGCCGCGGAACGTGCGTGCGGTCATGAAGAGGGTGGTAGAGGACACAACGGCAATAGACGTGCAGGTATTTGTGTGAAGCACTACACAGAGGTGTGTTCTAGACAGGGAGGTGCTGTCTCAGGGCTGGGTAACAACACAGTGAGACCTCAATGACCTGTTAAACTCTCACTTCCTGTCCTGTAAAATGCCTTCAAACCCCAACAGGATAACGAAAAACATCAGGTTAGGGTGAAAGGGCGGGCTGTAAATTAACCAATCACAGAGCATGCTTGCATCCCACTAAGAAAATACAGCACTTTATCCACCACCTGCTCATTGTGTTCCTATGTTCGTGTGTGTGTGTGTGTGTGTAGGTGGGTTTGCTGTATGAGGAGGGGGTGAGGAAAGCCCACAGCAGTGACTCCAGTAAACGTACATTCTCTGTCTACAGCAGCTCCAGACAACAACTACGCTATGCTCCCAGTTACACACCTAGGTACACATACACACACACACACACACACACACACACACACACACAAATACATAAATAATGCACTGATTTTTCCACACTCTGGGGTATGTGTGTGTGTGTGTGTGTTTATAGTGCTCCGATGGACACTAATCTGCTCAGTAACATCCACAAGCTTTTCTCTGAAAGAATCGACATCTTCAGCCCTGTGGAATTTAATAAGGTGAGACATTAATCATTGTCTTTATTAATGTATTACACAGTGTGTGAGTGTTTTACAGTGTTTTCTGAATTACAGAATGTGAAATAGTTAATTTTGGATTAATATAAAGGTGAAACCACCCCAGCTCATGGGCTTAGTATCTCTTATTCACCTGTTCTGCATCTTGTTTTGGTTCTGTATCTGTTTATAATAACAATAACAGGACAGCGTGACCTAATTACTGTTTTCGTCCTCTGCCTCTGTGTCTATGCTGACGGCAGCTATGATAAGTTCTGTGCCCTCGCAGGCCTCTAGATGGCATTGTTTACTAATATCATCATGCAGGGGTTGGAGTTGGAATAAGATGGCTGATTCCATTTTATTTCCAACAGATAACACTGTTCATCATTTTTATTTTTTATATACCTTGGATGGGAACCTTTTATTGTTATACTACACTGGTACCAGTGGTGAATGTTATTCCTGTGTGTGTGTGTGTGTGTGTGTGTGTCTGTCAGGTGTCAGTGCTGACAGGGATAGTGAAGATCAGTCTGAAGTCGTTATTGGAGTGTGTGCGTGTGCGTTCATTTGGTCGGTTCGGGTTGCAGCAGGTTCAAGTGGACTGTCACTACCTGCAGCTCTACCTGTGGCGCTTTGTCTCAGACGAGAACCTTGTCCACTTCCTGCTGGATGAGATTGTGAGCAGTACAGCGCACCGCTGCGTAGAACCAGTGCCAATGGAGCAGAGTGTCATCGATCTCATCTGTGAGAGGGGGTAGAACCAGGGGGAGCACAGAGCGATGGAGGGATGTTAATGTGGTTTGTGTGAGCATCCCATCTCGGCTGTGAGCATTAATATGTAAAATAATGTAATGTTTTCTTTGTGCGTGTGTGTGTGAGAGAGAGAGAGAGAAAGAGAGAGAGATTCTGGAACTGGGATTAAACACTTCTGAACTGAGATTACTCTTATTGTTTTGTCTCAGTGATGTACATTATCTGAATCTGTACTGTACTAATAAATAATGAATACAGTTTGTGATCATCAGATCTGAGTGTTTCTCACTGTAATATTTATAATTTTGTGGTGGTGTGTGTTTATGTGTTTATTATATTAAAGTGTTTATATCTTGTGGTTGTGATGAAGCTCATCACAGCTCTGTTATTGTACAGAATCTCCGTCCGAGGATCAGATTGATTTTTTTTTTATTGGGGGTTCATGTGCTGATGATGAAGATCCTGTTTGTCTAGTGAAGTGAGTTTATTTATTTCTGTCGGTTTAAAGAAGGAAGGATTGGACTTGAGCTGGTAAATTACTGTAACTTGTGTTTTGAATATAAATATATAAGAATAAATGTATATATTAATTTGTGTAGTTTTTAAGCCACTTAATCCTAATTAGGGTTGGGGGGAGGCTGGTGCCCATCTCAGCTGACTCTGGGCGACGGCGGGGTACATCCTGAACAGCTCGCCAGACCATCGCAGGGCAGCACACACAACCATTCACACTCACTCTCACCAAGGGGAGATTTGGAACAGCCAATCAGCCTACTGTGCGTGTTTTTATACTGCAGGAGGAAACCGGAGTGACAGGGAAAAAACCCACACAAGCACAGGGAAAACATACACACTCCACACAGAAACACCCCAAGCCTGGGAATCAAACCCAGGACCTTCTTGCAGCGAGGTGGACATGCTAACCACTGTGCTGCCTCTTTTATTATATATAATATTTTATTATATATAAATTACTTATGGTATATATATATATGTATATATAATTTTTTTTACATTTAAATATATATATAAAGTACTAATTTATATATTTATATGTATATAAGTACTAGTGTTGCTTATATTTAAAAAAATGATATATAAATATATAATGTAATATATATGTATATATAATAGTACTAATTTTATATTTTTGTTGATATAAATAAATATATAAAGTACTAATTTTATATATATAAATATTTAAAGTACTAATATTATACATATATATATATATATATAGTTTAGATTGATATAAATAAATATATAACGTGCCGCTTTTATTTTATTTATATATATATATATATATATATATATATATATATATAAATATTTAAAGTACTAATATTATATATATATATATATATATATATATATATATATATATACACACACGCATTATCGTCTCTCTTCGGTCCGTGGTTCTCTGCTTTGGCTTACAGACTAATTCATAGTTTACAAAAAAGAAAAAGACACTGAAATATTCCAGCTTCTTTGTTTACTTTAACCAAGATTTTAAATGAATAAAGATCTGACCTCACTGCTCTGAACTGCTTCCGCCTCAGCTGTGACATAGTTCCGCTCCTCGCTTTGTGTTTAGAAGTGAGTTGCTGAGTTAAAGAGTGGAAGTGAAGGAGAGATTATTATTATTATTATTATTATTATTATTATTATTATTATTATTATCTGCAGTAGGAGGATGAGCGCGTTACGGAAGCTGCTCAGTTATACGGCCGCTGGAGCTGCACTGCTCACCGGATACGCGTCCTGGAGGAGCATCGGACCGGGAGAACAACGGAACCGGGAACTACTGAAGGTACTGAGTACCGACCTCAATACACACCTGGGGCCTCATGTACAAAGGGTGCTTACGCACAAAAACGTTGCGTACGCACCTTCCCACAGCAAAGTTCAGCTGTATCAAGAGTGAAATGTCCGTGGAAATGTGCGGTACTTCACGCAAACTCCATGTCTGGTGTACGCATGTTTCTGCAGCTGTTGGTGCTTTGGTGACACTTAGAGGTGATTCTGGGAAACTGTTTATAATGTGAACT
>JAOUQZ010000008.1:12522441-12537032 GCA_028564935.1 Neosilurus hyrtlii | reverse complement strand
ATATTTAAATGTGGGCGTGGACAGGGCGGGGTCGGATACTCCTACATTTGCGCTCAATTCCACGTTGATTCGGATGTTCAAATGAAATGTGCCTGGATTCATGCTTTCGCACAGATTCATACAACTTAATTTTTTTGTGCGTACGACGTGTTTCAGTAAGAATTCCACGCAAGTCTTTGTACATGAGGCCCCTGGTCCTACATGCACCTGACAGTGTGTTCGCGCAGGAACAAACAACACGGTCTTCCAACCCTATTACCCCAGTTGGATAAGTGCATGTGATGGATTCAAGTGTGTAACAGACCTCATGCCCTGTGTAGTTTATGTACAAACTGAATGGAAACCTGATTAATAAACAAGTGTTTCCTCCAAGGGAAGTGTCATAGTGACACAGGTCAATTCACCAGGAGACGTGGATTCAGAATCAAGAGCGGTTTGATTCAATCAAAGTAACAAAACAAAAATTTTTAGCAGTTCAAAAAGTTTAGGAACGAGTTATTCAGTCAAAGTGAAAATAATATCAGTTCAGAGCAGCAGGTGTGATCTCCAAATGAGAATTCGAGGACAACCAAATCCACTCAAGGCAGGGTATTTATTCCATTGGTTTCTAGTGTTAGGGTTTTCCACCATTATTTCTCGGCTCAAGTGAAGACAGCTGCCCAGATATTGTTTACACCAGGTGGTGTTGACATTACGTGGTAGGCCTTGGGCGGACTTTGGGCAGACCTTAGGTCTTTTATGCATAAATCATCATTATTTAACAGTTCAACTACAATTTAATACAATTTTACCAATCACAATTCAATCATCCATTCAAGCCCCCAGCGGCGCCTGATACCCTGAGTTCCTCCACAATATAAACCATCAACAACAAAAACTAAATCCATAGTTAATTCTGTAGTGCTATGAGTGCAGTAAGGAAAAAAATCATGTATTTATCTCAGAAGGTAGATATTAGATAGATTATTTTAAGACTCCCAGGTGGTGCAGTTCAGAAGTTTGTGTTTGAGTAAGATCATCAGTAATGGAGTTCTGTAGTAGGTTTTGAGTTGAGAACGGTGTTTCTGTTCTATGATATTAATGAAGTATCATGAATACAGAATGTTTATTAGCACCGGGCCCGGTACCGAGTACACAACAGTGACGGTGTATTGTGTCGCATCCTCATTACTGTGATTCTGTTTCTGTTTGTCCTCCATCAGAACTTGCCGGAGAAGGATCCAGTACGAATGGAGGAGAGCAGGAGGAGGAACGCTCAGATCATGGAGCTGCTCAAAGATGCTGCACAGACTAACGACAACATCACTCGCACCTTTGGCAGCCAGAAATAACCACGCCCGCTATGCATATAGCCCCACCCACTAACATTGGCCGCACTACCGTTGCTGCAAAGCTCCACAGTTTTACTGCTGAGTACTGAATTACATGGACACCCGTGACAAGAAATTAAGGCAAACACTTCTTCTGAAGTGACAAAATGTAAATATATTGTATATTATGCTCTGTGTGTGTGTATGAGAGAGAGAGAGAGAGAGAGAGAGAGAGAGAAAGGGACTCTTCAACACCACCCTACTGTCATTTAAGAAACTTAAACATGTTGTAAATGACATGTTGAATTTCTGAAATGTACTTCAATAAGAAAATATACAGAATCTCTGTTTCCCTTCTGCACATGAATAATAAAAGTATTCATAAATACAATGTTTATTTTAAGGAGAATATTTTAGTTAAAAATAGAGACGTTTAATTTATTAAAAATAATTATATGAAGGACTGAGTGTCTACAGAAGTCTAACCCACGAAAACTGGGAAAAAAATGAAATAAGGCGATATTTTGACAGGTGTGGATAAGGTCTTTGTGTTCCAAAATGGTCCCTTCATCTTCCTTATGACACTAAATCATGTCGTAATTATTATCCCTGATTTTTTTTTTTATATTACGAAACTTTTCTTAAAAACAGCTTTCTGTTGGTTAGAACACTCTGGTTTTCAGCCCCTCACATGTAAAGGGGCTTTGAGGTGTAAATGTTATATCCGTGTGAAAGTTCTGCGCAAAGAGTGCGCACAGCTGATGCGTTACAGTTGCGTGAGTGATGTATTTCCGGTGTTAAAGGAAAGTATGTTGTGATGATCACTGCACGCGTTCCATGCTGTTGCTTTTAAATTTTCCTTGGTAACCATTTCCACTGACAGTTTGTCAGATGTCCTCGCGCGAGCCGGAAGTGTCCCGGAGCTGTTTGAGCTGTCGGTTGCTCTCAGGAGGCGCGCTGCTCTTTTCCGCTGGGTTTGTGTACCGGGGCGCGCGCACGTACCTGCACCGAGGACCACGCGCGTCTGTAGGCACCGCACTGCAGCTCGCCTTTGCCGCAGGTCAACACCGGGATCAACACACTTCAGTCTTTGTTATTATCAGTGCGGTGTAGTGTATGATGTCATGGAATAATCAAATAACCTTTATTTAGACCCGTGTTAGAATAGAATAGAATTCAACTTTATTGTCATTGCAATGTCACAATTACAAAACAACGAAATGCAGTTACAGAAAAGAGTGATGTTCTGGAGGCATTGAGAATAAAATAAAGGTTTAAACTTGCACCAATCTACTAATCATTAAACCACACATGGTGTGTCTGTGTGTGTGTGTGTGCAGGTTTGGCAGTGTGGGGACTTGTGGTCATTGTGGATCCAAAGAACAAAAACCCGCAGAAATCAGCCTGAGTCCAATGAAGAGGAGAATTATGGGAAATGTGCGGTTCAGAAAAACTGAACCTTGTGTTATAAAAGTTGATGTAATTAATAATAAACATGTTGTGTGTTTAAACTGCAGTGTTTCCTGCACAAGGAACTGAGATGAACACATTTAAATCTCAGGCATGAAACAGGAAAGATTTGATCATAATAGTAATATTTATTATAACAAAAGCTGGGAATTAATAAAGGAACAGCTTGAATTAATGAAAATACTGCGATTGTAGCAGATTTTAATAGTAATTGATATCAAATCAGAATAACACCAACAAAATTTAAATACTGGATGTTTGTGTAAATATATTTTGCTAGTATGTTATGATCTAAAAAATGTACAATGTGTCATTTACACTATCAGTCAATATATTAGCTCTAAATAAAGACTGAGGTGGCACGGTGGTGCAGTGGATGGCATGTCGGCCTCACAGCAACAAGGTCCTGGGTTTGGTTCCTGGGCTCAGGGTATTTCTGTGAGGAGTTTGCATGTTCTCCCCCTGCTTGTGTGGGGTTTCTCTGGGAATTCTGGTTTCCTCTCACATTATAAAAACATGAACATTAGGCTAATTGGTTGTTCCCAATCGTCCCTAGGTGTGAATGTGAGTGTGAATGGTTGTGTATTGGCCCTACAATAGCCTGGCGAGTTGTTCAGGGTGTACCCTTGCCTAGAGTCGGCTGAGATGGATGCCTGCCTCCCCGTGACCCTAATTAGGATTAAGCGGCTTAGAAAATCAATTAATTAATAAAGACTAATGTTTTTAAGCAGCGTTTTCTTAGTACGTGGTTACAACTCTGCCCCATTTCTCCCCTGCTTTTCATTACTGCTGTAGAAATGTTGGCTGTTCTCAGCTAACAATTTATATATTAATCAACTAGCTGATGATACATCATTTTAAAAAATAGTGATCAAATCCTCCAAATATAGAAACTATTGGTTTCTTCTCTGAGGCATCTGGATGATTTTTTTAAGTGTTTTGAATACTTTGGAATAATTGAGCAGTTGAGGGTTAAGAGCTGCAGCATACTGGTACCAGGGATTGAACCCCTAACCTTCAGCTGACTAATTCAGCACCTCATTGAGCTCACCATTGAGCCACCACTGCAAATCAGAGCTGGAATCATATTCTCCCAGAGAGGTTTCTATTCTCAGGTGAATATTTCTCATAATAATGGAGTGTATATAAGATATATTTACCCAGTTTATTTAATGTCATTTTTAAAAGCTGCAATAAAAGCTATTAAACAAGCTGGTTTCAATTATATTTGGAAGAGAAAGACTCACTATTCTAGGAAGAACGGTGGCTTAAATGCTGTTGATGTTGACGGCATAAATGGGACCATTAAATTAAAATCGTTAAAATCTTTTCATTTTTCAAATCAGATTTTTATAAAAGTAGGTGGAATAAACTTTCAAACTTTTTCAATAAAAGAAATTGCCTGATAAAATTGTCTTTTGTCATTTCGTCAGCAGGTTTTATTATATTGGAAAATGATCTAAGCAGAACTTTAGTCCCCACAGTAGACCAGTATGAAACTGCAGTTATGTGGTCTTTAGGTATAAATCTTTATTCTTTGAGATCTGGTATGAGAAACAAATTTGGTCAGTACTACATCTGTTAGATGATGATGAAAATATATGCTATGAAACCTTCTGTTCCAAATTTACCCTGTTATGATCAGAAGCAGTGTGATGCAGATGTTAAGGTCATTACACAATCTGTAATCATGATGAGAAAATGTTTTATCTCAAAAATAATGTACCTCCACACCCTCCTGAACTTTTGATAAATGGATACTCCGGTATGTGTATTAATGCTGTGCAGAGTTGGTGTGTGTCAGGACAGGGTGTGTCTCTAAATTGAATAATCTCACAATTTATAAAACTTTGTAAAGGAAATAGACCCTCATTTTTCATATAGATATTCTGTATAGACATTTATGAAGATGAAAATCAAAAAATTAAGATCTCATTTTTTAAGTTTCCCATTTTGCCAAAGGTAAATGATGTCCTCTTCAAGATTATTAATCAATAATAATAATTATGAGTCGATCCGTCTGGAGAATGTTTATAACAATGGTTTGATTTAGATCATAATAACTGAATTTTGTAATGAAGACATTCAATCCACTGGTCATTAATTTTATGATTGTAAATTTGTTGGTGCCTTTTGGGAAGAAATCTATCTATCAATCTATTTATATACCATTGGTTATTTCCTAAAATTCATAATCACTCCAAATTCTCTAAAACAAATGTGCAATTTTTTTGGGATTAATGAACTTTTCTAATCAGGTTGAAGATCTTGGATCTTCGTGCAACTGCGCAAAATCTGCGCTGCCTCTATGTACCCAAGGCCGCCACTGTCCCTTGAATACGACGTCATCAATCCGCGACAATTTGTTAGTGTAGCGGCGTCTGTTGTGCGTTTACATATCTGGCGGGTAAGTTTTTAACAGTTAAATGAATTAATGAGTGAATAATTACAATAATACTACCGTGTGCTTATTTTAAACGGTTATAATGATTAATAAAGGATCAGTGAAGCCTCAAGAATCATTTGAAGCCTTTTTACTGATCGTGCAAAAATAAATAAATAGTCATAGCACAGCGACATCTAGTGGCTAATAAGTATATCTGTAATATAATGGAAAAACCGCAAATACGAATTTTAAATAAAATAGTTTAAGTTTCCACATCTTTTAAAGGATCATTAGAACCATTTAATGTTAATGTCTTTATGATTTTCATTTATTTTAAAATATATTTACACGGGAACATCCTGCTCCTCATCCACTTCTGTTTTCATGCCATTGATTTCTATTTATTTGTTTACCAAGAAAAAAACCTGGATTTTTATTTTTAATCAGTTTACAGTTGTTTAGTTGTTTAGTGAAACAGAAAATGTAGTTATTGTTTAAAATTATACAACCTCTCTGAAGAGAAAGGGTTTAAATGTTACTGAGTGTTCAAGCGCACTTCCCTCGTTCCCCTGAATAAAAGTTAATGTGTTTTTTTCCCAGTGTCTCTCGGCAGTGTAACTGAGATGGAGCGTGTGTGGAGACGAAGGATACCGGAGTCCGTGAGATCGTTACTGCTGGACCTCTCGCTGAAGGTGGATGAGCCGAGCGAGCTTGAGCAGACGGACAAAGATGAGATTTCACTTCCTGTGACGACGGGGGTGTGCGGCGCTGACCTGACACCGGCTGCTGGTGAAGAGAACACATCATCCTCCTTCTCATTACGACCTTGTGGACTGTGTCTCAGTAACCCAGCACGTTACACTTGTCCCCGCTGCAACGTCCCCTACTGTGCACTGTCCTGTTATCGTGGCTCGGCTCACATGGCGTGTTCAGAGCAGTTTTATAAAGACTGTGTGTCTCAGGAGCTCAGACAGCGCGGCACGGTGGAGTGCGAGGACAGGATTCACATGAGGGACATCCTGCTGAGGTTGCAGCAGGCAGAAGGGGGGCTGGACGGAGTCATGAGGGAGCTGATCGAGAATAGTGGAGGACAGGTGACTGAGAAGGGCACAGAGAAGCTTATGCTGCTGTCCCGACTAGCCGAGATAGAGACGGACAGAAAGGAAGGACACGAGGACGAAGTGCAGGAAATCCTACAGAGACTCGCACAGACAGACGGTGAAGAAAATGTAAATGATGAAGATGAGAATGATTTAGTGACGAGGCTGTCAGGGCTAAATATCGAGTCTCTAACTGGAGACGAGTTGTGGGCGCTCCTGCCAGAGAAAGAAAAGCAGAAATTTGAGCAGCTGTTAAAGGATGGCAGGATCAGCGCTCTCATTCCAGTATGGAGGCCGTGGTGGGAGGAGCACGAGCAAGAGCATACAGTTCTGATCGAGGAGCTCCGACATGAGGGAAATGCAGAAGAACTGCGCACCATGGAGGAAGGAGAGGATGGTGATGTCCAGGACTCGGACATGGCATCAGAACCTTCACCAGCACTGAAACAGGATGTTGAGAAGCAGGATGTACAAATGGAGGGAAGCACAGAAGCTCATCCTCCAATCAATTGTGAAATATCACCTCTATCCTCTCTTTGCTCAGCCTCCGTGTCCCCGCTGGTGAAGTTCAGCCTGGTAAACGTACTGTATGGTTACGCTTTCTCACTCCGCGTCTTTAATGGAGACGTGTCAGAGACACAGCAGCTTCTGGAGTTCACCCGGCTCCTTCTGTCTGTGTCAGAGTGTTTGGGACACAGTCGGTCATTCGGGTCATTCTCCGAGGCTCTGGACGCTGCTGTGGCGAACATGTCTGCAGAACGCTATGACTCCAACTCAGCGCTGAGCGCAGTAGAAGGTGTGGCTCACATCTTGAGTGGGGCGAGCAAGAAGGAGAGGGAGGGGTACACACTCTCAGCACTAGCTCAGCTACGCTCAGCGTTCAGCAGGGCACGCTCCGCAGCTCCCCGAGACCACACCCACTTCAGGAGGCTGTGTTTCCTGGCAAGGAAGAAGTGCGAGTTCCTGCTGGCGTGGGTCAAAGAAAACACACACATACTGAGAGGGTTGGCCAGACAGGCGTGGTCAGAGTGTCAGAGACAGACGTGTGAGAGACGGGTGATGGACAGAGACACGAAGCGGGTGGAGGAGAGCTGGAGGAAAGGAGGAGCGCGAAGAAAAGCGATGATTGAAGAGCTTTAATTTATTTATAATCTGTTGTATAGAAATTTTTATAAAATTACAACAAAATCATGTAAAATATTTCCTTATAAGCATTCTATACAAAATCTTTCCTCCAGACTCACACACACATGCACACACACGTGCACACACACAGAGCTGTGTATTTTTCTGCAGTAATAAACCCAAAATTCTACATTGATATTCAGTTCAGTGGTTTGTTTGTTTACTGAGTGGTGTTCTAGATGTTTCACTGGTGAGAGTTAAACTGGGGGGGCGTGTACACACACAGGTGAGTGTTAAACTCGGGGTGTATACACACAGGTGAGTGTAAATGTAACTTTCTAACAGTTAAAGTTCCGTGTGATTTTTTTTATTTTTATTTTTGCCTCAATCAGTGACTAGATACTATGTGTTTCTGGCCTCAAAACCGAATCCAGTGAAAGTGTAGTGTGCGCACATGGGTGTGTGAGAGTGTACGATGCTTGTGTTCGCATGCATTGTGTGCACATGGGTGTGTTTGAGAGAATTTATGAAGTGTGTGTTTGTGTCTGCACGTGGATGTGAACACAGGTGTGTTTTATGTGTGAGCTTATGAAGTGTGTGTATGTATGTATAAGGAGGTCAGTAGATGTAGGGGATGATTCTGTAGGGTACTCTCTTGCAGTACTCTTCCCAGGCTGCTCCATACTTCACTCTGCACTGATGCTCGTCTCGCGCCTCCCTGTGCACCAACAACACGCTGAAGTACAGCACGTAGAAGTACGGCAGTATGTGTGAGAACCCTTGAGAGAACACAGACACAGTACAGAGTGTGAATATCCTAAATAATAATATTGGGCATAATAAGGATGAACAAAATATTGTGTGTGTGTTGGACTGACCACAGGGCAGAGACCACGCTAGTGCCATCAGAAGGTCTCCCAGGTAATTGGGGTGTCTGACGAACCCCCACCATCCTGACACTAACAAATGCTTTCCTGTTGCTGTGGCGATCGTCTCTAAATCTACAACAACATGAGCATTAAGAAACTCCACTTTGCACAATGTTCTCTGTAGGTGTATGTGTGTTGGGGACTCACGGCGGACACTGGCATGTGTCGGGTTTCTCCTGAACTGGTTTTTCTGTGAGTTGGACTTGCGGAAGACATAATATCCGATTCCTGAAGTCAGGACAGAGATGTGTATTAATGCTGTGCAGAGTTGGTGTGTGTCAGTACAGGATGTGTCCTAAATTACCGTTGAGCAAGACGATGGCGAGAGCACTGAAGGGAGTGAGTCTATGAGGGTGTGACACTAGGAAGGTGGCCTGGAGACTATATGTGAATGGAACCCAAACCAAATCACCGAAGGCGAGCATGAAGCCGAATCCATCGTGCACAATGTCCATAGTGCTCAACACTGCCTCCTGCAGGACAGAGTCAGAACACACGAGCAAGCTCACAACCAGGCTGAGTGTGTGGTGCAACAACTTCTTATTCCCCTACACAGTGCATTAATAAATTCCCACAATACAACAAAACACATTCATCCAGTGTTGTGTCTGTAATGCAGTGTGTTGTGTGCTGTCTGTAATGTGTGTTGTGACTGTAGTGTGTAATGTAGCGTGTTGTGTCTGAAATGGAATTGTTGAAAAATGTTTAAATTCCTTTTACAAATGCTGCTTTGCGACAATGTCAGTTGTAAAAAGCATTATACAAATTAACTGAATTAATGGAGTGTGTAATGTAGTGTGTTGTAATGTGTAATGTAACGTGTATTGCGTGAGGGCAGTGGTAGCTTAGTGGTTAAGGCTGATCCAAAGGACAGCTGTTCCACTATCACCACTTTTTGGCTCTTGAGCAAGGCCCTTAACCCTCAATTGCTCAGTTGTATAAAAATGATAATTGTAAGTCGCTCTGAATAAGAGTGTCTGCAAAATGCTGTAAATGTAAGTGTTGTGTCTGTAATGTGTGTTGTGTATGTAATGTACTGTGTAATGTGGGCAGTCACTGTTGGGCCCTTGAGCTAGGCCCATAACCCTCGATTGCTCAGATGTATAAAGATGTAAGTCACTCACATTTAAGGATAAGGATGTCTGTCAAATGCTGTAAATGAAATAAAAATATTGTGTAGTGTGTAGTGTCCTAACTTCGTTCCACAGAGCATCGCTGACATAGAGAAACTGGAAGGCGTTCACGAGTAGCATTGATACTGATGGAGATCCTCTGAGCTCCACCTCCTTCACCAACATCACTGCATTCAGCACCACCTAACACACACACACAGATTAAAATATTTTAATTTTGGAAACGTGTGTGTGTGTGTGTGTGTGTACTCACCCATCCAATCAACCCTGGCCGCAGTTCACAAAAATATTTCAGATCAAAAGAGCCGACGCGTGGGTTTAACTCCCGTCCCATAAAGAAATCATACACAGCAGAACCTACACACACATACGCCAAGCCATTGGTCAAGCTTTATTTCCTGATTTTAATTCAGTTTTCCTTATTTACTTGCTTGAAATAATTTGACAGTATTGGTGTGTAACAGGATATAATGGTGTGTAACAGGGTACAATGGATTGTACTGGTGTTTTATGGTATGTAAAAGCATGTAACAGTGTATAATAGTTTCTAATAGTATGTAACCATATAGAGGTCCATTTCCAATTATGCTCACTATGTTCTGACCTGTGTTTCCTCCGAGTGCCAGTGCACGCGCAGGAACCCAGAAGGAGCGTGCATACAGGTAGAGGGAGAGCAGGAAGGCCACACCCATTGTGCACACTGCCAACGGCAGCATCAGCTCATAAGGGAGACCCATGGGTACGCCCACATACATACACACACACGTCACCACAGTCGTCACACACAGTGCATGGAACCCTAAATACACACACATACACAGTGCATGGAACCCTGAAACACACACACAGGATTGTGTAGTACATGATGAGGTACGGTACCATTTATGGGATATTTCAATCTGCTTCCGTCTCTGAGAACTAAACCCTCTGACACCTGGAGAGAGAAAGCAAACTGAATTCTGTGCATACACACTGTGAGTGTGTATGTCTGCCTGTGCGTGTGCTGACCTTGCCCACTGGGAGCAGGTATAGCAAGATGTGAGTGCTGATCCACACAGTGACAATGAACACAGCTCGGGGGTCATAGAGGTCAGAGTGGCGAGGCAGTGAGGGGGGCCAGCGGAGCACTGTGCCTTCCTCCGACATACACACACTCAACAGGAAGACCACAGTGAAGGGAAGGAGCACTATCAGACATGCAGCACCTACACAAACACACACATATATACAGATGTACACACAAACACAGATACAGATGTGTCTATGAACACACATACACACAGTGATGGGATCTCAAGTGTATGGCACAAAGTCGCTGTTCACACTGTAATTATATTCAGCATGTAACTAGATCTGTTCTGTGTGTCCGTGTATTAATCACTCACTCTCCATCGTGTTCACACTGGTTGTTATAGTGATGATGTCCCTGGAAGTACAGGTGACCCAATAAAACTTCCCACATTTCAAAGGTACTTGAAAAAAACACGTAATCACTGTGACTGTGTGGAACCAAGGTTGAACCATAGAGCTCTCTGTCACTAAGATAACGGATGAAGACAGTTTACCCGGAACACAATACAAGGTGATCTGGACCGCCTACTCAGCTAATGTCATCTGCATAAGAGGAAGCACATACTCATTCACCATTGCCACCATCACATACAGTTCTTCCTTTAAGTTCCATCCACTGATCTTTAAAAAAAAAAAAAAAAAAAAAGTAAACTGGATTAACCATCTGTGGACATAGTAATGAAGTCAGGAGATTCTTCTTGGAACATCTTGGAACACCCAAAAAAGGAGATTCTTCTTGGATTCATCTTGGAACACCCAAAAATACAACGCAACGCAAGAGAACCGCTGATGTGTGAAATCCAGCAGGAAGGCGTGTGTTACATATCTAAATTAAGGTAATTACATTGCAGGCATATTTTGTAAGCTGTCTGAAATATCACTGAATGATTTTTTTTTTTAACCAGAAACTGCTTGTAGTAAGCAGATACGCAGCCATGAGTGGAGAGATTGCAAGCAATCTGACAATAACTCATGGAGAACATCTTCACATCCAGCAGATATCATGTTCTTGTCTTTAAGACTTTTAACGACGGATTTTAAAGACGTGTTGTTTTTTGCTTTGACGTTTAAAAAAATTTTTTCAATAAATGTATTTTTCTATCTGCGATGGCCTGGCAAGCTGTCCAGGGTGTACTCTGCCCTCACCCAGAGTCGGCTGACATGGGTGCCAGCCTCCCCGCAACACTAATTAGGATTAGGCGGTTCAGGAAATTAATGAATGAATGTTTTGCCATGAGCATCAGTTTTTTTACCTTTAATTTTCTTGGAGACTCCGAAACGCTGTATGCCTGATCAATTGCAATAGATGTTCTGTATTTTTTCTTAGACGTTGGAAGATATTTAGGAAAATTTTTCAAGAATTTTCTAATACTGGTTTTTCTGCAGAGGTAGTATTACTTTCTGCAGGTGGCTTTCTTTTTTCACTTGTCAAAAGTAATAACAACAACAGAAATACAAAAATAAAATGTCAAAGCTACTTTCTTCTTTGACAGATATGAGTAGTGTAGAAACAATAAAGAACTGGTCATGAAAACCACCTTTATCAAGAGTTCAGGATAGTTGAATATTGTTGGTTCTGCAATTTGTCGTAGACAAACTGTTTGGCCAGTTCTTTGAAAACAAGAGCTCTCAAACTGCCCATTGGCTTGAAATGCTCTTTCCTGAGGTTTACAACCCACTGCTGAGATCTTTAGGAATCTTTCAGGAACATTAAAAATCATCCATCAACACAGACACTTGGGAAAGTCTAGAACAGGATCATGCAGAGTGGCGTGCAGCTACAGACAAGCATGAAGAAGATGCTGGGTCTAGGGGAGCAAGGCAGCAACTCTCTCAACAAAAGCCACCGACCACATGTGTCCAATGTCTGGGAGGTTCTTTCGTGCCCGGATTGGCCTCTTCAGTCATCTTCGGACACGCAAACCCAACTACAAAAACTACAAAACCCTGAACATCACTGGCATCTATACAAATGTTTATTGAATAATCGTAATAACAAACAAAAACCTGACTTGTGAAATGTTATGTGCTTTGAAGATTTGTTTATTTTATGTTTCTTGTCAGTTCTTGTCCGGCCAGCATTTTTACAGCAATAGATACAGTTACCACAGTAAGAAAATTCTGAGTAACCTAAAATTTTGGACATTCCAAGATGCCGGCGTTCAATTTTCGTGGGATTCAAGAATTCATGCCCGGGACCATTGCCATGCTTGACACCGCTGCGTCCCACTGGTTAAAATAGCCACATTCACTTCAAAATGAAATTACGTGCATTTTTACTTACATATAGTGAGAAAGTGTGACCACAGGTGTGCACTCGGGACACGTTCGAACCCCAGGTGAGAACTGACACTGACACACACACACACACACACACACACACACACACACACACACACACACACACTGTGTCTTACCTATCACACCTCCAAACTCCATGTCTTTGGTGTGTGCTGGTTTGTGTTTGCTAGACTTCATAGCAGAAAGTGTTCTCTTCACACACACACACACACACACACACACACACACACACACACACACACACACACACACACACACACAGGTTTTTAACTGATATTAACTGTTGGTAATAAACAAATAAACACATAGGTATTTACACACAGAAATCAGATGTAGATATACTCTTATTTTTAATTTGAGTGTGTTTATATATATTTATATAAAATTATTGCTGATTTTTATTTCACTTTAATATTTAAATTGAAGTTTACTTTGATTGCATTGAAGTTGTAACAGTGTTGTACTTACCTTTGCTCTGCGCGCGCTGACAGGACAGGATCAGTTGGATGGTGTAGGCGGGGTCAAGTTATTAGCTCCACCCCTGAAACCAGTTAATGATTTCTACATGACCAATAAAAATTCAGCGCGTGCATCACGAGAGTGGAGCGGGAGCACAGCTTCAACGAGAAGAATGAGCACACTGAAGTTTCCACGCCCCACCTGTTATCTGACCAATGAGAGAGAAGGGTAATGCCAACGATGCGCGGTTACGTCAGGGATAGTGACCTAGGCAACCAGCCCGCGCACTGTCTTGACCAATTACTTCGCCCTGTTTAATCCGGGCATTCTGATTTTCTGCTTGCTTAATCTGAGTCAAAAAACAAAAAAAATAAACAAAACAAACCCTTCTTGGAGCAGATGTGAGATTTCCTTCATCACTTCACTAAAGTCCAATGTATTTCCCAATTGACTGCTAATAAATACAAGTTATTCAGTTTATATTTACATCAACAGCAGCAACAACAACTTCAATATTAATATAAATAATAATAATAACGACAACATCATTAATAATAATAATAATAATAATAAAAATTTTGGAATATAAAGACAACTGTGATTCTTGTGGTGGTTGTGTGCTTGGCATAGTTACAGGAAACTTAACTATCCATCTTGCAACAATTGGAGTGACCACAAAGATCGAGCTTCTCCAGAAGGCAGCTCTCTCTGGTACAGCATGAGTTCTAAGAAAAGTACTTGAGGCCTAAAGCTATGAGACAGCCTGCCCTCAGCTTATTAAGACCTGGGACTTCCTGCATACATCTTTAGCCGTGCGAATTGAAGCATAACAATAATAATAATAATAATAATAATAATAATAATAATTATGAAGAAAATGTATAATAATAATAAGAGAGGTGGAGAGGCAAATGTTGTCCAAGTTAAGGTCAATACTGAACAATACCTCCCACATGCTTCACAACCTGCTGACCGGTCACAGGAGCACGTTCAGTGAGAGACGGAAACCACATAAATGCTCCACTGAACCACACAGGAAATCATTCCTACCTTTGGTCATTAAACTGTACAACTACTCCAACTAGTAACAACCTCCACTGTTATACATTTGCATTTTGCACTACATTTATATTCTACTATTCGTCATACTGATAGTACTGTATATTACTCACTGACAGGATTCATGTTTTCTCAGGATGTTTATATAGACATTTGTAAATTCTAATTTTACACACACTTACACACACAAACTTACACACACTCATACAAACACACTCACACACACTATCACAGTCACACACACTCTC
>JAOUQZ010000008.1:12495108-12507005 GCA_028564935.1 Neosilurus hyrtlii | reverse complement strand
GTGTGTGTGTGTGTGTGTGTGTGTGTGTGTGTGTAAACCTGTCAGATGTTAGTACTACTGATCAGCATGAAGCAGGTTTATAATTTCTGTGAGATGCGGAGTCTGACTCGAGATGAGGAGATCTGCACCATCACCTGGGGAGATGAACATGAGTCTGAGGTATGTGCATGCGTCCCCCGTGTTATTCAGCATTTAAACAGAACGCAGGTGTGAAGTTGTACTTGATTGTGTGGTTTATAACAGGGTGTGTTCAGGACTATTGGGTTGAAGCCATGGATGTTTCTATAGCCCCGTACTGGACCCGGCGCCTGTAGGTTACATTTCCTGCTGAAGGTTTGGGCCATGGTGTAGATTAATATTCAGAATCATTTGGGTGTGTTTAAATCTGAAAGGTGAAACTTTTGTCAATATTATCATTATTATTATTATTATTATTATTATTATTATTACCCTGGTTAAACTAAATACAGTATTTAACTATATTTTTAATGGTAAATCCCTACCCGCAGTACCATCAGTAGAACATTCAGTACCATCAGTATGATCAGTACCGTCAGCACATTCAGTACCATCTTTACCCTTAGTACCATCCATTCAGTACTATTGCTACCTTTAGTACCATCGGTATGGTTAGTACTGTCAGCACATTTGGTACCACTGGTACCCTTAGTACCATCAGAACATTCAGTACCATCAGTATGCTTGGTATCGGCAGCACAATCGGGACCCTTAGTACCATCAATACCATCAGAACATTCAGTACCCTTAGTACCATCAGAACATTCAGTACCATCAGTACACTCAGTATTTCAGTTCTAATCTTGGAAGTCCCTCACTCCTGCTGATGAAGATCCATATGGGCTTAGATCTGCACTCAGAGACTGTAAAGATGACATTTCACTGCTGTGATATAAACTCTTTTGCTACAATTATTTAGGACTTACAGTTGTGGTATAACCAAACCAGACATGTTGGACTGTAATGAAGTTTGTTTTATATAGTTTGTATTTTATGGTTTTAACCAAATGGGTTTCCCTTTTGAGCCTGGATCCTCTCCAGGTTTCTTCCTAGTATCAACTGAGGGAGTTTTTCCTTTCCACTGTCACCACAGGCTTGCTCATTAGGGATGTGTAGGAGGTTGTCGAAAAATATAATTTTTTTTTTTTTTAATTTCTTTTACTATGTAAAGCTTCTTTGCAACAATGTCAATTGTAAAAAGCACTATATAAATAATAAAATATATAAATAAAACAATTGAATTGCACGCTCAGTACCATCAGTACACTCAGTATCATTGGTACCCTTAGTATCAGCACTTGACATTTTACAGACACTTTACAGACAGACAATATACTTGAAAAATCGCCACTGCATTATATTTAATTATATTGCATTTATATTTGCTATATTTTATTTTATATTTTGTTATTCTATATATTTATTTTTTTTGTATTTTTGTATTTTTATTGACCTTTAACTAAAAAATCCTATAAATAGTTTTAGTTATAGTTATTGTTCTTTTCTTCTTGATATTGATAGCTTATTCTTCACATTATTGGACAGTCATAATAAGCATTTCACTACATATTGTACTGTGTATGATTTTGAATGTGACAAATAAATTTGAATTTGAACACAATATTCAGTACCATTAGTATCTTCAGCACACCCAGTAAATCCTGTTTTATAGTGAGACTGTTCTGTGCACCAAGAGACGTGCGCTGTGTTCACTGTTAATTACTGTGCCTTTTCTAATATTTGTGTGTGTCACAGGTGTTAGTTGGAAGTGTAAATGGCAGAGTGAAGACGTTCAGTACTGAGAAGGGAATTTTCACTGAGAGTCGAGAGTGTGCAGATTTGACACATGGACGATTCACTGGTCTTGCTGTCGTTGACAGGTACACACACACACACACACACAAAGAGTATTCCATGAAGTGATCATAACAGTTTTGTCTAATTTCCATGATTTTAGTTTCCACAATTGAAAGTAATCATGAGCACCACTCAGTACGTGTGCCAACATCTGCTTCTGGACAAACCTTCTCCAGATCTAGTTAATTTGTGCACTTCACTTCCCATAGTTCTGTTGCTAACTCTTTTAAACTTTGGTGTACTTGCACCCAGTGGAAATGGTACTCATGAATAATTGTTCCACTGAAGTGCAATTATTAAAAAAAAAAGCAGACAGTACAAAATCAGCAGTGGTGTAATGGCTAGTTATCACTTGCAGTGAAGTGATCCATCATTACACTAAAAGAAAAAATAAAGCGACTGAAATAATAGTAAACATATCAGGACTAACCTAATGAACTGTCTGATACCTTCTTAAAAGTAATGAACTTCACTGGAGTAAACACTGAGTAGAGAAAACACAATAAAAGTCCAGTACAGTTATTGACCATCCTTTGATTGACATAGGTGATGAAGGTGAGCTCGGAGCGGATTGATGGGAAGGGTAGGAACTGTTTATAATCAGAAGCGGAACACCTGGTCTCACGGTGTGGACGTGAACAGCTGTAGATGTGGTGTTTATTGATGTGCGTGATAGGATGGATGGTGATATGTACAGGGTGATTATCATCTCCTCACATTCACACCCAGGCTTCAAAACTCACTGGATGAAGCTTCATACTGCAGATGAACAACACCATGAACCATACATCACGAGTAATCGTCACTGGTCATATATTAAGGTCTTGAAATAAAAAATAAAAAAAAGCAGAGTGTGCAAGGCTTGAGATCTTGTCTCACTCTGTCTTTGTGCTGGTTCTCCTGTCTCATTGATTGTTTTAATGTGTTGTATATTTGCTCTTAGGACGTTAGTCACATGTGTGGAGTCTGGATTGCTGAAATTGTGGCCTGAAGCAGGCGGGAACACAGTAAGTCTGTTTGTCTGATGCGCAATGCACTGTGTCTAGGTTATAGGCTATAATTTGTGTGTGTGTGTGTGTTCACCATTACTGTGCTAAGACCCCTGGTCAAGGTCTTAACCACAAATTTGCCTCTTTTCACCCAGCAGTATAAATGAGAAACAGTAGAAATACTGGGCAGGCTCAGTTATAAAAGCCCAACAGACCTTACCTTACCTTACCTTCCCTTGCTGTGTGTGTGTAGGTGGAAATAAATGTGGGGAGTGGAGTGTGCCGAATGAGACAGAACCCATCAGAGCGCCAGCATGTGGCCACGGGGGGGAAGGAGAACCCACTGAAAGTGTGGGACCTGCAGAGACCAGACACACCCATTTTCACTGCAAAGAATGTGAGACACACACACACATACCTATCATGTTCTTGTCTGTATGATTTAACTTTCAACAGCTCCTTAATCACAGCTCAGTTGCATAAAATAAAGTACATTATGAAGTTATCATGTGAGTCAGTGATGAATTCAGCAGTGAAAGGTGCTGTGGGGGCGGAGTCTGTTTGTCCATCTAATGATGGAGATGACAGTGGGTGGTGCTTACAGAACTTCTTTTCTGTTAAATTACCAGTCTGATTCACTTTCTCACCATGGAACACTGAGTCTAGGTTACTGATACTTGACCTTTTAGTACCTGCTGATATCAATCCGATACACATCGGTTAAAAAAAAATCTATTAAATATTAATTTTTGGTAACAGCTGTGTTCTCTTGTAGCTCTGTAAACATGAACACCTGCAGAGAATGAATACCCTAACAGATTATCTCTCAATCATTTTATTAGTTTATTACATAAATGTATATATTTATGTATGCTTATAATAACATCCGTTAAAGCAGGCAGCATGGTGACTCCGTGATTAGCACATCCTCCTCACAGCAAGAAGGTCCCGGGTTTTATTCCCGGGCTTGGGGTGTTTCTGTGTCGAGTCCGGGTACTTCGGTTTTCTCCCACAGTCCAAAAACATTCACAGTAGGCTAATTGGCAGTTCCAAATCTTCCTTGGTGTGAGAGTGAATGGTCGTGTATGTGTGTGTTGGCCCTCCGATGGCCTGGCTAGCTGTTCAGGCTGTACCCTGTCCTCGTCCACAGCCAGCTGAGATGGGCAACCTCTCCCCGTGACCCTAGTTAGGATTAAGCGGCTTAGAGAATGAACTAATGAACCTGTTGAAGCACAGCCATAATAAGTTAAAGTAAACCTTATGCAATAACATCTTCAACGTTTACTTTTATGGGAAGATGCTAAAAAGTTAGCTTACAGTAATTATAATAATTATTCAAAAGTCGACTAATTTGCATGTAATCTGCTTTGCTTTCGTGCAGCGTGAAACTTATTGCACTTTTTTCAGTTTGTCCGTTTCTTTACCTCGGAGAACTTGTACTCTTGCATGGCTCGCCTTTTTGGGATGTACTGTATTAATCACGCGAGATTCCAGGGTTGAGAGTGACTTTGTTGGCTTCGTTTATATAAGATCACAGTTTAGTCATATGGTATTGAATCAGCGCATAGACTGGAGTACTCACTGATACCAATCTGCCATTTTTTTCCAGTATCCGCAGCATTAGCAATACTGCTGTCGGTATTGGCAAAACTCTAAAAATAATCCTCACACCAGTGTGTGTGTGTGTGTGTGTGTGTGTGTGTTAGGTTGCTAATGACTGGTTGGATCTGCGTGTTCCTGTGTGGGTTCGAGACATGGCCTTCCTCACACACACCAACAAGATTGTCACCTGCACAGGTCATCATCAGGTGAGAGTGTGTGAGAGAGAGAGAAAGAGAGAGACTTTGTCTTTGACAACATCCACTTCACATAACTGTACCAAAAAAAAAACCATGAGTGTAGTATGGTACTAAGTACAACTATAAAAACATAGGAGTGAATAGTATTTTATCAAGGAAAATTACAATTTAAATAATAATAATAAGGAGAAGAAGAGAATTAAGTGAATATCAAGACAGAAGAGCAAAACTATTAATTATAATAATCCTAAGTAAAAGACGAAGAAGTGAATAATAAGATGGAAATGTTCAGTTTTAAATAATATAATAAGAAAATGATGTGAATATCAACACACAGATATAATACTTTAACTGTCAACCCTAATCACTAATTCAATGAAGAGAACTATTACCGAACTGATTTAGTAACCAAACTTTGACTTCTAATGAGAAACACAGCTTTTTTTTAATTTTTATTAATTACATTTCTTTTCCCAACACACACACTTTACCTTGAAATGATATTCCTTATAAACCGATATATGTGATCGCTGCACAACAGATACACGTTATACACGATACACTTCTCTGTCTATTCACTGTTAAACCACCTATTCTCTGAAGTAGCGTCAAAGGTCTGAGATAAGAAGTTTTAACACTGGCAGGGCAAGCTGGGGGATAGTTGCGACAGAGAATCATCCAAAAATATTAACTTCACACATTTTTTATTTACTATTTTTTTAAATTGCATATACAGCCACTGGGCCGCCAATTGAAGAGTTGTTTAATACACATTCAAGACGTTTTATAAAGGCAGACTGATCTAGCTGATATGATATGTAATAAACAGAAAATCTAAAGAAATGACTTAAGACAAAAACGTGAGTATTGCTTACATACATTTTTTGTATTAAATCTAATGAGAGATAAGTGAATTTTACCAGGCACTCTTTACATCAGTGTTTTTTGGTGATTTGCTGGTTTAGCAGGGACTATTAAAACTCAACAGCTGGTTAGAGCATGGGATAACTCTCACGAGGCAATGTTTGCGTTCGGTCCTGTTGTCTTACCGCTTTCCGATGGCTGTTCCGGTTTGAATGCTTCACCAGAACCCTCTTGCCTTTCTTTCCATACTGAATCATGGCTTGCAAAGCAAACAGGGAACAACACCTGCCGTGTTTACTTGCCCAAATTTACCGTCTTCATGTAGCCAATCCTCTCGCCGTGTATTTTTTTTATGCGTTTGTCTATTTCTCTTTTTTAAATGTTTTTCTTTTGAAAGACCATCTTCTCACACCGACATGGTTTAAGATTTAGGGATGCACGCCAAGTGAAATTCCAAACATTTGGCAGTTTGCTCAGCAAAGGCTATTCTGAACACTTCTGAGCTACTCTATAACAAACACAAGTGGTACGGAATGCTTAAAGCGGACAGCACAGTCTGTGATTCATCTTCAAATTATTGTGAATAAATAAAATTGTTTTTTTATTAAGGGGAACTTTTAAATTGACGGAAATCTGTTTTACTGTCTGAGTGCTAACACCCATGATACCTCTCTCTCTCTCAGGTGCGTGTGTATGACCCAGTGAGTCAGAGGAGACCAGTGCTGGAGGCGAAGTTTGGCGAGGTTCCTCTGACGGCGCTCTCAGTTCCAGCGGGTGAGAACAGTGTTGTGGTGGGGAACACACATGGCCAACTTGCCACCCTTGACCTGCGTAAAGGTATGTGTGTGTGTGTGTCCGTCCATCCTTGGTTCTTTATTCTCGTGTGGTTTTTGTGTGCAATAAGAACACCACGGGCAGATTTTAGAGTCTTTAAATATGTAAATAGTTTTGCTCTGATTGGCTAACAGTTCATTAAGTCACCCACCCTTGCAGATTGTTAGCCAATCAATGCAAATGTTTTATTTATTTAAATGTAAAATGCTTTGAAACCTCATTCAAAAAAGATGAGGGAAGAGAGCTAAAATGTTTATAATAAAAAAAACTTATTTTGCACAAGTATCTCTGGGAATAAAATCAAATAAAAGCAAAATGCAGTATCATCTATTTTTGTTTAAAGTGATGTGTGTGTGTGTGTGTGTGTGTAGGTCTGGTGCGTGGGTGTATGAAGGGGGTGGCAGGGAGTGTGAGGGGGCTGCAGTGTCACCCATCGTTACCCCTTGTCGCCTCCTGTGGCCTCGACAGATTCCTCCGAATACACAACCTTCAGGACAGAACATTAATGCACAAGGTACATGCTCGCTCTCTCTCTTTCTCTGTCTGTCTGTCTGTCTGTCTGTCTCTCTCTGTGTGTAATAGTCATTATACTGATGACTGGTTTCTGTGTGTGTAGGTGTATCTGAAGTCCCGGCTGAACTGTGTGTTGCTTTCCAGTAAAGATCTGCAGGTGAGCATGTCTGTGTGTATTTTCTTTTATGAAATTGTGGGCATGATCCTCATGGGAGGCATGGCCTTAATGTTTGGTGTGTGTGTGTGTGTGTTTATATTGTAATGTATATTCCTGAAGGTTTAAATGTAGCTTTAGATTGATGGCCAACACACACCAACATTTTACATGGTTTGTTTCTTCTGAAGCAGTGCGGCTCAGACAATGATGAACAGCTGGAGGAGGTGAAAGCAGAAGAGGATGAGGTCTGGGATGCCATGGAAACCGTGACAGAAAAGAGCGGTAAAAGAGCAGCACACGATGAGGTTGAGGTCAGAGAAACAGCAGAGAAAGACAAAAAGAAAAGGACGAAGAAGTGACATCGGTTTTACTGCTAACGGCAATGTGTGTGTGTGTGTGTGTGTGTGTGTGTGTGTGTGTGTGTGTGTGGTTGTGTGTGTTCTGTACAGACTGCTTTATAAAAATAAACTGTTAATCTCTCATTTTGTGTGTGTGTATGCCCTCTTAAAGTGTAGCTGTGGTGAATTAGTGTCATTAGCTGTTTAAAACAATCACATATAACATTAACAGTTCCTTCCAGCGGCATAAGTCCTTGCTACATATGAAAGTGCGACTGTTACGACTCTAAGCATGCTTATAGACATTTTGCCTTTCTGATTGGCTGTTCTTGGTAGTGACATGAACTTGTTGAATTAATGGGCTACGTCACTGACCCATGCATCATAACACATTATTGGCCAGTGCTGAGCTGCACAAACAACAAGCGCAGAAATCGCGGGAAAATATTTATTTTTGTTCCTAAACAATTTGACGACAGGACAGCCTAGTTTGAAAACATTAGCTGCATAAGCCGTTTTGGATTTACTGTATCGCTCATCTCTGGCAGCATTCTCAACCTTAGAATCACTAGAATGTGATGTCTCACTGTCTCCACAAGACTCCTCCCTCTCTGGTTCAAATAGGTAACCAATTACAACCATTTCCTCCAAATTAGCAAACCATAGTTGCTTCTTAAACACATTTTTTTATCACCCGGAATGTCACTCACTGAATAGATCAGCTTGTTTACTTGCACTGGACAAAATGGACCAACGTATTGACTTCATTTCCGGGAAAAAACAACTAAGGGTTCAGCCCTGCTTGTAATCCATGGGGTGAAATCACCCACTTTTGTGCTTTTTATGGTTATGTTAAAATAAGGGACTGTATTGCTTATACATTTATGTACATGAATTATGTTGTAAGGATGACCAAAACCCGTAATCGTTTTATATATTAAAACATCATGATTTAATTGAATAAAAAAAAACCCTTCTTGCTGTTCCTGTAGTCTCCGTTAGGGGGCAGTATTAGCAACTGTGACTAATCTCAGTGCTGAAGGTGTGGAAATGAACAAACCTTCTTGTATTAATGTCTCATTCTGTTTTAGATCCTGCTGAGGGATTTAGTCCAAACTGAAACACTTGATAATATGGACTGATATTTGGAACTGTTTAGAATATCCTCCAACTGAGGCAAAAGGAAAAAAAACAACCGCAAAGTGTGATGCTGCCCCCACCATGTTTCACCAAGGGTATGAGGTGATTTTGGTGATGTGAAGTGTTGTTTTTGTACCAAACATACCTTTAAGAATTATGGCCAAAAAGTTGAACCTTGTTCTCCTCAGACCAGGACATTTTCCAAGCTTGCTACAGTCAGATTGTAAAACCAGTAATTTTGCGAAATTCCTAAAACTTTGTAATTTTGCGAAATGACTGGTTTCACAGGCTGACTGTAACACACATACATGTGTGTGTGTGTGTATGTATATATGTGTGTGTATATATATATATATATATATATATATGTGTGTGTGTGTGTCTCTCTCTCTCTCTCTCTCTCTCTCTCTCTCAAGAGAAACATCTCGCAACATATATATATATATATATATATATATATATATATATACTTATCAAGCAGCAACCACCCGAGCTTACCCGGAAGTCTCTTAAATTGTAATACCACAGGGATCCGCTAGGCACAGCCTACAAAAATCTTTCAGTTCTATAGACGACTTTACAAAAAATGATCAATTTCTCACATAAAATACTGAGTCAATAGGTTTTTTTTTTCCACAGCTTGTTTTAGTTCATTGAATTCTATCCTTTCTTATCTATTTTGTGGTGTTTTATCTTGTTCCACGTACAGGGGCAGTGGTGGACTGGTGGTAAGGTGCTGGATTACTGATCCTAATTCAATATAGTTCAAGCCCCACTATCCCCCCACAGTGCAGCTAACTGGGTTATCAAATGCCAGCCATGTCTATGTGGTGAGAGCTATGTAAAAGAACCATTGCTGATTTTTGTCAAGAGTAGGCTGCATAGCCGTCAGTGTGTTTCTGCCCTGCGATGGCCTGGCGAGCTGTCCAGGGTGTACTCTGCCCTCGACCAGAGTTGGCTGAGATGGGCGCCAGCCTTCCCGCGACCCTAGTTAGGATTAAGCGGTTCAGAAAATGAATTAATGAATGTTTCACGTACTGTCGTAACACAAATGAAAGCAATTAATGTCACTTATACACAGAGTATGAACATTTGCTTGAACCATTAGATTCACAAGTAGCATAGAATTGTACAAAATACTATGAATTCAATAAATCCAATAACTATACTTATTATTGGGTTTATTCAGTTTATTAAACTGAATAATCCACTTTTGTAATGAATTATTTTTACATCTGATACTTTGTGATATATATGACTTTATGAAGATATGAGATATGAATTTTCTTACTGGTCTATTGAAATACCAAAGCTTTGAAAGCCCAGCTTAAATAATTCTTGTGATATGTAATCATAACTCATATAGTTTTTTAATTACATGGATGTTGAACAGATAATAAATATGCTGTTGTCTTGTGAACATCACGTTGAGATAACCCTTCTTTTTTTACCCTATGCTGGGAGTGTCCCCCTAGACCCACCCTCCCTGCACTGCATGCACCTTGGGCTACGCTGACTCGTCAAAATGGCTTTCACCTGCTAAAACCCATGGTGTCATGCCATATTTTCTCCACTGTTGATAACTGACTCACGGTGTTCCCTGAAATATGTAAAGTCTTGGAAATTCTTTTGTATCCTTTTCTGCTGATTTTCAAACTCTTTGGGTTTTTGCTGTTAGACGTGATGAAATAAATATCAGGACAACTCCACTAGAACAGCTGAACTTGTGGGGTTTATCAGAGTCACATTTTTAATGGCAGGCGTGTACCAACAACATTATTCCATTTATTTTCCTCCAAAAAGGAGATTATAATTCACATTAAATACATGTCACTGTAATTGTTCTTGGTCTCATTTTTTTACATTACAAAAATCTGGTATTGAAACAGGGTGTGTAACCATTCACTGTTTTACAATATTTATTGTATGGCTTATCTTGTGTTGCTTTAAAGGACATTCATAATGGAGCTGATACAGATTCCATGCGTGTGTATACAGCCTGATGATCCATTTCAGATCAAATCCATCAGTGTCGTCTGATCACATCCTTCAGTAGAGTATGGAAAATCATATAAAGCCATTTACAAAAATATCACACGTTCACTTACATTTAAGTAGCTAGAAATGATGCAGAGTCTTTATTCAGTTAAACAAATCCAGATATTGAACTTTTATCTGCTTTATATTAAATATTTAACAATTTTAAAATCTTTAGATTATTTCTTATTTTAAATATAAGAAACTATTATTTTGGACCCCAAGTTATGTATAATATATGGTGTGTGTGTGTGTGCTAAAGTGCAGCAATGAGATTATTATCATTATTACAGTTATAATGATGTGCTCATGGTGTAATCAGTGCAGTTACCCTGCTGTATTGTGTGTGTGTGTGTGTGTGTGTGTGTGTGTGTGTGTGTGAGTGAGTGAGTATGAGTTTCATTCTTACACCTACAACTGTTCACATAAACCACACCCAGTCTCCTTTGATAAGATAACACACACACGCACGCACGCACGCACAGTGATTACTGGTCTTCCTTGTTATTTTCTCACACATGCAAAGATTAAAAATATTCAGATGTGTTAATGACATATAACTAATTACACTCTTGTGTTTGTGTGATGTTTAATAAACTTTCTTTTATTTCAGTGTAAATTTCTGCGGGTGACAATAATTAACCCTGTGTTCATACAGGAATTTTTATTAGACTATTAAGTCCTCGTCCTGTATGCGTGCAGAGTCCAGAGTCTCTCTCTCTCTCTCTCTCTCTCTCTTTCTCTCTCTCTCTCTCTCTCTCTCTCTCTGTGTGTTTTTTTAGCATTATAACTGTAATAAAGCTGACATTGCAAATGTGAGTCCCACACAATTTATTAACACACACTCATTAAGTGAGTGATTTCTATGCTGAGCTCTGATTGGTCAGTTGGGTGTACCCATCCATGTATTATCTGCAGTTTTAACATTTCAATTAGTTTTTGAGAATTTGTTTAGGATTTGTAGCCACAAACATGCAAGCGAAACTAGATAACTATCCAGTGTTATTGACTGAAGGTGGTTGTCATGGTAACATAACCCTTATGATGATATTGTGAGATGACTGTGAAAAAATGTGGATATAAGCTAATCCTGAGATTCCACTGCAGTGTGTACTAATGTGAGCATGTTTTCTAATATCAGTAATACTGGGTAAATAGCAGGACGTGGAGATGGCCCGTGAATATTTATCGAGATGTAGACATCTTTTTTTTTTTTTTTTACATTGTTTGTTTCTACTGTAGTGATCAGGGCTTATGATGAAAACCGAAGGTTCTTAATGAAATCATTACCGATCAGGAGTTTAGTGTAATGTGTTTAACAGAAACATGGATAAAACCCAATGAGTATGTA
>JAOUQZ010000008.1:12464627-12481051 GCA_028564935.1 Neosilurus hyrtlii | reverse complement strand
CACACACACACACACACACACACACACACACACACACACACACACACACACACACACACACACACACACATATACTCCATCTTTGATCTTGTGTGAGTTTAACATTAACATGCTGGTGCACTCTGTCCTAAATCAGTTTCTGAAGTAGTGCACATTTAAGGTGTGTGTGTGTGTGTGTGAGAGAGAGAGCGAGCATGTTGAATTGTTCATATTTCTGAACTTATTTATATTTTTATATATATATATACTCGTGTGTAAAAGCCCGACAGACTTTACCTTACCTTTACCTTTATACACGTGTGTGTGTGTGTGTGTGTGTGTGTGTGTGTTTTTACTGTATACACAACTCCTTGAGTGTTGAATGATTCATCATACCTGTATGACTTGATGGTCTACCTACAGTGATATTAATCTACACTCACTCACCCACACACACACACGCACATACACACACACACACGCACACCAATACACAACCCAAGCTGTTGCAGTAAGACAGTCACCTGTGATGAGACAGACACTGAAGCAGGGTCAAAGGTCACGCAGCAGTATTTTAGTCAGCAGCCCTGTACAGATCATTAACTCAACTGCTAAAGCATAACCCTGAACACCACACACACACACACACACACACACACACACACACACACACACACACACACACACACACACACACACACACACCTACACACCAACACATTGTGTGTGTGTTTTCATATAGGTTCTGATATTACAGTGGCTTAATTTTATCAGCAGTCTTTTGGGTTGTGTTTCTCACTGTACAGCCTAAGGCATTCACACAGTCTGCTGATTGACATAACTGTGCACACTTTTCTGATTGATTTAGACGCTAGTTTCTGTTTGCATTTCTTTTTATTTCCCTGTCAGTGATTGTTGTGTTACTGTTTTCTACTCTTGAGGTTTTCAAGGAAGTTTTTTTGTTGGTTAAAATATTCTCTATAAATTAACCAAATCTTTACGGTTTGTTTTCAGCTATCTGTAAAAGATCTGACATGATATGTTTGAAGCCCCTTGCTCACTGTTTAAGTGCATTTTTGTATAAGCATGACATAATACAGTTATTCTCCCCATGTATTTGTAGGAAATTATCCTTTGTGTTACCATGGAACAATAAGTAAATAACTGGACAAATAAACAAACAAATAAATAGAATCTTTTTAAACACCTGGCATGAGGCTGAGCTTCTAGTCTGGGGAGGAAGGGCCAGGTGGAGACCACTCCATGCAATTTTGTTAAATTTGGACTTTAGGAACCATTTAACATTTTAAAGAGAGCGGGTTTAAGGGTTAACAGACCATTGAGAACTATGCTTCACCAGAGGACGCTATGGGCTGAGGACTTAACTTTTTTTGCTCAGTGGATTATTAACTATTACTAAAGAAAGCCATGACCTGCGTGTCATACTGGCATGACGCATTCTGGATAATGTAGTGTGTACCACTATGTCAGAGCCAAGACTGTAAAACTGTCAGTACTTCATCAACACATACATCAAAGCATTCATTCAATCAAAACAATCAGTGCCTAATTAATGTTTCCAATGGAAAAAAAGTAGAGCATGTACACACACACACACACACACACACACACATATATGCTTTAATTTGAACATGGTACATGCTGAACACAATGGAAAATTTCTTGTGAAAGGAAACACACACATACACACACACACACACACACACACACACACAAGAGGGTCTCTCTGTCTAACCCTTTTACTCACACATACACAAAAGTAAAAAGATGAAATTTAGTAAATGGAAGTAAATGTTTTTCTCTTTGTAATAAATGCCCCAAATATAAATGTGTGTGCGTAGGTTATGATTTTGCGGCTGTGCTGGAATGGTTTGCTGAACGAGTGGACCGGATCATTCTACTGTTTGATGCCCACAAGTTGGATATTTCAGACGAGTTCTCTGAAGTGATTCGAGCTCTGAAGAATCACGAGGACAAAATGCGTGTGGTTTTAAACAAGTCTGATCAGATCAGTACGCAGCAGCTCATGCGGGTCTATGGTGCCCTCATGTGGTCTCTCGGTAAGATAGTAAACACTCCTGAGGTGCTGCGGGTCTACATTGGATCGTTCTGGACACAGCAGCTGCTGGTGCCTGACAACCGTCGCCTGTTTGAGGCTGAACAACATGACCTTTTCAAGGACATCCAGAGTTTACCACGCAACGCAGCACTGCGCAAACTCAATGACCTCATCAAGAGAGCTCGTCTCGCCAAGGTATCCCACACTCTACACCTGTACAGAACCCTCACCAAGAGGACTCATCTCAAAGTACCCCTCACCCTACACTAATCCAGAACCTACACGCACCAAGGTGTCCTACACTAATCTAGAAACCTTAACAAGAGGGACCATGTCACTAATGTACACTACAAAAAGCCTTATTAATAGAGTTTACTTTTAACCTATATCCAACACACCACCACTGTAGTGACCTCATCAAGAAGACTAGCCCCAACAATAAATCCAACACCTAACACTTAACAACCTCATTCAAAGGGCTCACTTTAACAACTTATTGTACTCATGCACACCCCAACCGCACCCCATCTGTGAAATACGTCTAAGTACGCCGTATGTGTTATGTAGGTCTAATTTTATATGTTTCTGATGACACTGATGAGCAAAAGGATTCCTTTAAGTGGGCGGAGCCAGACTCAACCTATAGTGTGCTGTTTGCTCTCCACTAGTGTAAGCTCAAGTGCATTGTTGATGGATGTAGTACCAATAAAACACAAGAAATAGGAATCATAGGAATTCAAAAAGTTACTCTGCGTGTGTAGGTGCAGGCATACATCATCAGCACCCTGAAGAAGGAGATGCCAAACATGTTTGGTAAGGAGATTAAGAAGAAGGAGCTGATTGCTAATCTGGGAGAAATTTACACAAAGATTGAGAAGGAACATCAGATCTCTCCTGGAGATTTTCCAAAACTCTCTAAGATGCAGGTACACTAACTGCAGTGTAATGTGTGTGTGTGTGTGTGTGTGTGGGGGGGGGGGGTTGACTCTGTAGTGTGTTTGTAGTATGTGTTATATGGAGGGTATATCATTAAAGCATCTTATCCTGTGGCCACTTTTCCCTAAACACGTGCTCTTCTTACCTCTCTGTGCGTGTGTCTGTGTGCGCGTACGTGTATGTGTGTCTGTGCCTGTATGTGCATGTGTATGTGTGCGTACACGTGTGTGTATGTGTGTGTACCTGTGTGTAGGAGCTGCTGGTGTCTCAGGACTTCATGAAGTTCCAGGCTCTGAAGCCGAAGTTGCTGGAGACTGTGGATGACCTACTGGAGAACGACATTGCAAAGCTCATGATATTGGTGCGGCAGGAGGAGTTGGCCACGCCCACTGTCACAGTGGATGGTGGGGTCTTTGAGGCTGCATCAGTGGGGCCTTTTAGTGGCGGTTATGGAGAGGGTGTGTCTGAGGGCATTGATGAGTTGGAGTGGGTGGTGCAGAAAGACAAGCCTACATACGATGAGATCTTCTACACGCTGTCACCCATCAACGGCAAAGTGTCTGGTGCCATGGCCAAACGTGAGATGGTGAAGTCCAAACTGCCCAATACTGTGCTCGGAAAGATCTGGAAACTCGCTGATGTCGATAGGGATGGTTTCCTTGATGATGAGGAGTTCGCTTTAGCTAATCACCTCATCAAAGTGAAGCTTGAAGGCCACGAGCTACCTGCAGAGCTGCCTGTTCACCTGGTACCTCCAACCAAACGTGCTCAGTAGAGTTAACACACCCTCAGTCTGACAATCCACTGAGCTCGAAACCACTTGGTCCTAAAACTTAAACCTTAAGCCCTTAACACTGAATACCTAATCATGAAGATCTAAACTCTTAATCACTAAACCCTTGAGCTAAACTGAACTGAGCTATGTGTCAGGGTCAGAGGTGCTGCATGTGTTCGTTTTCCTGCACGCTTTACACTAAATAATGATTATTAGCATTTTAATCAGCCTTCTTACCACAGCCTTTTCTCCATCCTCTTTCTCTCTCTATCTCTCTCTGTCTCTCTCTATGTCTCTCACTCTCCTCCCCTCTCTCTCTTTCTCACTCTCCCCATCCTCTCTCTCTCTCTCTCTCTTTGTCTCACACGCACTCACACACACATACACCCTCCCTCCCTCTTTTTTCCTCCTCTCTCTTACTCTCCCCCTTTCTAAAGCTTTCTCTCAAACCCCCCCCCCCTCTATCTCTCACACACACACACACAGGTATTTACATTAGTACAATACAGGTTTTTTTATATCTGATGTTTTACACTGCACAATTCAAGTGTGTGTGTATGTGTGTGTGCACACTGATTGTGTAGAGTAAGTCCCTGGAAGAGCTGCATGCCTTAAACACTAACTCTGTAAGATAAAATACTCTGACCTCATATTAATGTTTATTAAATATTAAATATGTACTGTTTTGGGAAGTTTCTAATAAAATAAAATTTCATCATTAGAACTGTGTGTATGTGTTTTGGACCCACTTATGCTGGACACACTTTAGATTTAGTACTAGTAAATTTTGCATGAAATATTGGCAATTACTTTTTGTAATCGTTATCATATCGCATACTTTTACATCAACTACTCTTAGAATTATCAGCTATGATTGGATGACTGTCAGACCCCACAGAACTAATTCTGTAGATAGTGTAGCTCCTCTAGATAGTGTAGCTCCTCTTAAAGTCCCAGTGTCAAGATATTTCACAGGTATTTTTATATTGTATATATTCTACATTAAAAAAAAACCCTGCTCACCGTCGGACGCATTTATGTACTTTTTTTTATTTAATTTAATTTAATTTAAATTTATGTAACGATACTTTTTAAAACTCAGAATGCTTGTAATTCCCTCTCGAACAGAAGAAGTTCAGAAAACTGAAAGTCATGGCTGATGAAGTATTCGGGGGAAGTGTCGAGTGTAAACAAGTTCATGGTGAGTGGAGAACATAAATTCAATATCACAGTATCACTGTACTTATTTTGCCCTGTTCCAAAATCTGGCACCATAAAAAATATCAAATCCTGTAAAATATTGTTAATTAACCTTATTAAAATAGTTGAAAAATCCTGAATGAATTATGAAGGATCATTTATGAGTAAAATAATTACAGCTAATAAAAATTATTATTTCTAATATTCTAATTATTTTCTCCAATTATTTGTATTCATTAAAATACATTTCAGTTTATCTTATAAACATGGTTTGAGCATTTGCATCAATAACGATCATACAGACAGACTTTTACCATTAGCATAATAAACACACACTGACAGATGGTGACTCTGATCATTTATATTAACATCTTTTTTTTTTTCACTACATCCTTATCACTGAAATCTTCAGTCCATTATGTTCATTCTAAAGAAAGTTATGAGTGTTTTTGTTATGAAATGGACATTGATCTGAACTTTTGTCTTAAAGTCAGTAAAATCTGAATGTAGCACCTCTACAGAGTCCAGCTAAACTCTACCCTGCCCTCAAAGCTATGTAGATCTTACAGACAGATTTTATCAGGCATTTTTCTAATCTCACCAGTTATTGATTGCTGTCGGGGTGTAAAGACCATTTCAACCAATACACTAGTTTGTGTAAACAGCTAAAAAGATTGTGTAATGTGAAAAGTCACATGATCACCACGCATCTTCTTTAAGCTTTCTTGTCTTTTTTATGTCTTCTTTAACATATTAATGATTTGCAGAACTTATGCATCACAAACTATAGTTTTGAATGTATAGACACCATATTAGTAGTTTATCCAGAACCTATCAAAAACTTATAGCTAATTTATATCAAACTTTTCTTCAACGTATTGACTTATGTAGACATATTTGATGTTTTTACTGAACGTCATTCTAACTTACAGCTAACGTATTATTGGCAGAGTTTAGGGCAAAAGTAAGCAACCAGCAGCTCCAGAGCCTCATGCGGCTCTTTCGGCCCTCTGCTGTGGCTCCTGTGGGTTATGTTGCCGCCAGACAAGTGACTTCATTTTGACCCCGGTAAGCTAGCAATGGATAAATCTAAGAAGAGAAAACTTTCTGATGAAAAAAGAATGTTTAATGCATCGTGGACAGATTAATTTGCTTTCACTGCTGACAGAACTGGCATGCTTAATATGTGGTGCGAAATTAGCAAATGACAAAAAAAAAAAAATCAAACGTTGAAAGACATTACCAGAATAAAGATTCTTTCATTATTGTATAAAGTACATATTGCGATCCCTGGGTGCACAACAAAGTCCAAAGTGGATGTACAGACGGGAGGTACTGGACAGATTGCTATGTGTCTGGGGCACATATCACAATTATAATATATGACGAATATGTTGTTGTTCCGCCTTTAGCCTTGCACGTAATCGTCATGCCATCGTTTCGACAAACTTAAGCAACACAACATTTATTTCCATCCAGCGTTGGGTTCATTTCTCACCGACGTCTTGACTTGATGAGGGAAAAACTGAACCACTCCATAAAGTCTTCTCCAGTACATCCCCAAACTGTTCAATAGGGTTAAGGTCAGGACTCTGGGGTGCCAGATATGTGGTGTACATATGTGAAAATGATTCCTCATGCTCCCTGAACCACTCTTTCATTATTTGAGTCCCCATTTTATATTTATGCGTTCAGGGAAGAAAAAGTCCATCGATGTGATAACCTGCTCATTCGGTACATTTGATTCATCAGCTGACTTCATTTTATTGCCACGTTACTGTTGCTGAGCCTCGACCTGACCAACTGGATCAACAATACCATGGAGATTGCATGCTGTGATCAAGGATAAATGCACTCCATGAAAATATTACTGTGTGACTTGTCTTGGCCAGTGTACAGTAATCTGCTGTTCACGCTGTGGCCAGTAGGTGGCGGTAACTACACAGTTCCCAACCGATAAAATCCTAAAGAAGAAGAACTCAGACCGACACAGTAACACGCGTCAGTATTTTAAAGTGCTGTTCGGTTCGGTAGCAGGCGGGTTTTTTACATAAATGATCAGAAAATGTGGATTTCGTGTGTTTAATTTAGTTTGAGAGAAAAACACTGAAGTGTTCACACTCCTGTTATGTTTATATACAGAAATATAAAGATATAAAATTACATGGTTTCCTGCCATGACACCCGTCAAAAATACACCCTGGTAGATGAGCTCCCCTGTGAGCCGAACCTGAGTATTATGGAGTATTTACCGGACTGTAATAAGAGCTATAAAGATGTGGAGTACTGGAATAAACGATACCAAACCGAAGATAGTTTTGAGTGGTTCGGAGACTTCGCTAAATTCCGCCATCTTCTGGTCCAGCATGTGGAAAAAGAGGAAAACATCCTGATGTTGGGTATGTAGGTCTATTCCATCATTAACCAACTCGGTTTTAGTTATACAGTATAAACAAAGACATTACAAACAAGCCAGGGTTTAAATCTTCACCTGCACTACCACTTCCGGACAGGAGATGGCGCTGTTGCAATACTTTTACATACTTCCACAATAAAAGTCTGGAGAATAGAAATAGAAATAATGTGAGAATAAGAATTATTATTAATTTTATATTCATAAAGTATTACTATTAATTATATTATATTAATTGAATGATTTTAATATTATTATTATTGTTGTTATTGTTATTATTATAATACCTCTGTACTTATTTTTCTTGTTTCAGGTTGTGGGAACAGTGCTCTAAGCTTTCAGATGTACCTGGCTGGCTATTCCACCATCACAAATGTGGACTACTCCAGTGTGTGTGTGGAGAGCATGGCCCAGCGACATGCTGACTGTGTGGGCATGAGCTGGGTGTGCATGGATGTCCGCCATCTGGCTTTCCCTGATTCCTCGTTTGATGTGGTCATGGAAAAGGGCATGCTGGATGCCATGCTCGTTGAGGAACGAGACCCCTGGAACATTTCAGATGCCGGCGCCCAGCTAGTGCACAAAGTTCTTAAAGAGGTATGTTATACCAGTCGGATTAGTATTGCATTCGTTCATTTTTTCATTGTCCGTAGTGTGTATTCTGTTTATCCTGAACAGCTCACCAGTCCAACACAGGGCCTAGTATTTACTGCTTTTTTATATTGTTTTATTTGCTATTTAAATAGTTTATGGGTTTTCTCTGGGTACTCCGGTTTCCTCTTACAGTTCAAAGGTATTCACGTTAGGCTGGTTGGCTGTTCTAAATTGCTCCTAGGTGTGAGTGTGAGTGGTTTTGTGTGCGTTGCCCTGTTATGGACTGGCGGGTCTTGCAGGATGTACCCCTTCTTCGTCCAGTGTTAGCTGAGATGCGACCCTATTAGGATTAAGCAGTTCCGCAAATGAGTAAATGAGTGAATATACATCCACTCCTGCATTTCGGGGCACATTCTAAAGGAATTTGGGACAGGGAAGCATTTACCTCTTTCTGATGTTGGCATTTTTTTTCTTACAACACATTTAATTTTTGACAAAAGTCTTAAGGTCTTTAATACGCCTTAAGGTGTGCAATGGTAAGGGGCTGTTTTGTTTAAAAATTCGCCACAGGTTCTTTACTTTGCAAAGTGATCAGGGATACATGCAGGCCAATCCAGCAACCTGTTGTTCTATAGCCACACCCTAGTAATATGTGCAGAATGTGGTTTTGTATTATCTTGTTGAAATATTATTTCTTTATGTCTCCTAAAAAAGGTGTTGCTTCAAACTTTCACTCAAATCAAAAATATAATAAGTCTATACCTTTCTGCATTAATACTGTACTCCAGATGTGTATGGTATACAATCTCACACCATGACCGACCCTGCTTTTTGGACTTGTCCCTGCTTGCAATCCAGATGGTCCTTTTTATCTTTGGTCCAGAGCACACTCTGTCCATTTCAACCATATTTCATATTTCTGACAGCACTTATTTTATTCCTTCTCTCATCTTTATTTACAGATCAGTCGGGTCCTGAAGCCTGGAGGTCGTTTTGTGTCAGTGACCTTCGCGCAGCCACACTTCCGTAAGAAATTGTATGCTCGTCAAGAGTACAGCTGGTCCATCAACCACTACCACTACGGCGAAAGCTTCCACTACTTTCTTTATGTCCTTACAAAAGGGGAGGGGCTTAGCATAGAAGATTCCGCATTGGAGAGGAGGGTGCGTTCCCCAATGGAGAATCCACTCACTATGGTCACGTTTCAGGAAGTTGAAAATGAGGACTTCCTCAATAACATTGGTTTATAAAAGGTCTTCATTGATCTCAGCCAGAGGAAACAAAGACCTGTGGTTTCCTGACAGATCCTTCTATATTATTTTTTCCCCTCTTGAGAACCATTGTGGTAATTTTATATGGAAGATCATGGATTTTTTTTTGCAGTGTTTTATTAGATTATATTATTATTATTATTAGTTTTTCAGGTCTTTAATGTGATTTCCCATTTGTAATGCAGGATAGAGTTCTGAATGTGAAGTCAATTCAGTTTCATGATGCTTTCATTGTTTTCGGACATTATTAAAGGAGAGGACAGCACTTGTTGAAAGTTAATCTTAAAAAACCCTCTATCCTAAAATCTGTCTATGTGCAAAATCTTTGATCGATAGCTGCAATTTTAAAGATTTTATGGGAGGTTATTTAAAAACTGAAATGTTATTGAAAACCTTTTCAAACCTCCAACACACATCTGTCAATAAAATGTATCAAAATCCTATACATGTACATGTTACCTTGGGCCTTGATGACATCATTGTGAGACTCAGGTTTCAAATGACTGCCCATAAAATCGTTGAAACAGAAGCTATCGGCCTCAGATTTTGCACACAGGAAGAAATTAATCTTGATATTCGAATGAGATTAATTTTTTAACAAGTGCTGTCTTCTTTTTTAATATTTTATGCAATATCACTCGTCACTAGGATTTTAGTCATTTTTTTATCATTTAGTTAAATAATTGTTCTTACAGTGTTGGTGCAAAGTTAAAAAAACAGTTTTAGAATATTGTTCTTCTCCTACACTCTGTCTCTGTCTGTTTCAGTATTTGCTTGTGTTATAGGTTAAGCACCTAACAAACTGGGTATGTGTGCGTCCTGTTATAAATGTGCTACATGTTTTTTAATATTTTATTTTTATTATATTATGAGAATTATAAAAAATATGAATAGTTTTCTAGTAGTTGCTCCTTTATATGTTATCACCCTGAAAAACAACAAAATGAACATGATCTAGGAGGTTAGCACTGAAAATGTTGTCTTCTAGAATGTATCCACACATCAACCCTGAGACAACCCTTATGGAAGATTAATATGTGACCTGTATGGAGTCCATGACTCAGAACCACACACCCATCTTGATCCAAAGGTGATGATAGAGCTAAATATCCGCACTTACAGCTTTTGCTATTCTATTGACTATTTCATCATCGAGGAAAAGCACTTGAGATATCTTTAATACCCAGATATGTGAAATCTCTTTAGGTTTTTTCTGTAAAAAAAAAAATTATTGATTGGGGTATCTGGAAACTTGTGAGGTGGTGGTTTCTACTTCACACCTCTTATTTGTTTCAGTGTTGGGGGTGGTCGGTGGATGACTTTGGTTTTCTCAATGCTTATAGTAAGGACAAAGATAGATAAATGATTTACAAGTTCTTTAGCCTCTTCAGGTGATGTGGCTACGAGTGCAGCTTTGTCTGTAAAAAGGAAATCTTGTATGATGCTGGTTAGCAGAAAAGAGTCTTAGCTTTAAATTGTTGGTGCTTAAAGAAGCCGCCATTTATACGAAATTGAAACTTAACACCTTAGTCCTTATAAGTGAATACATGATGAAGCATCACAGAAAAGAATAATACAAAGAGGACTGGAGCCATGACAACTCTGATTTGTGATATGTATGACATTAAAGAAGTTTGAGAATTTCCACTGAGACAAAACAGCCTTCATGGATCTGGACATGCTGATGTTGTCAAGAATGCAAAGTTTCTTGGTGGTGTAGTGGTAGGTGCTGTGCTCATGCCCTGGTTCGTAGGTTTGAATCCCTGTTAGACCCCCACCATGCTAAGACCCCTGGACAAGGCTTTAATCACAGGTGTGCCTCTGTCCACCAGCAGTATAAATGGGTACCAGTAAAAAATACTGGTAAAGTAACCTGTGATGAACTGCAGTCCGATCCAGGAGGAGTCAATTCACTCTACAGAAACCAGGGAAAAGCTCTGGCCTGATAAGCCAATAGGTTATTGGCTTATCAGGCAAATAGCTTATCGGACTCACAGAAAACGATATCAAAACAAGATATAGAAATCACACCGCCTCATTCCGCCACGCCAAACACAAAAACAGCACAGAACTCAGCAAACACATTTGTGTGTGTGGGTGTGTGTGTGGTTTAAGTGTTCATACGTTAGGTATAGTTTGAAAGTTACTAGGGAGTACCAAAATGGCGACCAAGCGGCTTCAATATCTTACGTGCTTATAACTTAATGCACACGTCATTCCATTGTTGATTGTAGGGTTTAGTTTCACTCCTGTCCAGTAGGCGGCGGTAATGCACCCTTTTTACTAGTTGCTAACCGGCAATAAGTAGAAAAAGAAGACGAAGTATAAGAATGATGAAGACTCGCTTTGTTTGTTTGGTTAGCTCTCCGTTTTCTGTTCGATTCATATCCCGGTAAATGTTTTTTTTTGTTTTTATATATTACTGTAAACAGTTTAATGATCGGGACTGAAGATCTGGTGTGTACATTGCTGTTTTTGAAGCTAAACGGTGGTGTAGGAAAATGTGCTTTCAGGTTGGAGCTCCTGAACTCAGGAGAACACTGGTGTGTTAATGAGGTTTACCTGGAGATGAATTTAAAAACACACAAAGTCATTCACAGTGAATGTAAACTTAACTTTCTTGCTTTTCACTTCATAGAATCGCAGAAACCCCCATGTGTGAGAACTGCAGCAGCTGTGGGCCTGGAAATCTACACACGAGTTAGAGGTGTGTGTATGTGAGAGAGAGAGAGAGAAAAAAAAAGATTCTTCAGTGCAGAAGAGGTTTTTCTGGGAGTAAAACAACGGATTTATGCACAGAACATGAACTTTATGCTCTTTATCCTCGTCAAATATGGCGCCCCACCGTAGTGTGGTCAGTCACGTGACCAGACCCGGTTTCCTTATATAGGCAGTTCAGTGAGTTTTTTTTTTTCTTCAGTCTTTTCCTAACCGATCAAGATTTTTTCGACTAAAAGCAAAACGTCTTCAAAAACCACAAAAAGAAGTCTAGTTTCCTCGACTCAAGGTTTTTTTGAGGTTACCATGACATGAATGATTGAAAATGTACACCAACATATAGACCGGCCATGCCTCCTTCTCTCGATGGTGACATGACGCCATCTTGGAGAGTGTTCCTTGTAGAAACGCTCGGGGAAGAGAGCAGGAAGAAAATGATTTAATGCCACTAGAAAGTGAAGTTTATTGGGCACATATCACTTTCAATATCGGTGTGTTTATTTTTATTGTAATTTAATGCACAGTACAGAATAAATACGTTATTTATTAATTTTAAACCATGTATTAATTTTAAACAATATATATGAGAAATATAATGCAAATATACAGGCAATATATATATAATGTAATTTATTGTGAAAAGCTTATTACACACTTGTTCTATTTTATCTATTGAATCTTATCAAACTATTTTACTGTTATATTTATTATTATATTACATATTAAGGGAAACCTAACAATTTATGTATATTGTACTATACACTAGCATTCAGGATTATGCACTCACATGTACATCTATATAATATATGGATACATAATGTATGATTGGGACATATATAACAGATCAATACCCAAATTTACAAGATATATATGTATGTAGATGTAATGCTGATATATAAAAATATGAATATCTGCTGCTGGTTTCAGTAATTCTTATAGAAGAATTGCAAATTCGCAAAGCATTCTGACCCTAAACGTTTCCTTTTCTAACTTTTGCTATCTCCTTCCTTGCTGTCGATGCTGAAGGAACATTGTCCAAGATGGCATCAAGCTGACGCCACACAACACACTGATAATCGATGGGGCGTCCTGTCTACGTATTTAGATGTCCATGGTACTGACCCTCTCCGATACTAATCCGCAATTTTTACCAGTATTGGAGGCATTTCTGATACTGGTGTTGGTATAGGCACAGTTCTAATAATGAACATAAATCAAACATTACTTCAGAGACCATAAATTATTGTTTTTTTTTTTTTTTTTTTTTTTTTTTTTTGCATTTCCTTCTTAATTTCAAAAGATTAATCAATCAACCAAAGTAAAGCCAGTGAATTACTAGCACCTCTGTTGTTGTTGTTGTTGTTATTATTATTATTAATAATAATAACACCTTGGCAGAACAATAAACAACAAGGCAGCATTGAAAAGACCAAACTGCTACGCTCAGAAGCTGTGAAGACGAACTCCACTGTTCTGAGAGAGAAGCTGAAGTTATTTGTCGGCTCGTGCTGTGAAATGTAACGTGACGAAGCTCATCTGCTGCGGTGAAGCATGAACAGGAGCATTTAATTAGAAGTGTTGCTTGTTTCCATGCAGTATATACCATAACATTTATCTGTTCAGGGACGATTCAGTGTCATCCACCTCATCCTCAGCAAATAATTAAACTGCAGGTATAATCAAGTCATTCTTCACATCCTTTTCTTTTCTTATAATAGAGTAAAGCCTGACTTATTTCTGGTCACGTATATTCTGGTTTGCTAAATGCGGCACATATCCAAATTATGCTGTCGTGTGAGACGAGTGTACCCTCTATATATATATATATATATATACACACACACACACACACACATAACCCAATGCTTAGCAGTTTATTGCAGTTTTTTTGTGTGATTTCCGGTTCCTGTTATGGCCTGGTTTTATTTACTGTGGAATAAATTGTGGATTGTTTTATAAACTGATGTTTGTGTTTTCTGCAGCTTTATTGTCCAGTTGCTCTGAAGGAGAATTACAGTGGTAAGTAAACTCGAGTGGCTGCACTGTAGCTGTAGCTGCACTGAGCTCTCAGTTCCCTCTGAGACCCACGGCACTGTGGGGCAATGATGAAATCTAGCCAAATCTGAGAGCTCGGAGTCGGCCACCTATGATTATGCTAGAGAAGCTGTGTGTGTGTGTGTGTGTGTGTGTGTGTGTGTGTGTAGGGGGTGGGGGGTTGGTGTGTTATGTGTGTGTGTGTGTGTGTGTTGGGAGGAGGGTCTGTATGTGAATGGAATGTCTGAGCAGTGATGTAAATGAACTTCACTTGATGTGCAAGTCAGTAATTGATCGCACCTTCATGATTGTCTCTACACTTGAACTGAGCTCAGACGACGTTATTTTTATTGTGTACATTTAAATTTGGAGCAAAAAAACTGTCACCATTTTCCTCTGTTTGTAGTTACGCAGGATCGGCCAGCTGTGTAACTGAGTCTGCCGCTCAGACGCTGATTCTCCACCAGCAAACATGTCAAAAGTGATTCTTACTAAACAGGTGGGATATTTGTAAAAAAAACACTGGCTAGAAGTTCGAGTTTGGATTTAAATAAACAAACCTGAAGACGCCAAAAGGGACTGTGTTCTGGCCCTGGAGTGCGTCTAGTATTTTGTTGGTTGCTGTAGCACTGAAACACTCTTCACATGAATATCTGATTTGTTTCTGGTTTAGTGTGTGGATTTTGGTTGGTTTCTTGTAAACCTGGGTGGATTTTTATTAGAAGTTTAATGATTTATGATGGTGCTACCGGTGGCCATTTATTTATTTACATTGTTAGTGCACCACAGTAATTTAATCAGCACACACTTTAAATACGTATGGCTCTCTGTGTGTTTTTGTGTACTACGTCACGTTCTGAAGGTCCTCTGATTTCGACTGGGTGATAAAACGACGGGGATATGCACCATCAACAGTGAGAATGTTTTTATTTTCCTCAGTGATGTAAATAAACCTCAACTGTACACTGGCCTCATTCTCTTGGAAACAGTCCCTGAGGAGGATGGAACTGTGTACTGGTAAGTTAGAGGATGATCAGCTCCTGGTGCATGATTGGTTGTGCAAATCACCAAAGTATAGTCATGTATCTTTTCATAAATAGTATTGTGGTATTTATCATTTGAAATTGGCTGCTCGTGTATGATTGTTTGGCCCATTCCGTTTGTGTACACGGACTATGACCCGGACAGACACAGGGTCTTATAATAGGTGCAGAGAAATAAGAAATTCCACCCAGAAAACCTCACTCCTTCTAATGTCCTCTTGTCTAATAATAAGGACTTTAAAACTTTTGCTGCTGGTTGGAATCTGAGGTTTTAGACTACAGATCTGAAGTTTTGTTGTATTTTAAATGTCATTGCATAGAGTTTACTCAGTTTATTTTTACTGAAGCAGTCTGGTGGGAAAGCATCACTGTTCACTTTCATTCTGTTACCTCTGAAAAGACACTTTTTACAAATTCTTCAATTTGTAACTCAAACTATATACACTGCCCTGCCCAAATAAAAAGTCGCACACTCTAATATTCATGGAGGGCATTTATCCCTGATCACACCATGTAATCTCCATGGCACTGTGGTTCCAGTTGGTCAGGTCGAGGCTCAGCAGCATTAATGTGGCGATAAAATGAAGTCAGCTGATGATCTGAATGTACTGAATGAGCAGGTTATCACATCAGTGGATTTTTTTCTTTCTTTCTTGATGGTCTGGATATAAAATGAGGACTTAAATAATGAGAGAGGTTCAGGGAGCGTAAGGAATCTTTTTCACGTGTTTTGGCACCCCAGAGTCCTGGGGCCTCATGTACAAAGGGTGCGTATGCACAAAAACGTTGCGTACGCCCTTTCCCACAGCAAAGTTCAGATGTATCAAGAGTGAAAAGTCTGTGGAAATGTGCGGCGCTTCAGGCAAACTCCATGGCTGGCGTACGCATGTTTCTGCAGCTGTTGGTGCTTTGGCGACACTTAGAGGTGATTCTAGGAAACTTTATAATGTGAACTTTAGTCAGATCACATGTGATGCGCAAATGCAGTGAACCAACAATGTGGCGAGGTTTCCTGGTTCGACCACGATTCATAACAGCGTGGTTGGGAACTACAAGCTGCACTGTGCGCGATGGTGATTTCAACCATACACCAATGCATTTACTGAGTCACTGATATTTGTGTGGATGCCTGTGAGCAGACGGTCATTTATGGCACCGATTGCACAGCGCGGGGAGGACCCGACCAGTCGGGTGGGCAGCAGGAATCCCCCGTTTCTGTGACCCAGAGCCGCCGTGGATGGTGGAGGAATCCAAGTCTGTGGCTGTGTGTCCTCCGTCTCACTGTCTGTTTTAAAAAAGAAATAAATTGTACTTAAACATGAGTCAAAGTCTTGGATACCCTCTTCCTTGTACTGGCATGTTTAAATTTGCCAAACCAAAG
>JAOUQZ010000008.1:12446675-12464527 GCA_028564935.1 Neosilurus hyrtlii | reverse complement strand
CCTCCGGTCCCCCTTCTTAAAAAGGGGAACTACCACCCCGGTTTGCCAATCCAGAGGTACTGCCCCCGATGACCAGTACCTCTGGATTGGCAAACCGGGGTGGTAGTCATTGAAATACAAAAATTCTTTATTAAAGTAGACTGCAGGAGTCCAGATGCTCCCACTGGCAAAGAAGGACAGCCATTTAAGTGTTAACAAATACAGTATACAAAAAGTGACTTTGTAACCTTGAAACAAGGTTATGGTGTGCCATATACAATATACCACCTTCACACCAAAATTGGTGATCCTGTGTCATTTTCTTCCAAAGTTATTGCACTAACAATTTAACCTAGTTCTATAGCTTCTGCTCTGCTTACCTTCAGTGGCGGCGGGAGATAAAAATCGAATTTCAGCATCAGTGACATTGTTAATAACCATCCCTTGTGTGTTTCTAGTAGAATGTTGGCTTAGCTGCTTGTCCGAGAGACAAGGACATATGTACATTATAATAATATTCAAAGGCAAGTTAATGACTTCAGCAGTATGAATTTTGTTTCAACAGACGAAAGTGTTTAATTTTGAAAAAAACATTGTTCCGTATAAGACCAAGCATGTTTGGGACAGTGCCCATGTGAAATTGCCTCAACATTATGTAAGTATACTGTTTCAAGCACTTTTGGGGGTACAGTTTGGAGAGTTTTGGTCACTGAAAATATATTTATTATGTATTTTTCCTCCATAGGCACATAATTTCAAGGAACATCGCTGGCTTGTTACACAGAAAGCTCTGGAAAATTTGATCCATAAGAAGGCTACAGTAGGAGACGTAGAGGTATTGTAATGTGCATACAGTTTAAATATAGAAAGTATTTACAGTGCAGGGTTAATGACTGAGCATCTTCTGTTATTCCAGAAGGCCATTAAAGCTTACAATAAAGGCAACAAAGAGTGGGATTTTGATTGCCTTGAAAAATACGTTAAGGTCAGTGATTTAATAAGCTGCTGTCTGTAGCTGAAAGGTTGCTCTGGACAATTTGACAGCCCTCTCACTGAACAGGCAATCAGGGGGCCACAGCTGACCAGATTTACACTAATTTGGGTAGTGGTAACTCAGTGGTTAAGGCTCTTGGTTACTGATCAAAATGTCAAGTCCCAGTAACACCAGTGTTCCACAGTTGGGAAGGTTGATCAATGCTCTTAAGTCTCAGTTGCTGAGTTATACAAATGTGCTCTGAATAAAGGAGCCTATCCGCCAAATGTAAATATAATTTGGCTGTTGAACTGTTCCATTTCCTTCGTAATGATCTACCAATGGGTGGCACGATTGCGTAATGGTTAGAAGGGTGTTTCTGTGTGGCCTGGCTTATACTTGCTGTTAGCTGTGTGTATCCTGCATTCATTTGACATGTTGATTGTTCATTCATTCATCCCTTAGTACTTTATTGTGGTGAAGGGGTAATTTAAGCTCCTTTTACCTGTGTAGTGGGAGGCAGTTGTGCCCATGTTCCTACATGATTACACGGTCACCCTTAAATCGGTTGCAAGCAGGAAACTAGAGTGACAACTCATATGCAAATCACTGCCTATTTGCTGCGAAAGCTCATGAAATTACCTAATAACCATGATTCATGCTACTGCACACACGTAAACCCTCCTTCTTCTCACCGATTGTGTTTAGATGGCAAGTTGCGCCTGAAAAATGATGTGCTGGAATAATTTGCACCACCTCAAAAAGTTGTATAAATTGCACAAATTGGTGTCAAGGTGTTCTAGAAAAAAATTGTTTGTATTTTAAATACAAACAATTGTAAATTGTGCACTAGGGCGACTTGTTTCAGGCAAAACTTTAGAGCAGCTATTTGACCTGCTTGGGGGGTGGGAGGAAACCAGAAAACCTTTGAAGACATGGTGAGATCATGAAAACTGGGATCTGCTGCACAGCCACTGTGCGAAATTGTTGTGCACACCTGAAAAAGATAACCGCGACATGCTTAGTAGTGAATGACAATATAAATTAGGACACTTGGAGTGCAAACCTCTGCCAAGCCAGAAAAAAAAGTACACAGCAGCCCCTTGTGGACATGCTATAGTAACACACTTAATGTCCTATTTCACAATGTAAAAAAAATAAAAAAAATTCCTGGATCCAGAATTTGATCCGGATCACCAGTAAAATCCAAGGGCGTGTTACCTTGGCCATACTCCACCCCTTCAAAAAACAGACTGAATCAGTGCTGAAACGCCCCAGTTATACTACTCTGAAAATGGTCCATTAGCCAGTTGTCACCTGCTCAGCTGTGGTTCTGTGGTGGTCAGTGGCTATTGATGGATAAGAGGGACTGACTAATTGTGGATAGCACCAGTTAAGCTACACTGCTCCTATAAAATGAACCTGTTGTGACCATACACTAGTGATTGGTTATTTATGAATTCGTTGACCAGGCAATACCAAGTGTGGAGAACAATTTTTCCAACGTGATCTCAAAAATGGCCAGCCTGGCACTCAAGCTGCCTGACCTCATCCAGCATGTAAGTACCTCTTTGAATTTAGTTAATTTATTCAGTAGAAAGTCTGTTATTCTGGTTGCTTCATTATTTTGGACTGTTGATTTATTTGGACATTGTGTATGTGTGCAGCCCATCCCGTTGCTCAGGCAGCACAGAACCCATGCCATTACCATGTCCCAGGAGCAGATCTCCTGCCTGCTGGCCAATGCATTCTTCTGTACCTTTCCTCACAGAAATGCAAAAGGTCCTTGCAGCGAATACAGCAATTTTCCAACCATCAACTTCAACAGGTGTCAAAGTTCACTCTGCTTCCTTTCCTTTTCCTTCATGTAGAACAAACCTTTTCCTGGCGAGCTACTTTCCTTTTTTTCATGGACATAATGGTGGCCACATGACAGAGATAATCATCGCCATAAGTCTTCATGTTAAAGTCTTAATCAGCTTCCACACAGGAAGTTTAGTTGCAGTTACCCTGAATTTTATGAGATGCCGATAACACTTATAAAATAAATCATTTTGCAGAAGAAAAAACCTTTGTAACCCCCTGAATGGCAGTATGAGGTATGAATGGCAGCAAAGAAAATTAGGAAAACCTAAAGGGGTGCATGTGCCCCCTATGCCCCCACCTGGATCTGCCTATGCTCTCTAAACTCATTCTGATGCTGCCATTCATTGACTTTACCCGGATGCTTGTCGCTCTTTGCTTCCTCTTTAAAGAAAGATTCAGTGTTGGGTGAAAATGATTATGGTTGGAACAAAGGCCTTTAGGAAGTTAGATTTCCAGGGAAATTGTTAGTCACCAGCAATGGTATTTACATTTACATTTATGGCATTTGGCAGACACCCTTATCAAGAGGTACTCGCATTTATCAATTTTATACACTTGAGCAATACACTTGCTCAAGGGCCCAATGGCAGCAGCCTCGCGGTACTGGGGCTTAATACCCACCTTCACCTCAGTAATCCAGAGCCTTAACTACTGAGCTACCACTGCCCCAATAGATGATATAGAAGTACTTTTATTTCTGCAAAAAATTCAAAAATGCAGACTGCTCTTTCAAATTATACATCCATTGCTTAATTATGTTCACTGCAGCTTATTCTAACATTTCACCAGATTGCTAACTTATACACTTTGCTACTCGATGAAAGAAAATGTACGGGCGTTAGCTTGTCCTTAAGCATGAGTATGGTCAAAACACATCAAAGCCTCAGGGCAGTGGTGGCCCGGTGGTGGGGTACTGGCTTATTGATCTAAAGGTCGGGGGTTCAAGCCCCACGATCACCAAGTTGTCACTACTGTTTCCCAAGTGCATCTAACTGGGTTATCCTAGACCAGCCATGTCTCTCCTCTCACTATCTGTGGTGAGAGGCATGTAAAAGAACCACTGCTGTCATTCGTAAAGAAGGCCATTGGGTTGCAGTCAACGTCCTGCCTTGCGATGGCCTGGTGAGTTGTCCAGGGTGTACTCTGCCCTCGATCCGTGTTGGCTGATATGGCTGCCAGCCTCCCTGCGACCCTAATTAGAATTAAGAGGTTAAGAAAATGGATAAATGAAATGAAGGAAGTAAACTTCCGTCTGATATCTGAAAGCTTCGCTAATCATGCTGGAACCCAGATCATGCTGGAAGTGAAATGCTTGTATTTGAACGAGCTCTCGCGAAATTTCTCGCAAAGGCATGGAAAATGGAAAAATACACTGCAAACACTTAACGATGTCCGGGTTCTTAAGTCCAGAATGTTCATGCACTCTTTTTTTAATTGTGTCTGGATATCAGCAGAAGCATTTGACACTGGAGGTTTTTTTTTCTGTAATAGTGTTTTTGCTCTTTTGCCTTAGGATAAACTCTTAAGGAAAGTAGAATTCTCTCTCTGAATGCCCATGATCACAAAAAAAATAGCAGTCAACCATTTTGGTCAGCAGCCACTGAGATTGCGCATACTCACTCACGCCTAACTTTATCGCTTACTCATAGAGTCGCAGGGCACTGGAGTCAACAATGGGTAGAAGGCAGGGTATACCGTGAACAGTTCGCCAGACCATTGCAGGGCCATTGCATGTACTGAGTTTGCAATATAATAAAAGTAGGACTTACAAGTCCAGAGTTCTCAGTTCAGTCTTGAGAGTCACTTGGTTGTGTACAATTCTTAATCCTGCATGCCATGTTTTTTTATTTGCACAGCCTGTTCACTCCTGATAACTGTCCACGGAAGATTCAGAAGCTGAGAGCCCTTTTTAACTACTTTGACACTGTAACCAAAGCAGGTAATGAATTCACATTGCTATATTCTCATATATACTCTCTTTTAAAATGAGATGACAAATGCATCATCATTCTAACTCATGATGTTATTGTGTTATGAAACAGACACCAAACCAAATGGACTGGTCACGTTTGAAAGAATTTGTCTTCCTTCAAGTCAGACTCCTGAATGGAATAAGTAAGTGACCTTCGTTTGGGTGGTGGAGTAAATACAATTATCCACACGGAATTCACACTAATTTACTTTGACATCTAGGCTGAATCAACCATTGACCAACCTCCAAGTGTATCCGAGAGGCTTCATAGAGATCGAGGGTAAAGGCATGCTGCAGGTTAGTCTTTTAAACATAACACCCAATCAACACATTTTCGGGAGCATGATATAATAATGGAGAATTAAAGCTGCTGCTAAATGGACATTTGTTCCTGAACAGTTTGTGAACAGCTACCTGTACAAAAATTATTTGTTCCTGAGCAACTTGATACTTTTTGAGGTGGTGCAAGTTGTTCCTGAACATCTTGTTCTGGTTGCAACTTGCCGTCTAAATACAATCGGAGTCTTTTGATTTTGGTTTGATATACTGTATTAATCCCGCAAGAGATTCATTTGGCTCTGCATTTAACCAGAGTGAGCACACACACTCGGAGCAGTGGGCAGCCACATTACAGCACCCGTAGAGCAGTTGGGGGTTATCTGCCGTGGTCAAGGGCACTTTAGCTGTGAAGGTGGAGGAAAGGTAGGGGGAGGCCAGCCCTGCTGGTCTGGGAATTGAACCCGCCGCCTTTCAGTCCCAAACCCGCTTCTTGAACCGTTAGGCCATGGCTGCCCTGTCGTAGGATGGTGTGGCATTTGGCAGATGCACCTATCCAGAGTAACAACTAAGCAGTTGAGTTTCAAGACCCTTGCTCAAGGTTGGTGGTACTGGGGCTTGAACCCTCCAACCTTCAGTAAGCCAGAGCCTTAACCACTGAGCCACCACTGCCGTAGGTGGTTTCACAGGCTTTTGCGCCAGGTGGGCAGTTCTTCTCCAGTGGTTTACTTTAATCTTGTCCCTCTAAACGTCTGAGCAAAAAAAACTGAGCCAACATTGAAATTACATATTTGTAGGTATAGCAGCAAATGTATGTAACAACAACGAATACATCATTGCCAGGTAATGGTGATGGTTTGTCTGAACATCAGCTAATTTATAACAAATAACTTTTTTTTTATAACTAATAAACACCCCAGCCCACACCGCCAAGGCGACTAAAGCGTGGCTGGACAAGAAGGGCATCAAGCTCCTGTTCTGGCCGGGACAGAGTCCAGATTTGAACCCAAAACTGAACTTTGGGAGACTGTCAAATACGAGTGGATGAATTTGGACATTTCCAGATGCAAGAAACTTTCAGCGAGTCGAACCAAGAGACTTCACAAATTTATTCAATATATTTATATCTTATAGTTAATAATTACAAAAATTTTGGAGGATACAGACATGGCTCATTTTATTTTGCCCAGAAGTGTATCTTCCTGCATTGCACCGATTTGAGAGTGATCATGTAAACATATATGAAAGTGGGCACAGTTTGCTCAGGGAGCAACTTGTTCCTGTTGCCTGTGTAAAATGAGCTTAAGTGGGCAGTGGGTGTTTACTGTTATTGAACTAGTCGGCACAGTAAAACATGATCACCATCCTCTTCTCTCTCCCTGTCCAAAGGTGGATTTTGCTGCCAAGTTCATCGGTGGAGGAGTGCTCGGGAAAGGACTGGTGCAGGAAGAGATTCGCTTCTTGCAGTGTCCTGAACTGATTGTGGCCAGGCTCTTTACTGAAAAACTGGATGACAACGAATGCCTGAAGATCACAGGTAGGAGCCGAGTGTAGTAGTCTAGTGGGAGTGATGTGGTTTGGTCATCTTAAATGAATATGTTATGGGTGCTGATGATAAATATATAGGGAAAAAAAAAAGGTGTTTTTACCAAAAAGCAAATAATAACATATTTTAATATGTAGCATTTTAAAATGATGAAAATTAGAAATAAATTGTGATATAAACTAAGAATTAAATAATAAGCATTAATCTAGTATGCATTAAATTGTTAGCATTAGCCGTAACGCAATAAAAACGGCTAGTCATCAAAACACTAATAATAATAAGAGTGTTTGTTTCACACATGTACATAATGTCGTAATGATAATAATAATTCCTTACACAGCATGTTTACCCATAGCTTAGCACGTCCACCTCACACTAAGACGGTCCTGGGTCGAGTCCCAGGCTCGGCTCAGTCGTTTCTGTGTGGAGTTTGCATGTTCTCCACATGCTTGCGTGGGTTTTCTCTGGGTACTCCGGTTTCCTCCCACGGTCCAAAGACATGCACATAAGGCTAATTGGCTGTTTCAGCTTGCACCTAGGTGTGAGTGTGTGATGGTTGTGTGTGTTGCCCTATGGTGGTCTGCTGAGCTGTTCAGGGCTAGCTCCAGCCTCCCTGCAACCCTAATGAGTGAGTGAGGGTGAATCAACACTCAGTGTTGCCCCTCCCGACAAAATAACTATTGTTTCTTCAGGCGCCCAGATGTTCAACAAAACCACTGGCTACAGTGATCACTTCAAGTGGCACAGTTCCCATGATGATGACACCAAAAGGTAAACACCTCAGCAACAATATTTATCAATACATATGTATATGTATTTGTAAACACATTTGTGTTGACACTGTAATAACTGACTGTCCAGTTGCCTTATCTACCTGAAGTTATGTTTTGTAATGAAGCATCGAATAATGAAAGGTTTAAACCCTATGGCTTTGTTATAGAGATGAATGGAAACGGCGTTACTGTCAGATTGTTGCCATCGATGCTATAAACCTCAATGACCCAAGAGACCAGTACACTGAGAACAGCATAAGAAGAGAGCTCCTCAAGGTCAGCCATCTCTTTCAAACATCAACATTGTACCTTATATTATATGGGAAGAATTTTATTTCGGGCAGCATGATGGTGTAATGGTTAGCACGTCTGCCTCACAGCAAGAAGGTCCCGGCTGACTGTTCTGTGTGGAGTTTGCATGTTCTCCCCATTCTTGTGCACGTTAGGTTGATTGGCTGTTCCAAATTACCCCTAGGCATGAGTGTTTGGTTGTCAGTATTGCCCTGCGATGCTCTGGACACAATAATTACCCTTAAGTTACCATAGAAGACAACCACCACTTTTTCAGTTAGCATGTCCGCATCACATCAAGAAGGTCCTTGGTTCGAGCCCCAAGCATGGCAAGAACGTTTCTGCTAGCTGTTAGCATGCTTTCTCAGTCCTTGCAGGAGTTCGTTTATGGTTTCTTTCTACAGTCAAAGACATGCACTCTAATTAGCTGTTCCAAATTGCCCCTAGGTGTGAATGTGAATGGTTGTGTAAATGTTGGGTCTGCAATGGTCTTGTGAGCTGCTCAGAGTGAACCCTGCTTTCGCCCAGTGTTGGCTGAGATTGGCTCCAGCCTCCCAGCAACCCTAGTTGGATTAAGTGGTTCGGCAAATGAGTGAGTGAGTGAATTTTATTCTTCATCATTGTTTTTAAAGGCGTATGTCGGCTTCAGGGTGGATCCTAATATTCCTGTTGAATACGCACCTGCTGTTGCAACTGGCAACTGGGGATGCGGTGCTTTTAAAGGTGATCCACAGCTCAAAGGTAATGAAAGGACACCTACCCCAAACATGATGCCACGCTGTATATAATGGATATTAGCATATTTCAAAACATTGATTTACTCATTCATTCACTGGTCTTTAAAAGCTCTACTCCAGATGATGGCGGCAGCTGTGGCTCAGCGAGATTTGGCCTACTTCACCTTTGGGAATGAGCGGCAGGCGCAGGAACTGCAGGGAATGCACAAATTATTGAGGAGGCAGAGCGTGACTGTCTGTGAGTAGCATACTTGTAGTAATAATATGTTTATCTCATATTAACATGGTTATAAGCGTTAATAAGCATTCATGGTTTTATTACAGTAATAAAAGTTTCCATCCTTCCACAGGTGGGTTGTACCGTCTCCTGAATGAATTCTGTAAGACTTACAAGGATCATCATGGAAAGAATGTGTTTGATTTCATCAGAGAGAGAGTCGGATTTCAGTCCAGTCTGTGAAACCTGCACTTCTTGGGAAGGAATACATTCAGTTAACACTTTATTTCCCTTAAAACGATGAAGATGATGATGTAATTTAAACTTTTGGTTTCAGTGTTTATGCGCAAGTGCAGCAGTTAATTTAAGTGAATATGTTGTCTTTGGTATGAAGCACTTTATAAACTGCTTTAATGTGAAAAATGGTATACGTGACATACTCATCATGGACATGCATGTCAAGGCAAGAACAGGCTTTAATTTAATAGGGGGAGTAAAAAAATTGGAAAGCAGTTGCAAAATTCTCCAAATTCTGTTGATTGAGTTGATAAGTTGAATGATAGATATATTGTGCGTGTTTTTTCTATGACTTGGCAACCTTAACCTGTCTACATCGACAATATTTTTAATTAACAAAATGAGTGCTTCCCTATAAGGCCAAATCAAAAGATGCACACCAGCGACCTTTACCATATGTGGAACTGGGTCTGACCTCGGGTGGGTGGGTAATGTTAATGCTCATCACACTCACTCACTCATTTGCTGAAACGCTTAATCCTACTAGGGTCACGGGGGCAACACTGGGCGACCATCAAACACACAACCATTCACTCACACCTAGGGTCAACTTGAAAAAGACAGTTAGCCTAATATGCATGTCCTTGGACTGTGGGGGGGTAATCTGGCAAAGCACAGGGACACCGTAAAATTCCCTTGTTGAGCCTGGGACTCGAACCTAGGACCTTCATGTCCATTTTATGTATGTTAAATTTTGACCACAAATAAAAATGTGTACTTTTATTTTTTGGAAATTCCAATAATTTATTTCCTGAAAAGCACCTACAATCAAAAAGAGAATGAAAGAAAAAACAACTCACTGAAAACAAGATGATTTTATTGAATGAGGTATTTTAAGTCTCAAAGCATAATATAATATAATATAATATAATATATATAATTTTTTTAAAGGTCTGGCATAATATATTAAATAAATATCATTCACTTTCAGCTGAAGAGGTATATACTCTGCTTTCCCCCATCCAAAACCTGAGTTATTGCCACAAGACATATATGGAGCCTTGTAAATAATTAATTTCTCAATGAAATTGAATTGCTTAAAGATTCAAGCATGATATCCCTTATTTACTTCATTTCACCTGTTCATAAAATCTTTACTAATCTTCACTGTCCTTTGTTCTCCTGTTAATACATAAATAGTGTTTTTAAAAAGAATCTAAAATGTCTATTTGGTTCATGCACCTTGTCAGTAGTAAAAACCACAATTGAAGACATGCTCCCATGTGTCCCTCGTCTCTCCTGAAATATCAGTGCACTGCCTCCAGTTTCAAACAACCCAGTGTTCTGAATTTAATTTTAAAACAAATTACTGTACTAAAGTCTTAAAGTGTAGACTGACTTACCATCTCTGATACACCGTTATTGTAGTGATACAGAGATGGTGCCTATGTAATGACTGGGAAACAGTTTCATTATATCTGTGACTGGAAGCAAAAACCGAGATGAAGGGATGGAGCTTTCCTAGAAGGCCACAGGGGTGGTGGTAAGGGGTTGTTTGCAAACAGTGGTGTTTAGGGCTGATCCTGGAAGGCATCCAGGTTGAAGGCTGTGTTTAGGAAACGATCCAGCTCTAATAGATGAGCTTTCTTGTTCCCAGTGGCCGGGGCAGCACCAGGTTCACGCCCAACATACCTGGGAAAAGAGTGACACAGACAAACACACAAGATTCAGTTATCACAGGAAACATTGGTGTAAATCCGAATTCCAAAAGCATGAAGATGGTGGCATGGTGGTTAGGCATAGCAAGGTCTTGGGTTTGATTCCTGGGCTCGGCTTGGGAGTTTCTGTGTGGAGTCTGCATGTTCTCCCCGTGCTTGCATGGATTTCTTTCATGTACCCCGGTTTCCTCCCACAATCCAAAAACATGCCCATTACGCTAATTGGCTGTTCCAAATTGCCCCTAGGTGTGAGAATGGTTGTGTGCGCGTGCTGGCCCTGGGATTGTCTGGCGAGCTGTTCAGGATGTACCCTGCCTTCGCCCAGTACCACCTGAGATAGGCTCCAGCCTCCCTGTGACCCTCATAGTAGTATTAACCGGTTCGGCAAATGAGTGTGTGAGAAGAAATCCAGAGAGGTAGAGAAAAGCTTACCAGACAGGACGTGCACAAGCTATGGTGGTGTAGAGGCGGGGCCTGATGTATTCATAGTAGCCCTGGTTCTTGTGTTCCTCTTGGCACCACACCACCTCTGCCTCAGGATACTTGTCCATTTCTGCTTTCACCAAGTCAAACGGGAATGGAGAGAGCTGTAGAAACACATAATAGTGTCATTTTGTCTTGGGTTATCTAGCTTCTCAATTGTTGCCAGTGTTACACCTCATGTTCCTGAATGTAGGTGCAAAGGGGAGATTTATCTATCAGATAACATGATTGACAGGTAAGCATGCATGTCTGTTTGTCCGCCATTCGATGCCATAAAACCTGGAGCTAGAACAGAATGTTATGAGATGCTTATCTTGCAGAGTATTGCATAATATCCATGTAATAGAATAGTATAGCTAATGCCCAATATGGCTAAAAGTGTGTGGACACTTGACCATGGCACTCATGTCCTTGTTTGAACACTTCCTTCCAAATTTAGTCGAGCTTCTCCATCATGGTAACGTCAACTGCTCTGGGAGGGATTTTCACATAATTTAAAAGATAATGAAGGGTTCTGGGTTCGAGTCCTGTGCTTGGTTTCTGTGTGGAGTTTGCATGCTCTCCCTGTGATTGCATGGGTTTCCTCGGGGTGCTCCGGTTTCCTCCCACAGTCCAAAGACATGCACATTAGGCTAATTGGCTGTAAGTGTGAATGGTTGTGTGTGTTGCCCTGTAATGGACCAGCGAGATATTCGGGGTGTACCCTGTCTTCACCCTCAGTCAACTGAGATAGGCTCCGGCCTCCCTGCAGCCCTTTTAGGATTAAGTGGTTCGGTAAATGAATAAATTAATTTTTGCTTGTCGCCATCCTCATACCATAATGTCCCCCTACTCTTTATGACCATATTGTATGTGCACAAGAACACGCAGGAAGGTCATGTTGTTTACATGTATGTGCATCCTAAATTCCTCACATGGTCTGTTCAGCTCATTCAACAGAAGTGTAGTGATGTATCTGTGCACAACACCTGTTCGATGCGGGTGATAGCCACAGTATCCTCCATTTCTTTGGACTTGCGCTGTTTGGTCAGGTCATAGTACACCTTGCCAGTGCAAAAGATGATGCGCTTTACTCCAGCTGGATTCTGGGATGCTGTGCCTTCCTCCGGGATCAAACGCCTGAAGTGTGTGCCTACACACATCCAAACAGGACAAAACACAAGCACTCAAACCAGGTGGTGGATTAGTGGTTAAGGCGATGGGTTACTGATCCCTCAATTCCTCAGTTGTATAAAAATGACAATTGTAAGTCGTTCTGGATAAGAGCGTCTGCCAAATGCTTTAAATGTAAATGAGTGCTACATAATTGCAGCAAAAATTTTGATGTGTTTAAGTGCAGCAACCGGATCTTTGTTCCATTAAAATTAAAACCATACACTTAACAGCATTTGGTGTGTTGAGTTAAATGCAACTACTATAACTAAAGGAACTGTTACTAGGAAATACATAATATGTTCATACAATATGTTTAAATACAATAACGTTAGCAGGGATGAGTGATACCACTTCTCCAAAACTAATTTCTCTAGAGACTCTAGGGAGGTCGTTTGCCACTAGCAGCATGCTCACAAAAATGTTGGCTTGCCCTCTGAAAGCACCTGTATACGAACATCCTAAGTATGGTGGTATCCATCAGAAAAGAATTTGTCAAAGCCAGTCTGATACCAAACCACTTACTCACTCATCTGCCGAACTGCTTAATCCTACTATGGTCATGTAGTAGCCTAAACCTGAAGCCTATCTCAGCCAACATTGTTGAAGGCAGGGTACACCCTGAACAGCTTGCAACAGAGCACTGCAGGCTCACTCACACACACAATCATTCACACTCACATCCACCTCTAAGGGCAACTTGTAACACCCAATTAGCCTAATATACAAGTAGTAGGAAAGTGATGTACCAGAAGGGCAGTCAAAACTTAAATGGTCTGGATATATTTTCAAAACTATTCAAATTAGAGGAGCACTCTGAGAGCAAGGTACCTCTGCTAGTCATAAACAGATTTTTATAACTTGTCATAGTTATAATGAAATGTCTCCCCCTAGTGGACTTCGAATGAAAATTTTGCCCCATGAAGAAGATAGATTTTTTTTTTCCCAACACGATCCCATGCACGGATCACCTCCAAAATTGAAAGGGTTATTTGCATGCCTAGGCCCCACCCCTCCACCAAGTTAGATGAAGATCATAACAATTCTTGTGTAATCCTGCTAACAGAATAATTTGTTAATTACATGCTTGTTAAATAGCCTTTAATGAATTACTGGATGTTTGTGCCAGGGTCATACCCCATCCCTCCACCAAGTTTGATGAAAATCCTGGTGAGTACATAAAAAGTGGCAAAGGAAAGTATGTAAAAAGTCTGATGGTCTATCTTGCAATGTTATTGAAGGTGAAACAAAATTTTTGGCTTTGCTCCATGACTTGGATCTGCTCCAAAATTGAATGGGTAGGCTTGGCCAACAGTACACCCTTCCACCAAATTTCATGAAAATCAGATTGGTAAATTTATACAAAAAAATGCACCATAATCATAGTCTCTATAGTGGCGCTAATAAGACAGTTTTTTAGTACTTGAAGCACTCACCTTGGAGCATATCATCAAATGTAGACTTGGCCTCCGGGTGGCGCAACAAGGATTTTGGGGTGAAAATAATTAGCTGTAGATGGGAATTTAAAAAAGTGATTAGGCCTTTTTTTTTAGCTATTTCGTGTTTGAGAGCAATTATTTTTGTTAATGTTAATAATTAATTAATGTATCTTATTTATATATATTTATTATAGTATACCTTAATTTTATGACTAATAAATATTCTGGGGATTTCTAAGGAGAAAGTGACTCTAAAAAACATGACTGGAACCTTTAATGGGATTTTAAATCAAGGGTACAAATTAATTGAGTATGGAAAGGTTCACCACAGCATTAAAAAAAGAAAAGAACAGAAAAACAAGCTGAAATTTTACTGGAATCAACAATATATAACAAATAATTAATTTATATAAGATGATATTTTAGTATCTATGCACATGCAGGCCACGTAACATTTGTACTACATGGTATTACATATTCATAGAACCCTGATTTCCTGTTTGGTGTGCTATTTTCTGCTGTCCAGTGGCACTTTGTTGGGCAGTTCACTTTGCCGAACCAGGTAATCATATTAGGGTTGTGGGGAGGCTGAAGCCTATGTCCACCAACTCTGGGCAAAGGGTACACCCTGAACTAAAAATAATTTTACTGAAAGTAAACCTCTAACATGTTTTTATTTGTCTGTATAAAAAAAAATTGCATTGGATGCCTCTAGGTATGTTACGGTATAATTTTTCATTAATTTATCGAACCACTTAATCCTACTGGGATTGTAGAGAGGCTGAAGCCTATCTCAGCTTACTCTGGGTGAGGATAGGGTACACCCTGGACAGCTCACAGGGCTAACACTCACACACAAACACACAACCACATACATGTCTTTGCATGTCTTTGGACTGTGGGAGGAAACCTGGCATACCCAGAGGAAACCCACTCATGCATGGGGAACACATGCAAACTCCACACAAAATGCCCTCGCTGAGCCCGGGACTCGAACCCAGGGCCTTCTTGCTGCGAAGCAGCCATTAAGCCACTGTGCCTGGGCAACTTGAATATAATTTTATATCTTAGGCCTTTCAAAAGCCCACAAGCAAACTGGGTAATCAGGTCCCAACAATAGTTTGTAGAATACACAAGATTTCTAGTACTTAACATCAGTGCGTGTATGAGGGGTTGTTGACACTCACAGGTTTGCGGAAAGCTTGAAGGATCTGTCTTCTCAGTACATGAAAGTAATTGGCTGGGGTGGAGCAGTTCACAACGATCCAGTTACAGTCATACAGTTGCTGAACCTCAAAGTCTGCTGAGATTTTCTGAAATGAACAAAATCATATCTATTTGACAGTCTAGTCCCTGATATTCACACAAAAAGTATATGAGTATCACAGGGGACTTACAGGAAAAACATCAGGGTCGTCGTTGCACATCTGAAGGAAACGCTCCGGACGAGCAGAGGAGTGTTCAGGACCCTAAGAACATATAGCTGTGACTTATGAATGGGAACGATTTAAAATCGAAAGAAAGAATATATGAATGGCTGGAACATACCATTCCCTCCATGCCATGGGGAAGGAGGAGGACAATGCCATTCTGGCGCACCCACTTGGCCTGGCCAGCGCAGATGAACTGGTCGATGATGCACTGGGCTGTGTTGTGAAAGTCTCCGAACTGGGCCTCCCACAGCACCAGTGCATTAGGGCTAGCCATTGCAAAGCCCAGCTCAAAGCCTGGATAAGAATAAAATTAATAACCACAACTTATAGTAATAAACTGTCTCAAAACATAACCTAATAACCTAATCACCATAATCACTTAATAGGTGCTAAATATGCCTTTGATGGTCACCAAGGGAATTTCTGTTTGGACTTTGTATGTTCTCTCCATGCATGAGCAGTGTGAATGGTTTTACGCAGGCATGCAACTATGATATGACGTGCAGGTCCCAAGCCCGGGTAAATATGGACCACAGTTAGGGAAAGACCTTGCCAAGAAAATTCTTTGGTTGTAGAAACACCAAGAGTTTGAGTGAGTGAGTAATTTGTCTCTTTCTGTAAAGCAGTAACAGTTTTTCCATAACCCTGGGATACATCTTCCAACATGTGTAAGAAATTAGAAGCTACTCACTGCATCATCTAGGGTTAAAAGAATTCTCCATTCATTCAACTGCTTTATCCTATTAGGGTCACAGGAAGGCTCATGCGACTCTGGGTGAAGGCGGGGTGCACCCTGGACTGCTCGCCAGGTCATCGCATGGCAAACACACACACAACCATTCACACTCACATCTAGGGGTGATTTTGAACAGCTAATTCACCAAATGAGAATGTTTTTGGACTGTGGGAGGAAACCGAAGTACCCAAAGGAAACCCACACAAGCAAGGGAAGAGCCTGCAAACTTCACACAGAAACCCCCTTGCTGAGCCTGGGACCTGGGAACCTAGGACTCTCTTGCTGTGAAGTGGACATTCTGCTAAAATATGTGTTTACTGAAGTAATTATCCAAAAGAATTGTCTAATTATTGTTGAAGTTAATTATAGAGGCCCAAACCTGCCAAAATATAAGAAAATATATGTATACATAGTTAATTAATTGTACAGAAACAGCACTGCTAACAAACAAGGTCATGATAATTAATGACCATGATGTCACCATCTGGCTCCATCCTATTTGCACTATAGAGCACGACTGGGCAAATAATGTAAAAGGTAAAAAATTCTTGTATACTTTATTATTCTGTACTTGATTATACAGTAAATTTAGTGCTTTTGTATGTCTGAACATACAATCTTAATATTTGATATACAGCTATTACGGCCCCTGCCATAGGTAACCTGACTAACGTCTTCCTCTCTCTCTCTGGGTATGCAGCTGAACAGGAGTGAATGATGTCATTAAGGTGCTGTGTTCCAGTGCTGCCAACTGATTGGCTCCCTCTGAGATAAAGCAGCAGTTGATTGAGAAGACAGACCCCCCTCTTTTTCTCAAGCTCCTCCCATTGCTCACCTGGGGAGGCTGAGCTGCTAAAATGTGTGCTATTGTATGAACTGCTATAGCATTGCTTTTCTGATTTCCCTTTTGTACCGGTGTTGTAGCGGTATAAGCAGGAGGGAGAAGCCTTCTCTAATCTGTAATCTGTTTTATCCTCTTTTTGGTTAGGAGTGAAGTTAAGCCCATTGTCTTTTGTTTGCTTTCTTTTGTTAGGGCAGCTTAGGGTTCTTTGTTTTGTTTGTTATTTTGGGCATTGATCTTCTCCGAAGTTATTAATAAAAACTACTGCTACAGATTTGCCTTCAAACCTGTGTCCGGCTGACCCTTATTTGAGAAATGGGAAGAGTGGGGCACTGCATGTTATCTCCTGGCTTCCCTTAGCCAGGGTCATAATACAGCATACAGTTTCAAACACAGCTCTAGTTTAAGTATGACATCAGCAAGGACAGTTTCCATGTCATGTACAATGTGTCATGGATATAAAACTTACCCAGTACCCCGTACTCTGACAGCAAACTATTACACACAGTGTAAGGAGCCTGGTTTTGGTCGATGTGATTCATAGGGATGCATATTCTCTTGTCTACCGTCTGGTCATGCAGTACATGGTGTCGGTGGCTGTGATCAGGACAAAGAGATTCCATTAGTGTTACTTACTAAAACTTCAAGGTGTGAGTCATGTCAGAGGTAAACCTTCTAATTTGTAAATCCTTGATGTGAGCAGAACCTGAATGTGCCTCTCTCAACGTCCTGGCCACTAAGCCGCACGTGGATGCCCTCTTTCAGCAGGGAGCCGAAAGCCATGTACTCGCCCAAGGCCCAGTCCACTATGCGGTTCTCCACCATTGCCTCTCTGCTCTTCAGGATGCGCCACAGACCTTGTAGTGAGAGAAATTTTTTTAAAATTTATTTCTGAGAAACCTCTTGTGTGTGTGAGTGGTGAAGCTCAAATTCACCTCTATGGATAGTGAAGCCATCAATAGGTACAGAGGAGGCCACTTTTCCAATGTGAACAAGTTGCTCTTCGTTTAAGCCAGTGGAGGGACATCTCATGCTTTTAGGCTGGCCATCCAGAGTGAAGAAATCTGCACACCCAGTCAATCCGATTTAAGTCAATAGGGCTATAACTAGGACACACGCATCTTAGTCACTGGTGCAGTAGCAGATATCTATAGTAGTAATTATATATAGGAGATCATATATA
>JAOUQZ010000008.1:12416770-12438458 GCA_028564935.1 Neosilurus hyrtlii | reverse complement strand
ATGTGTATAAGTGTGTATGTATGTGTGTGTGTGTGTGTGTGTGTGTGTGTGTGTGTGTGTGTGTGTATGTATATTTATATATATATATATATAAAACAACTTTTAAATTTAATATTTCTCCTTTTTTATCCCTGAACAAACCTGTGACATCCTTTCTTGTCTTATTATATCTTGCTTCTCATCCTATATATGTAAATGAAACTAAGTTAAATAAATATAAAATTATAATAATAGACATGTATAATTTTCTATTTAAATCCTTTCTGATTTTAGTGTTTTTGAAATAACTTCTTTTACAGATGTTAAATGTAATTATAAATTTTATATAAATAACCACATATACATACACACACACACACACATATATATATGCATATTTTATATACATGTATAATTTCAGTGCAGCAGCTTGGCATGTCACTGAGAAATCACAAACCACAAAGCCCACCACTTAAAAGACTTTCAGCTGTTGGAAAACTTTACAGTTACTGCCTACTTCTGTTACACTGAACTACTGTACAAGCAGCTGATATGGAAAATGAATCAATACCCTCTGGCCAACGAGAACTAACAGTGATGTGTAACAGTGTCCAACAGTGATGTATAAAATATATATCAAAAATATATATTTTTTTCATTATATCACATTATTCAGCCACTAAATAAGTATGAACAGCTACATATTCATGTACTGCATTATGTAAAAAGAAATCATACTTGTAAAATATTTGAATAGTTTGCATTGCACAATAAGAAAAACTCTTGGTTTTTTCTTTTTTATAATGAAAACTGCTGTTGATCCCGGTAAGTATCTTCACATCAGCAGTGTTTTCAACAGTCAGAAAAAGCAATGCAGTATATTTACCTCCAAGCGGCGGATAATCTCTCTGAGTGGCAGGGCGCTTTCACCACCCCCAATGAAGGTGGTGGTGGGAAGTCGGAACACTGTATCCAGATCAGAATCGCTCAAACCATAGAAACCTGAACACACAAGTGAGTCAGAGGTGTGTGGTCCAAAACAATCCTGCATTTTCGGCCGTTCCAACATATTCATAAAAACATATTTTGATTTTGATGCATGAATGTATGTTTGATGTATGTACAGTATGTATTAATCCCACAAGGGAAATTTGGCTCTACATATAACCTGGCCAAAGTGAACAAACACACACACATACATTAGCAGTGAGTACACACACTCGAGGCAGTGGGTAGCCACATTGCAGTGCCTGGAGAGCAGTTGGGGTTAATTGCCTTGCTCAAGTGCTGCTCACTCCCCCCACCGCCATATATATATTTTTTGGTGGTTCAGGAATCGAATCAGCAACTTTTCAGTTCCAAACCCGCTTCTGTAAGCATTACGAAATGGCTGCCCCGAAATATCTTATAACTCTCACTCATTTATTTGCCGAACCGCTTAATCTTACTAGGGTCATCAGGAGGCTGGAGTCTCTCTCAGCTAACATTAGGCGAAGGCGGGGTACACTATGAACAGCTCACCAGGCCAGCACACATACAGTCATTCACACACCAGGGTCAATAAGGTTTAGCCAGTTAGCCTAATGTGCATGTCTTTGGACTGTGGGAGGAAACTGGAGTACTCGGAGGAAACCCATGCAAGCATGAGGAGAACAATAAAACTTCACATGGAAAATCCTCACCAAGCCCGGGACCTTTTTGCTGTGAGGTGGACACGCTAACCACTACACCACCGTGCCACCCACTATATCATATAAAATAATAAAGTTAGGGAGGGGAACAACATGCAATGCAATTTCCCAGAAACTTTACAGTGAAAGCTAATGCATGCATGGAACATGAGAAAAGACAAGTGAAAAGGAAAGAGTAAAAGGGAGAGAAAAGAGATGAGAGGAGATTATAGGTGTATCTGGTAACTGTAAGTGGGTATTGGAACATGGTTTCATAAGATTTCTTGTTCGCTTACTTTCTAGAAGTTTCTCATTATATTATAATCGACTAGCAAAATCCAAATACCTTTAATACCAGATACCTCCTGCATGATGGGCAGTTTTCAAAACAAGAACATTCTGTTGTACGTGCTGTACTCCCTCAGGCACACGTTTACTTCCATGGAATGTGACTCCAGACTACATTATAGATGTAGTCAAGAAAATACTGCATGATGTCCATTTATCTGTTTTATAAGTTAGAAATTATTCAGTGACCGTTGTTTTTTAAGGGGAGATATCAGCATTTTTCTAGCGCTAGGTCTATTTTGAGGCATAAATTTTGTAACAGTGTTGAATAGCTGTGTTAGGCGACCCAGAGCGTCAAATAACGAGGTTAGCACATATTTAAATTTTTTCCCTCTGGGCTGTTTCTGCTGACCGTGGACACAAGCTTGGCACATTAGGGCATCACAGTGTGCTGAACCTTCTGATTTGCAGGTCTTCCTTCATGCACAGCAGTATCTCCGCCCATCACTGTCTACCTCCCAGCACCCTCAGCATGGAGCTTTCACTCAACCAATCAGAGCAGGGTAGGCACGGAGAGCGGAAAACCAATTCATCCATTTTAATAAATGGATCTGACAACTGGGTCTTTGTTTAAACAATAATAACAAATGTAAGTGGCCCAGAGTGGCACAATATGAAGGTAGAAAATGTTTGCACAGTTATCAGGAGTTCAAATCTGTACACAACTAGAGATAACTATAGACAACGTATTTACATTTATGGCATTTGGCAGGTGCCCTTATCTAGTGCGCCTCACATTTTTGTCTCATTTATACAACTGAGCAGTTGAGGGTTAAGGGCCTTGCTCAGGGGTCCTGCAGTGGCATCTTGGTCAAACTGGGGCTTAAACTGCCAACCTAGGTTGAAATAGAGCCATGAATGAAAGTTTAAATCTCTAAACAGCACGGATGAAACCAAATGGATGAGTGGTTTTGCTTCTAAAAGGAAAGTGAAAGAGAGAGAAACCTTTGTATGTGACATGAAACTTGATTGGAGAGTGAATGTGAAAGAATTCAACCTGATGGGTATGTCAAAAACAACATAAAAATACCAACATTCCTGGACTCAACTGGTTGCAATTCCAGTAATCACAGGTGTTCTGCCTCTGCCCGCACTTTTACATAAGCACTATTGAATTTGCGATTCTGGAGCAGCACAGTGGCATACTGGGTAGCATATCCACCTCATAGCAAGAAGGTCCAGGGTTTGAGTCTTGGGCTCGGTGATGGCGTTTCTGTGTGGTGTTTCATTGTTCTCCCTGTGCCTGCGTGTGGTTTCCTCCAGGTAATCCAGTTTCCTCGTACAGTCCAAAGACATGCACATTAGACTAATTGGCTGTTCCAAATTGCCCCTAGGTGAGAATGTGAGTGTGCATGGTTGTGAGTGTTGGCCCTGCAAAGGAATGGTGATAGGTTTAGGCTGTACCCCGCCTTCACCCAGATTCTGCGATAGGCTACAACCTCCCTAGTAAGATTACGAGGTTTAGCAAATCAGTGAATAAATGAAAGGATGAATCTGTGTTTCGAATTGTTCAGCAGGTTTAAATTTTTTTGTAATATTTTCTATGTCAGTATTTATTGCTGCAAAAGTGAATATCTATCAACCTAACATACAAAATACAAAGGGGTACACACACCCTAAACAGCTCGCCAGGCCATCACGTGGCAACATGCACACAACCATTCACACTTACACCAAGGGTAAACTTGGGACAGCAAGTTAGACTAAAGTGCATGTCTTTGGACTGTGGAGTACCTGGAGGAAACCCACGCAAGCACAGAAATGTCCGAGCCCAGGAACTGAACCCAAGACATTCTGGCTGTGAGGCGGATGTGCTAACCACTAGACCACAGTGCTGCTCAGCTATTCTTTCTATAATAACAATTTTCAAGGCTTTAATTTATGACAATCAGGTCAGGTCAGGGGTATCCCTGCAACTGGTATAATGTAACCCAGTAGTTCCTGCTGTATGTTTGGGTAGAGGGAGCTCGTTAGCCCTGGTTGGCAGCCTTGTGGACGCCACAGTAATATTATCTCACTGAGCCAATGTGGAATGTCACCTGGCCTAAAGAAAGGTCTCGGTGGGTGCGAACAGCAGGGGCAGGATGAAGCAATAAGCTGCAGTTTTGATCCTGCATGTAAGCAGCTCAGAAGCATTGCCTTCTTTTGCTCCTCACGCATCGCCGTTCTTTCTTCCTATAATCCTCGCATGTGAGGACAAAGCCATCAATTTACAATTTCCTGGTTCTGCTGATTAAAAAATAAGGAGTTCACGTCAGCCACTTCTCTGCAAAAGCTAAAAACAGTGCTAAATGTACCTGAGGCTATATTCGAATAGCCGAAACACCCAAGGGACACACAAATGCCAGGAAACATGACCTGACTTTTAAGCTATGCAACTTCTGGAATTATTCTGAGTGTGTGTATAAGCTCTATCAATAGCAAAAGGAAAGTGAAATGAAGAGTCTGTTTTTCACAACATAAACAGAAACCTGACAATCGTGGGAACACTGCAGTAAAGTATCTAAGGGAAAGAACCAACTGACTACATGTAAAAACTGCTCCAGATCACATGGACAGTTTCCAATGGGTAAATATACAGGAGTCAGGCTCATAGTACCCTCCCTGCCAAACTCTTATTTCCCTCTCCCCTACTGACCCTACAGCCAACTTGGCCTACCTACTGAAAACATCCACACGAGTCAGGGTGCAGTGCCATACCATGCAAAGGAATGTAGAGTCAACAAGATCGAGCACAGTGTACACGAACCTGCAAACTTCTGGGACAGAACTAATGCCTTACACCCAATTGTGCCATGACCTCACCAAACCAAGCTTATGGGAAGAAGTGATAATATCCATGGGATGCACAAATTGAGATCAGCATCCAAAATTCCCAAGGAGTACAGCTGGGCAACGTGATGCCCTTGTATCTGTAGTAGTTCAGGTTTTAAAGGGAGATAGACAGAAAGAGAGAGAGAGAGAGAGAGAGAGAGAGAGACAGACAAAGAGACAGAGAGAGGGAGAGAGAGAGAAAGCCGAAAGAAGTAACCAGAAAAGTCGAGAAGAAAGACGAGGAGAGAAGGAAAGTGAGGAATATGAACACAGAGTGGCCACTCTGTACAGTCACTACACATCACAAACGCTTCTCACCAACTTCATGGAACCCCACTGTAACTGACGAATCGTCAGAATTTACACAACTGATGTCCAAAGGATCAAGTTTGGCCATATGGTGACCTCTCACCTGCAAACAAGGCAAGAGAATTAGCTCTATAAATGCTGGAATATTTATCAGAATCCCAGTTTTGCAGTTTCCTGTATGAACAACATCTTGTTAATATGAAGAACTCCAAATTTAAGATAAAAATTTTATAGAAGGTTAAATGTATTTTACCCTGATTTATGTTGGATAATAATTTTAAATGTAAATGATAATAAATTTGAATAAATAATACACGAAAACATCCCTACATAGCATGATGTGATTGGTTCAGGATAATTTTTTGATTTTGCTATACTGTATTAATCCTGCAAGGGAAATTATTACCTCTTCATTTAACCCAACCAAAGTGAGCACACACAGGGAAAGAGTGAGCATACACTCGGAGCAGTGGGCTGCCACACACACATACCTTTCCTCGCCTGACCTGCCTTTGTCATGGTTAAAATAAACTATAAAGATCTTGTTTAAGTTTGCTTTTCTTCATGCTTCTTTGAAGTATATACTTAAATTCTTTTAGAGTTAAAGAGATGCTGATAAACAGCTCTGCACCTGCTCACGTGTGTGCTCAAAGCTAATCTACAACCGACATGATTTAAAAAAAAACAAAAAAACCCCCACAAAAATCTTGCTATAGTGTGTTTGTTTTGATTCTGTTCCAATGTAGCATATGATAAACAATTATACACCTCAGGTTTGGTGGATGTCACTAAATTGACTCAACATTCTAACAAAGTTCCATTTTGAGAACTACTCAACAACATCAACATTCTGAAATCCTAGAAATTCAACAAAAATGTCATCCCAGAAAATATTAAAAAAAACTACACAACATGGTTTTTGAAGTTCTTACCTGGTACATTCGGATGAGTGAATGTACAGACAGGTGGTCATCGACTAGCTTCTGCACATTGGCTTGAGATCCAACCAGTGCTTGAGGTAACAGTGAAGTTATCGTCGCAGGAGGAGGGGGTCTCTGGTAGGCAGGGCCCGGTGGTGTACCAGTGTTGACATTGCGAAAGAAGATGTCCCAAGACTGAAAGACAGAGATGAAAACAAGAAGCATAAAAACAAGTCTTTGAACAATTTAGGACAAAAGACAGCAATGATGCTTCGGAGATCAAGCACTTCCTTTCATCTCCTTAAAATGTTCTCACTCTGAGATGGCCAACCAGGAATAAGAAATGCTTTTCATTCTTGAATAAACCTCCCTTCATATCCTGCTGCTTCAGTAGAAACTCTTATTATGTATACTACCAGTCAAAAGTTTTAGAACACCTTAACTTTTTACTTTCCACTTCAAACAGGATGTTCTTTAGATGATGGAAATCAGATGCTGTTCTGAAAGTTCTTCTTCAATCAACAAATGTGTTGCACGTGTGGCTTGCTTTGCTTTCACCCTGCTGTTCACTTCATCCCAAACCAGCTCAAAGGGGTTTAAGTCTGGACACTGTGCTGAACATTTTATGATTTGAAGCCAACTGTCTTGTCTTTTGCTTCGAAAGTAGTTCTAATACACCACTTACCTTTGTTCCTTTTCTGGTCCTTCACTGGACTTGAACTGTTTAAATAGCAATTAAAATAAACAAGTATACAAATAACAAATAAATATAAAAAAACAATGGGGGTGTTAAAAAACTTTTGACCGCCAGTGTATTAAATAGGGATGGGAATCACCAGGGACGACCCGATATAATATTGTGATACGTAGGTTTTGATTCGACTTGTATTGCATTCCTGTAAAAATGCCGATCTTATGTTACTTTTTTAAATTATTTTTTACATTTTACAATTTTAAAACTTTTAATCCTGTAAAAAGATATTTATTAATTGTTATTTCTAAACTAAGTTAGCGAATAATTTACTCCTACCACCCTGGATGCTATGCTGCTTGTCGATGTGTGAATAATTTAGAGGGCGCCACCAGTAGGACTATAGAGAAATGTCAATTTTCACAACCTTGAATTCAAACAAATTAAAAATTATAAAAAAAAAACTATTTTAAACCTGATGGGCTGATACAAGAATCGCCACACATAAGAATCGTGATATCAATTCCCGCCATCTATAGAATTAAGCCTAGAAGAAAATAAGTATACGGGTCACTCACTCGCCAAACCACTTAATCCTATTAGAGTCACGGGGAGGCTGGAGCTTATCTCAGCCAACACTTGGTGAAGGCAGGGTACACCGTGAGCAGCTCACCAGACCATCGCAGGTCCACACACGACCATTCACACCCTCACTCACACCTAGGGGAAATTTGTAGCAGTCAATTAGTCTAATGTGCATGTCTTTAGACTGTCAGAGGACACACACGCAAGCAAGGGGAGAACATGTAAACTCCAACAAGAAATGTCTTTGCCAAGCCTGAGATTCGAACCTAGGACCTTCTTGCTGTGAAGCATACATGCTAAGCACTAAACTGCGCGTAGATGTGAATACGAGTGTGAGTGGCTGTCTATCTCTTTGTGTTAGTCCTGCGATGAACTGGTAAACTGTCCAGTGTGGACACCGTCTCTTACCCAATGCTATCAGGGACTGGCTGTAGGCCAAAAGTGAACCACAATGAAAATGGATGGCTGAACGATTCAGTTACACTGAAACCTAAACCCAAGCTGGTTTGAAGCCTTATAATGGCATACTATACTGAGCATTGCTTACCTTATGCACACTCTTGGGGTTCTCCAGCCATGCATAGTACATCTCCTCCATATAGCTGGAACTCGTGCCATTGAGGAAGGGCTCAGCAACATTGTGTGCTGTGTAGCACCTCTTTGGCTGAAACGTCTTTGGTGCACAAGCTGATGAACTCTGCTGCTGAATGATCTGAGCACCCTGTACGGCTGTGAGTGTTCGAAGCTGGGCAGCGCAGATCCTCAAGCGATACATTGCAGTCTTTAAAGCAGCTCGCTCAAGTAATAAGGCACCACAGCCACAACTCACAGGATGTAGATATCTGTAAACTGTATCCTCCTCTTCCTATCTGTCTTCACCCCTATTACCAGCTGAGGTTGCAAAAAACATTTGAGGGTTTTAGGCATCAAACGGGTTCAACATTCATGACTCTGTACACGCAATATTGTATATATTGTTCTTTTCTGCTTTAATCAGATCAGGTCTACAATGTATGTTCAGTGTGTGATTGTTCTCTGTGAGAAGGTGGGGTACACCCTGAACAGCTCGCCAGACCACTGCAGGGCAACCCCATACAATCATTCACACTCACACCTTTGGGTGATTTTGGAACAGCCAATTAACCTACTGTGCATGTTTTTGGACTGTGGAAGGAAATCAGAGTAACCACACAAGCACAGAGAGAACATGCAAACTCCGCCCATCATGAATGCATATCATGAATATTCAAATGAGGCGTGGCATCCCTGGTTGTTTAGTGCTAGTGGCTTATGTGTTTAGCGCGCGCATTAAGTGAAAGAAGCTGTTAAGTAACTCATAGTAACTTTGTAGCCGTCATAAATAAACAAACAAAGCCTGTAAAAGCGAGTTTTTGTGAGAAACTAGCTTTCGGTTACTGACTTAATCACTTCCATGAATAAGCAGTAACAGTAAATATTAAGGATACTATTATAAAAAGGGGAAAAACACCACAGGGTTAAATAAGTGACTAATTACACAAACCGCAGTATGTTTTCCTGATAATAAAAGTAGCTAAAAGCAGCAAAATTCATCCTAAAAGATTAAACTCATGGTGTAAGCTCATGTTTTCTGTATCTAAGATGTCATCTATTACAGATGCAAAAACCTAATTAACTACCTCAATATATGCGACAATAAAAAATGATTCAAACTTTACCTTCGATTCACAGCAAACAACATGAGGAATAATCCTAATAAAACTGACACTTCACTTAAAATAAAAAAAAATACACCATGAATATGCAAACCGCCGGTGTCAGAGGAAGCCCAACACCAACACTGTGCGAGGGCTCCAAGTTTCAAACAAGCACGAGACCTTGAATGGTTGTCATTGCAGGATGTGACGTCATGGGCGGAGGTTCAGCACATACACAGTATACAAACAAGTTCTCTACATTTTAGCAGCCATGGAGAAAGGATCAAGTCTTTAAAAGTACATCATTACAGGGCATCAACATCTGCAGTTAACAAATACTTTGGTTTAGGATTTCTGTTGAAAGAAGGGCAACCTTTCAGTAAGGTTCGAATCAGGAGAGAACACCGGGTCATGGGTTAAACAACATGAACAGTTTATTATGTAATTCATCATCATCATCATCATCATCATTTGCTCGATCACTTAGTCCTGTTAGGAGAAGGTGAAGGCAGGGTACACCCTGAACAGCTCGCCAGACCATCGCAGGCCCTCACACACGACCATTCACACCCACACTCACACCTTGGGGAAATTTGGAGCAGTCATGTAGTCTAATGTGCATGTCTTTAGACTATCAAAGGAAACCAGAGTACCTAAAGGAAACCCCCACAAGCACAGAGAGAACATGCAAACTTAACACAGAAACGCCCTCACTGAGCCTGGAACTCGAATTCAGGACCTTCTTACTGCGAGGTGGAGGTGCTAAGCACTATGCCACCATGCCCCCCAATTATGTAACTATATAATAATTATATTTTTGTCTGATTTGCAGCCTACTACTAATAATACATATAAAATGTTGATATGGCGCCATGTACGTCCAACAGCAAGAAGGTCCTGGCCTTGGTGAAGGCGTTTCTGTGTGAAGTTTGTTTGGTCTTCCTGTGCTTGCATGGGTTTCCTCTGAGTGCTCCGATTTCCTTTGACAATCCAAAGACATGCTCATTAGGCTAACTGACTGTTCCAAATTGACCATAGGCTTGAGTGTGAATGTGAATGGTTGTGTGTTGCTCTGCGATGGTCTGGAAAGCTGTTCAGGGTGTACCCTGCTTTCACCCAGTCAGCTGAGATAGGCTCCAGCCTCGGCATTAGGATTAAGCGTTCGGCAAATGGATGAGTGAGTGACTCCTTTTGATTTGCAAGCCGAAAGGCTATTTAACAAATATAGAAAAGTACTTCGAACATTTGTGGCATAGTCAGGTGACATTTTGGTAACTGAATTTAGGTTTAAAAAAAAATTACACAACTCCGTACAACCAATGATATATTATTATATAATAACATTCCTATTATTATTACTTAGCTCACTCTGAAGTAAAATCTGTATTTGGCTTAAAGGTCCTGCGTTCAACTCCCAGGCTCGGTGAAGTTTTGGATTGCTGTGCGAAGTATGCATGTCTTCCCTGTGCTTGTGTGGGTTTCTACTGGGTGCTCCGGTTTCCTCCCACAGTCAAAAGACATGCACACCTGCATTTGGGTGTCCCAAATTGTGTGTCTGTGTGGTGGCCTTGTGATGGACTGGTGAGCTGTTCAAGGTGTCCCCTGCCTTTGCCCAGAGTCGGCTGAGATAGGCTCCAGCTTTCCTGCAAGCTGAGTAGGATGAATCAGTTCAGCAGATGAGTGAGTGAGTGTATTTAAAACATTTACAAACTTCTGACGTGATCAGGTTGCACAAACAAGCTCAAAGGGTCTTGTTTAAACAAAAGTACTGAGATAATAATGCAGTCAACTGCTCTCCAGATAACACGGTTTGTCCTTTGAATCTGTATTCAGTGTTTACGTATGATTTATAGCTGTCATTTTGATCACTGATCACTTTCTGTTGTTACCCAATGCAGCACAGTAAGGAATAAACATTTATTGCATAATTGTGAAAAAAAAAGCCTTATTCATGATGACAATATTATAACTTTTATTGGTAACATATTGATAACATCTTAATACATTTCCTTTAATTTATACAGGAGAGAGAGAGAGAGAGAGAGAGAGAAAGAGAGAGTGAGTAAACACTGGAAGAACAGATAAGAAGAATCAAGAAACATGGGAACTCATAGTAAAGAAATACTCCAATATTAATATTAAGTTTCACATCATCTCAATTTACGTTTAAGAGGTTTTATATATAATATCCTCCAAAAATAAGACCTGGATGATACATTTTTTGAAGGCTCAGTGTTGTAGGAATACGTTTTTTAAAAAATAAACAAAGACAAAAAAAAACTGACTTTAAAACAAGGAGGGAACTTCTGAAAAAAATACTCGAAAATTATACGAGTTATTGGCTTGGTGTTGTAAGAGCAGCAGGGTAGCAGTGTATGTGAAACACTAAACTTCTCTCTCTGAAGTGCGCGCGCACACACACACACACACACACACACACACACACACACACACACCCTGTTATAGGCCACGAAGTTACATCATTCATCAATAGTTCTTTCGTTCTTTCTCCGAATACCAAAAGTAGTATTTTTTTTGCTTAGCTGGTAAACTTCCTACAGTCTACTGAGACATGTACAGATATGAACAGGACGAATGATTTTATACTGCCACCTATGGGAAAATTGAGAATTTCTCATGTATAGTCTCATGTATAGGTACTGCATGCGATTGAGGTGGTAAGTATTCGAGTAACTCTACTTTGTAACTATACTCAAGTATTATTATTATTTTTTATTATTATTATTATCAATAATAATAAATAATTTTTTTAATATACAGTGTATTAATCCCAGGGCTTCTCACAGCAAGAAGGTCCTGAGTTTGAGTCCCGGGTTCTGCTTGGGCGTTTTAGTGTAGAGTTTGCATGTTCTTCCCATGCTTGCATGGGTTTCCTCCGGTGTCCTCCCACTTTCCAAAGACATGCACATTAGGCTTAAATTGCCCCAAACATCCAGATGTTCAAGGTGTCCATGCGATCCCTATAGTAGGATTAAGTGGTTTGGCAAAGCAAGTGTGAGATGAGTGCATTATTCCAAGGGTGGCACGTCCACCTCACAGCAAGAAGGTCCTGGGTTCGAGTTTCAAGCTTGGATGTTTCTGTGTGAGTTTGCATGTTCTCCTCATGCTTGGGTGGGTTTCCTCCGGGTACTCCGGTTTCCTCCCACAGTCCAAAGACATGCACATTAGGCTAATCGACTGTTTCCAATTGCCCTGGGATGTGAGTGTGAGCATGAATGGTTGTGTGTGAGTGTTGGCCCTGTGATAGTCTGGCAATGCTTAAGTCTTCCAGTGAACCTAATAGGATTAGGCGGTTCGGCAAATGAGTGATGAGCGAGAACTTTTTTCCTTTTACTTAAGTACATTTTCTGCTGTATACCTATATTTTTAAATGAGATTTTGATATTTGAATCTTTTTCCATGAGGCTGTAACTGTCAGACCGGTGGGCTGTCAAACCAATAGGCTGTTGGACCAATGGGCTGTCGGAATATTGGGCTGTAAACATTTCCCATCTACCTCATGGTGCTGCCCAGTACTGCTCAGACGACACCAAAGCCCTGTACAAAAGCATGCCATACAATCATCATGACACGTTTTGACTGTGATAATCAGAATCGATCATAATCATCATTGTTTAGAGACAAAAATACTTATATACATAAACAAAAACTCAAAAAATTGTTAGCAGTAGCATAATTCACCAGCATTCAGTAAAAAAGAAAGCAAGAATCAAAAGAAAAATAAATTCACCAAAAAGGAAATTATGGCGACATTCATGCAAGTTAATTTCCACCTAGAGTATGTTAGCACTACATAGCGGTTTTACAAGATATCAACTGCATTGCGCTAAAACTGAACTCTGGTTATAGATCTCAAGGATTCTTTGCAATACTAAACACACTGAAGAAAGAAAGAAAGAGAAAGAAAGAAAGAGCAACAATACACTAGAGTTTGCTGACATGCTGCTTTCCAAAAAAAAAAGGTCTTGAACGGTTCACCATTTACAAAGAAGTCTTCCTTGGAGTGATGTGTGGGGTTTAGAAACATTAACGATTAAGCCATGTTCACATTTTGAAATGAAATAAAAAATAATAAAACGAAAAAATTAAACAAATAATCACATAATTATAATTAGCAGTCTTCCAGTGAAAGTCTTTAACAGTGTGTGAATGAAGTGCTCATCAGACAGTGAGGTAACTTTAAAAAAAATTCTATTTAAAATTTATCTAACAGCATTAAAAAAAATTACACACGCACGCACACACACACTTGTGTATTCCTGATACCTGCACTATACCCTTTCCCCATTTTATAATCTAGGATAAAAAATATTGATTATTTCCTCTACATACTCTGACTTGAGGGAAGTTAAAAAGTTCTTGGCCTCACTGGAAATCATAACAAATTGTTCTTGCATTATTTTTCAACATTGCCTCCTTTAACAACGCACTCGGTCCACCGACGTCCAAACTTTACTGAACAAGGTCAACAGCATCATCACCCTGACCATGCAAGTGGGATTTCCGTTTCAGTTTGGGAAGTCAGACGGTGCTGTTTGGGTGAGTACGGCGCATGGGGCAACAGTTCAAAGCCACACTGTAACAGTATGGACGGGCGATTGATCTTGGAGCCAACAAATCATCAAATGATGATGACTTTTGGTGGACAGCAATTTAAGGCTTTATAGTATACACTTATGCCCAGAAATATGAGGTACGCCTCCTTATTTTTGGGGGAGGACAGAATTTTTAGAGTACCCACATTATATTGAGAAATGCATTTAATCTTGCCATTGGTTTTTATTTTATTATATCATTATTATTATTATTAAACTAAGTTCACATTCGAGAAGTCAAAAAAAGTCTGTTTATCCCCATATCAGTAAGGAACCCATGAAATATGCCGCATCACACACTTTCTAAGAAGACTGATGGAAAAAACAAATAAATATAAAAAAACCCCACACAATTAATACCCTGTGTATAGACAAAAATAATGAAGGCTTGATTTATATCTAACTATCTCTTAAACTGATAATCTAAATCCATCGCATGCCTTACTATTAACTCTATCACTATGAATTTTTATCTCTAGGATTGTCCTGTACTGTTTAGGCAAGAAATATAGCACACATTTATCTCCATAGATCGTTTCCCTTAACAACCAGTTCATTTTATATGACTCTAACAGTGCAGTAAGGTTGTAAGTAAGCATCCATCTGCAACCGTAGTTTCTTATAAATGTATTTTAAAGCGACGCATATGGGATAAGACGAACACAGTGACCACAGATCATAGTCATCTAGCTGCATGGACGTGAAACGGAGACAGTTAGCTTCTGTCTGAATGGCGTGACGTCATCCTGTGATGTGATGTCCTTGGTAACAAACAGTCGTGTTTATAAATGTGATTAGACTATGATTGAAATCAACAAACAAAAACCCCCACTAGACAAAACAAAGAATCCTTGCTTCTGGGATAACCGTTCAAATCGCTTTCCATCAATAATTAGACTATTAATACATGTTGTTTTGACTAAATAAACAAGAGAACAACACCAATGCTTAAAATGACAGAAGTAGTAATAATAAAAAGTAGTAGCCATTACAACAATCATAATAATGCTGATATAATACTTCATTAATTAACACGTGATCTATGATAGTAAGGAGTGCCTGGGCACACAGGTCATAAGGCCAGTGGAGACAAGAGTGAGGCAGGGAGAAGGGGATTGTGGAGGTAAAAAGGCATTATACAGGCTATAACACTCAACCTAGAGTCTGTGCTCGCTCTCCTGGACTGATATACTGTATGCAGCAATCACTTGAATCTTTGCATTACTGAGCAGTGGTGTGGGATGTGTGTGTTCATGGTTGTGTTACTGTATATATTTTGCAATGGTTTGGGCTGCAGGGAAAGGAAAGCAGGATGAAGCTGTGGAAGAGCAGTCCAGTAGGTGGAGACACATGTATAGGTTTTTGCATGCAGGCGTGGACAGCTGTGACCAGAACGGGAAGGCTTGAAAGCTGCTCAGCTCTCCAATGCTGGACTCTTCCTGCCGTCCCCGCTGACCCTCCCTCTCGTTCTTCTCCCCAAGTGTCAAAACATGTCCCACCGCCGGCCCACTCTATAAAATACACCTGAATGTAACAGGGTCATTCAAACATGTTATTAACACTAAATATCAATTTAAGCTTTAATTTCTTGCTAAAGCGTACACCTTTTAGCCAATTTTCAGATCAGATAAATTTTTTAGTCCATAGTTCAGTCTTATTGATCAAATGTTCATTCATTCATTCTCTGAACAGGTTTATCCTAACAAGGGCCGCGGGAAGGCTGGCGCCCATCTCAGATGACTCTGGGAGAGGGCAGAGTACACCTCGGACAACTTGCCAGGCCATCGCAGGGCAGAAACACGTTGACGGCAATGCGGCCTACTCTTTACAAAAGTCAGCAATGGTTCTTTTTTACATGCCTCTCACCATAGACAGTGAGAGACATGGCTGGCCATTAATAACCCAGTTAGCTGCACTGGGGGACAGGAATTGGGGGCTTGAACCCCTGACCTTGGGATCAGTTATCCAGCACCCTAACACTGGGCCACCACTGCCCCTAATCTAATGTTGTATTATATTATAATTTCTACAGTGGCACCTCAGACTGAGTGCTTAGCACGTCCGTCTCACATCAAGAAGATCCTTGGTTGGAGTCCCAAGCTTGGTGAGGACCTTTCTGTATGGAGTTGGCATGTTCTCCCCATGTTTTCTTGCATGGGTTTCCACCAGGTACTCCGATTTTCTCCCACAGTCCAAAAACATGCACGTTAGGCTAATTGGCTAATTGTGGATGTGAATAGGAATGGTTGTGTGTTTGTTGCCCTGTGATGGCCTGGTGAGCTGTTCAGAGTGTAATCCGCCTTTGCCTGGTGCTGGCTAAGATAGGCTCCAGCCTCCCTGCGACCCTAGTAGGACAGTGTAAACATTTCTTTTGTTTTTTTTTACTTTTGGAGGTTTGCACTTTCTGAGTACTCTTGTTTGTTTGTATTTTTAATCATTTAATAATGGGACATAGGAAAATGCAACAGTTTCCTTAAAATAAAATGTTACTTTAAATGGATAAAAACATATCAATATATTTAATGATTTGTTTGCAATTTGTTTTATTGCTTACATCTATTATTTTCACTCCCTTACACTTCATACAGCACACTGAACATACCAAATACACAGTGCATATGCATTTCTACTAACTGGAACTGTCCAAAGTGTGTGTTACCTTCATTGGAGTGGGGCAGCAGGAGCGCCCGAGCAGTGGAAATGCACATTCTGCCATTTGGAGTCACGGCGATGCCACACACGAGTCTCCTCTGACTGGCTGCTGCGCGGCCGGCCCTGGCCATCCACAAACTGAGTGAGGCGGATGTAGGCGATGCAGGCGGCATCCTCGCCGATCAGGTGCACATGAGGGTTCAGGATGGTGGTGTGGATGGGCTTACTATTCTTAGACAGCACTGGAAAGAAGATAATCCATTTTATTGTCTAAATCATTGGAATGGGTAAAAAGTAGTAAATCTAGGACCGTATAATTAAGTTTTTTGGGGGTTGAAGTTTTTTGATTAAAAGCTTTATTGAACCTAAGAGCAGAAAGTTTTACCACCAGAACAAACACTAAAATAAGTAATGATGCACAGAACCTGTTTTTGCTGGTGTAATGCTGGCATATTGCTAGAATATTTATGTTGTATATTTGTCTTTGTGTAAAGTTCAAGCACTTCTGTACTACATGAGGCCAGTAAAAGGACACGGTTCTCAAATAAGTGACTTAACAGTAAAAGCAACATGGTATTGTGCAAGTACTTCATGGTTATTTTTGATTTTGCCATACTGTATTAATTCCACAAGGGAAATTGTGCCCAGAGAGCAGTTAGGGGTGAGGTGCCTTGCTTAAGGGCACTTCAGCCATGAAGTTGGAGGAGGGGAAGGTGTACCCCCCCAACCCACACCCCACACACACACACACACACACACACACAATTTTTCCTGCTGGTAGCGGATTCGAACTAGCAACCTTTAGGACCCAAACTTTCCTCTGTGAAAATCTATACAAGGCAAACATGCATAAATTGTCAGAATCACAAATAGTGTGAAAGCAGTATGTATAATTTATAGCTCTTAAGATCATTTCAGCAGACTTACAGTTCTCAAAGTAGAATCGATGGAAGTCCATGCCCTCCACTAGATTACCCAAGGCCTCGGGTTCAAACGAAGTCAGTCCAGGGTCGCAGATCTTCCTGTTACAAAAATGCATGGTTTATACATTGCTGTTGCCAGTTAACCGGAGGTGATATCTATTTCTGCACACAGTCAGAGTATGACTCAGTGTTCCAGGTCTGAGATCAGAACACACTTTCAATAAGTTGTATGTAATATTGTAGGATAATTATAACACTCTAGGTGGGAGTGACTCACGCGTAGGCCTCGAAGTCCCCATTGTTCACAGCTTCAATCAGCTGCTCCGTGATCTTAATGATCTCTTGTTTGCGTGCTGGACAGGGAACACACACACTTGTGGTCAGACAGAAATATTAAAACACCTAAATGTTTTTTAAGAAATCAGATGGTACAGTGGGGACACTAATTACACACGCAAAAGCCTCATAATTTGAGCCTTTAATTTTTAAGAGACAATTTATGCTGTGGGGGGCACTGTGGCATAGCAGTTAGCACGTCTGCCTCAAAGCAAGAAAGTCCCAGGTTCAAGTTACAGGCTCAATGAGGGCATTTGTTTGTATAGTTTGCATGTTCTCCCCACGCTTACACAGACTTCCTCCGGGTAATCCGGTTTCCTCCGACAGTCCAAAGACAGTACAAAGCATGTCCAAGGCACTGTTTTGCTTCTCCTAGTTTAAGATCCCAAAAACACCCTTACTGATCTCTATTAACATATATTTTATATATATTCCTATACTCGCATACCCTAAGTGAACCACATAAATTATTGGGCATTAGATCCATCCATGAGCGGCAAGGTGGTGTACAGGTTAGCATGTTCGCCTCAGAGCAAGAAGGTCCTGGGTTTGTATCCTGGGCTCGGCGAGGGAATTTATCTGTGTAGTTTGCATGTTCTCCTCATGTTTGCGTGGTTTTCCTCTGGGCACTCCAGTTTCCTCCACAATAACTGGCTACTTCAAATTGCCTCTAGGTGTAAGTGTGAGTGTAATTAGTTGCTGCGACAGACTGGCGAGTTGTTCAGGGTGTACCCTGCCTTTGCCCAGAGTCAGCTGAGATAGGCGCCAGCCTCCCTGTGACCCTGGTAGGATAAAGCAGTTTGGCAAATAAATAAATGAAATTGTATGCAAAAAAAAACAAAAAAAAAAACACAAATAGCATTGCACTTTGTTACAGTGTCATGAGTATTTTTTTACTGCTTTTATGATTTCATTGGACAGTAAAATAATAATAAAAAAATAGTCTTGCAAGATTTTCACCAACTACATTTCCTTTTCTTATAAATCTTGAAGCACAGTTGTTGAAACACTTCTTTCAGCGAACAGCCACAGATGAAAAACAGCAAATTGTTAGCTTGTGCACTCACCTGACTGCATTTCATGCAAAAGACTTGATCAAGGTGTTCATTTCTTGCCTTATTCCTTCCTTGTCTTATGCCACTATATTCTACTCATATTTATGCACATACAGTACTCATATAATAAGCCAAAAAAATCTAGGTAATCATCCATAGAAATTCTAATTCAATCGACAACTCTCCAGTACTATATACCATAAAAGCCCCTTATGGTGATAGTCGTTATCCATGAACTCAGTGCATACCCCCTATCTTGTGCCCCTTTTCTTTTCTTGTACTGGGTTTTACTTTCCTTTTGAAGAGTATGAAGCTGCAAGAGCTCAGTGTGCTCTTCCTGTCTCTCTCCTCTCAGATAAAGCTTAGGCCTTTAGTCCTCCTTCCCTCTCTCTATCTCCCTCCCTCCTTTTGTAATTTCCTGTTCCGCAAGAGAGAGCTTAGTGACCGGGTGTATTGACAAATCTTACTCTTTCTTCATCTCTAGCTAGCACACAAGGGTGAGTTGGACGATTTGGCAGCCTTTAAATTCTACTTCCTCTCTGTCAAAAACCAAAGTTTATCTGATAACAAGCTTATTTATCCATTTTACTGACTAAACTTGACCTACAGTGGCCATTTCATGAACTCTTTTTTAGCCTTTGGTGACAAGATACAATCCTGAAAATCTGACAGTGATATGTCAAGCAGTTCTTGAGATATAGGCATGCGTAGCTACAAAAGACTATAAAAGAAGTGCAAACAATACCAGTTACGCTATCGCAACTCGTAAAAATGGGCAGACAGGGCATGGTATCGGGCAACTCCATGCTGAAGTTCACAAGAGTGTTTGGACTGAAAACAATGAAGTGGATAGACATGTGTATGTGGACATACAGTACAACAAGTTTACAAAAGTAAAATTGGACACACACAAATGATTTCTTTTACTTTTATTCTTTTCTGCTTTTTGTAAACAAAGGCTTACATGTAGCTATTAAAAGGACTGCGCCTGCGCAGATGAATGATTTGTCACTAGCCACACCACTACAGATGACTACACTCTGAATACCCAATCCTGTGATCTTGTGTATCCTGTTACCACAATGACTGTCTAGGTATATAAACCCTAAAAGTTGTGAAATAAACTGGAGAAACTTTCTGAAAATCGCACGGCCCTGGAAGGGGTAAGATTGCGGAGTGGAGTCTAAAACCGAATGCAAAGGAAGTTCTAATCTCTCTTTGAACAGTGTGGGAATGGAAGGGTGGGGCAAGACAGAACTCCTCCTTCCCTGCAGGCCTGAAAGTTCTGCACACCCAGCCTAGGTTGTGGGCATGTCAGGAGTGAGTAAGGGAAAAGGAAGAAGCGTGTCCAGGCCGAAAGGAAAAGGACAGCAGAGATCCTTCAAAAATTGTATCAAATACTGGCTGAGAGATCCTTATTCAGTGAAAAGGTCCAGAGCACATGCATATGCACGGTTGGACCATTACTGAAATGGCAAATAAAATGGAAGAGCTCTCAGTGTTGCTAGTTAACAAACTAACCTTCTGGCCTACTGGCAGGCTTTGAATATAGAACGAGTGTTCCTCCAACATTATGACTCAGTGGAAAACTCTAATCTAGCCCTCATTAAAGTATTCAGGAGCATGATACCGCTCAAGCTAAAGTGTCATTACACACTAAGCTGCCTAAGATTACCTCGATCCATCACAGCAAATCTGATCCAATGACATTTCACAGTTGAGTGCCATGATTAAAATATCCAAAAATACACTATTTCTGAAGTCCAGAAAGGTCTTGTTACTTTTCTGCATCCCCCAAAAAAAGTTGATTGTAGAAGAAGGATGTCTAAACACAGAGCCAAACTTAGCTAGCTGACTGATGGAAATGCACTGCAACTTCCAGAAGACAGCAGGGCCTGGAGACGACTGACTGCACTCTGAGACAGCCTTAACTGAGCTTCTGTTTGCACTTTTTCCTACTGACTGGCAGGAACTGACAAAAAAAAAAGCAGCGCTGATAAAAGACAAGGTTACAGTAATTGGTGAAGGAGATGGGATTCAGACATTTAACAAAATAACAGCAGGAGAGTTTCACCAAAGAAATGCTGAACCACTACCGCTTAATCCCACTGAAGTGGCTGAAGCCTCTCAGTAAAGATGGGTAAAGGTGCGGTACACACTAAACAGCTCACCAGTCCATCACAGGGCAAACACACACACAACCATTCCCACTTACACCTAGCGGCATTTCGGAACACCGGATTAGCCCATTGTGCATGTCCTTGGACTGTGGGGAAAAATGGAGTACCCGGAGGAAACTTACAGAAGCATGGGGAGAATATGCAAACTTCATAGAGGACTCAAACCCAAAATATAGTACAATTCTAAAAATATGTGCCACTATTAGTTTTATTGAGCGACACCGAGCAAGAAGGTTCTGGGTTTGAGTCCCGGGCGTTTCTGTGTGGAGTTTTCATGTTCAGCTGAGATAGGCTCCATTGAATCCAATTGAATGCAGGACCTTCTTGCTGTGAGGTTGATGTGCTAACTACTACGCCACCGTGCTGCCTTCTTTATAAGTACTCCAGTCATGCTCATAGCCTCTTTATATATATATATACACACACACACACACACACACACACTGTGTGCCCAATTATTAGGCAAGTTGTATTTTTGATGATTAATTATTATTGTACAACTATACAATGTTCTTGGTCAATCCAAAATGTTAAACCCTCAAACCTGAACATTTAATTAGTAAAAGTGAAGTTTTTGCTTTCTTAAGAGAAGATCTATATGTACACAATTATGAGGCAAATATTAGTGTGCAGAATTATTATGCAACTAAATGAAAAACAAAGATTTTCCATCTCACTTGTCTATTTTCACCTGTTAAAGTGAGAATAATAAACAAGACTCAAAATTTACAAATAAACATTTCTGAAATTTTTAAAAAATCCCTCAGTGACCAATATAGCCCCCCTTCTTTTCGATAACAGTCACAAGCCTTCCATTTACGGAGTCAATCAGTTTCTTGATCTGGTCAGAATCAACTTTTTTGTGAAGCTGTAACCACAGTCTCCCAGACACTGTTCAGAGAGGTGCACTGTTTACCTTCACTGTACATTTCCT
>JAOUQZ010000008.1:12365114-12416670 GCA_028564935.1 Neosilurus hyrtlii | reverse complement strand
CCACAAAACCTTTGAAAAATCTGTCTTCAGATATTTCTTGGCCCATTCTTGACATTTCAACTTATGTGTCTTGTTCAAAGGTGGTTGGGTTTCAGCCTTTCTTTCCTTGGCCATGTCTCTGAGAACTGAACACCTCGTACTTCTCGACACTCCAGGCAGGTTGCAGTTGTGGAATATGGCGGCACTGGAGGATAATGAGTTCCTGGTAACTTTATGATGCCTAATGATTAGGCACACCTTGATATAAGGTGTTGATCTCCTTAGGCCACACCCTCCCTTGTTACAAAAATACACATCACCTGATATGCATTAAATCCAATAAGCATTGAAGTTTATACAGCTTGGAGTTGGGAATCATGAATAAAATGATGATATGGTCAAAATAATCACTTGACTAATAATTGAGCACACAGTGTGTGTGTGTATATATATATATATATATACACACACACACACACACACACACACACACACACACACACACACACACACACACACACACACTTGAAGTGTTTCTGACTCTCCCTCTTTGGAGAACAGTGTTCTGAGAGGGAGACAGAGGTTTAGCTGACTTCCTGTATTCAACTGGTTCAACAGCCAACCATTTTAATGCATTTTGCCCCTTTGGGGTTTAGAACAAAACATCCAAAACTGTAATGTACTGTAATGACAATGCTAACGACATTATACTGTATAGGATTATACAAGCAGGGAACTTGTTAGACAGATCTGTCGACAGACTGTTAATGCTCTGTATGTCCTGCAGAGTGATATAGCTTCATATTTGTGTTCACAGAAATGATCCTACTTGCTGGGACATATAATCTTACTTGGCAGAAGTAATCTTGTCTAGACAATTTAATAATATTAGATTTGGTGTCTTATACTCTTTGAACAGGAAACTCTAAATCATGAACTATATTTAAGACATTTTAATTTGCTAAGATGTCATATTTAGCTGTTCAGAGTGTACCACGCCTAGGCTCCAGCCTCCAACCTTCGTAAGGATAAAGTGGTTTGGCAAATGAATGAAGAATTACTGAAGCTAATTTCTAAGTTAAAGCCACACTTTATATAATTTTTAATTATTCTTACTATTACAAATATTACTAAGAAGGTAATATGGAAAAATGTTTTAAAATAGATTAAAGTGTGCGTATAGTGTAGTAGTTAGCACACTGACTTCACAACAAGAAGGTCCTGGGTTCAAGTCCTGGGCTCACCCCTAGGTGTGAGTGTGAGTGTGAATAGTTGTGTGTTGGCCCTGCAATGGGTTGGCGATCTGTTTAGGGTGTATTCATCCTGAGTGTATTCATACAACCAGTTGGCTGAGATAGGCTCCAGCCTTCCAGCGACCCTTATAGGATTAAATGACTCTGCAAATGAGCGAGTGAGAAACTGCGAATGTGAATGGTCGTGTGCAATGAACTGGAGAGCTGTTCAGGGTGTACCCCACCTTCACCCAGAGTTGGCTGAGATAGGCTCCAGCCTCTGCATAACCCTAGTAAGATTAAGCGGTTCAGCAAATAAATATAAACATATGGTGGCATAGAGGTTTGCACATCCGCCTCACAGCAAGAAGGCCTGAGTTCGATTCCTAACTTGAGGATTTTTGTGTGGAGTTTGCATGTTTTCTCCATGCTTGTGTGGATTTCCTCTGGGTACTCCAGTTTCCTCCCACAATCCAAAAACATTCACAGTAGGCTAAATAGCTGTTCCAAATTGCCCTTAAATGGGAGTGTTGTCCCTGCAATGGCCTGGTGAGCTGTCCAGGGAGTACCCCGCCCTCACCCAGAGTTGGCTGAGATGGGCGCCAGCCTCCCCACAGCCATAATTAGGATTAAGCGGCTAAGAAAATGAATGAATATGCTGTATATGGGGCGGTATGGTGGTGTAGTGGTTAGTGGTTAGATTGTGTGAAATGATAAAGCCTACCTTTAACATCCTCGTCCTCAATTGTGGTGTTGCTGCTGTCTGAGGACTCCTACAGGGCAAATACACATCACTGATTACCATCTGCTCCATCCATACAAACACACACACACACACACACACACACACACACACACACACACACACACACACAGAGGCACAACTGAAAACACAAGACAACTGATTTAATACAGATGATGCTGCTTCATAAATGAATAGGGACCGTCATCACCACAAATAAAAGTGTATACAGTCAGCTTCGAGTGAACGCATGAGAACACCGCAAACACTGACAGTGATGATGGCAGCAGCTGGAATTAGGCGATAGACGTATTGCTTTATTAAATGAAGACAGTTATGACAGTTATCCCAAATCTAAATAAGCTTACAATACATATGAAAGCTAATTCTCCATCTGGCCATCTGGCGAGGCTCTAAATAAACTATCTCCCTTTTCTGAAGCACTTTCCCCAGATGGCAGCAGAGAACACACAGCTGTTTATATCCTCCACCCCATCTCAATGCACCTAACTACACACACACACACACACACACACACACACACACACACACACACACACACACACACACACACCAAACACACCACAAAGTCTTAATAGCTCGCATTAATCTTTGACACATACTGATGCTTTTGAGAATCCCCAACCCTAAGCTGGTATTATTAACTGAAAGTTCCTGTGTGTTGGTTATCTGTTGAATGCACACAGAGCACACACACACACACACACACACACACACACACACAAACGGCTATCGGATTGAAGCAGGCGAGCAGGAGCACAGAGAAACTGTGCCCCTGAAGAAAGCATTGGCCATACAGATGGAGGGAGATAAGGTGGTATGGACTATGAATTATTATGTAGCAGGAAGCACAGTGCTAATAAAGAAATATGTGATGATAAGAGAGAAAAGCTGAAAACTCTGGCAAACTCAAAGGCAAACAGATGGACGGGACAGTTTTAATTTTAAAAAATGGTATCGTAAACCTTGTCTATCATTTAAGCTAGCATGAATTAGCGGGAAAGGTTTAACTAAGACTGAAAGCCATGTGGTGTTTGCTGCCCACTCTTTGCTTTTTAACTAAATGGAACACATCAAGTGGGAGATAAATACTAGAAAGACTGACACTGAGAACTTGTAGTTACCACTTAAAGGTTTTATTTTTATTTCTGTAATCCAAGGCACTACATGTACATGTGAACTACATGTAGTGCTTCCTTTGATCTGACCGATCCTTTGTTGCCTTATCCCAGTGAATGTGTACTAAAGTCTGTAGAATCATAAAATAAAGAAAGAACATTGTTTACCACAAGCCTGTGTGTGTTCCTGTTTTCTCCTCAGGCCTGATGAGGTAAGGTAATGTCTGAGTGTGGGTGAGCATGTGGAAATTTCTTTGTTTGAATTGCAATGCAATCATGTCTTTTTCTCTTAATATTCAGTGTACACAAAAACTCGCCCGAAATTTCCAAAATACTAGTCTATGTTTATTAAATAACCTTTCAACTTGCAAATCCAAAGGAGTTGAAAGTTTTTGAACCTTACATGTAGCGGATGGTAAGATGGTGACAAAGACTTTTTAAAACCTTGGTAGGCTGAACAGTAATCAGAGATTGAAATCTTATTGCAAACCCCTAGCAAATTTGTTGTACGCAGGTAATTTACGTCTACTAACCTTTTTAAATAGGCTAGCTGGAGCCTATCTCAGCCAACATTAGGCGTTAGCAGGGTACAATCTGAACAGCTCCCCAGACCCTCACAGGGCAACACCCACAACCATTCACACCCACACTCACACGTACGGTGAATTGGGAACAACCAGTTAACCTAATGTGCATGTCTTTGGACGGAGTATCTGGAGGAAACCCTCGCAAGCACAGGGAGAACATGCAAACTCTGCACAGAAATGCCTGTGAATCGAACCCAGGACCTAAATAGAAGGATGAATTAGAAGAAGGAGTACAACTCCAACTTTAAGGCTTGCACTTGCAAAGCTCAATACTAAACTGTGCTAAGAAAAAGACAAACAAACATCCAACTGTCACTGACAGTTTTTAGCTCAAGGGTATCTTTTTGATCGGATTGTAGTCAAGACCGTCATTGTGAAGTTGAAGAGAAATCCAAAGCCAAGACAGTCTTACATGGGTTGAAGACAAGATCGAGACAGCAAAACTTCATTAAATCTTTTTCAAAAAGCAAGAGTTTTGAACCAGTTGGCTTTAATTATGCATTATGCCAATGATTAGGCTATGGTGCAAACTTTTGGTTTAGACCATATGTACTAAAACCAATGCTGACAACTGAGAACAGTCCAAGTGCAAATGCCCCTACATTCCACATTCTCTGATTTCGAGACTGGTTCCAAGCTCTTAGTGATATCAGCTAAGACCACATGGTTTGAAGAAAGTAATTATTTAAACATGCCATTTACACAAGGCTACTCTCACTAAAATACTACATTAACGTTATACATTTAAAGAAGCAAACATCCACCAAAGATACTCTATATGGACAAAAGTTTGTAGCCACTTGACAATAACATCATATGTTTTAAACTCATATGTGTTTCTTGATGGTTAGACTTCCGGTTTATTTTTCCTTTGCTGTTATAATAAAATTCTCTCTTCTGGGAAGGCTGTCTACTAGATTTTGGAGTGTGGTTGTGGGGTTTGTGATCATTCATTCACAAGAGCATTAATAAGGTCAGGCACTGATGTCAGGCGGGGACACCTGGGGCAGTTGGCATTCTAGTTCATCCCAAATGTGCTCAGTGGGGTTGAGGTCAGTGCTCTGTAGAAGCGACTCATGCTCTCCCACTCCAGCCTTGGCAAGGAATGTCTTCATAGAGCTCACTGTGTGCTCGGGAAGGGGGGGCTTGTCATGCTAGACCAGGTTTGAGCCTCTTAGTTCTAGTGAAGGGAAACTGTAACCCGAAAGCAGACGAAGACATTGTACACAATCGTATGCTTTGGGGCACCAACTTTGGGTAAAAGCTACATATGAGTCTGATGGTCAAGTGTCCATAAACCTTTTTCCCATATGTATCTCTTGGCTATTTGGTTGCATATGAAATAAGGTGCAAATTATTGAGCTTTTTTTCTATATATATCCACTAAGGTATTGAATCTAAATAAATAAAAGTGTCTTGACTGTCTTTCATCTGTATTACTAATTATAATAAAAATTACTTAGATTACTTAAATTTATATTTGTTCATATCCAAAAACTACACTTTCCTGCACCAAAAAATGAATAACTGGCCTCAGAGACAATATAAATGAAAGTAAGGTCAGGTAGGGTTAACAAAAAAATTTAAATATGGTTGGAGAGGGCTTGGGGAAGGATGTACCTTGATCCCATCCACCGGGTTATGGATAACAGTGGTCTGAGCCTCCTAAAGAGAGAGAGCAAGAAAGAAAGGCAAAGTATGGCAAGACCAAAAGAGCCAGAGACAGAAAGAAAAGGGAAGGGGAGAAATAGAGAGAAAACCCACAAAGATGAAAGATGAAGAGAGTAAAAATAGTATTTTTTAGCATTGATAAAACAGTGAGAGAACAAAGAGGAATAGAAGAGCACTCCAGGTTACTGTGAGAGAACTTAAATCTAATGATGGAGGTTATTCACTGGACATGATGCCCTGGTTTATAATAGAAGAGAGCTAAGACCTAAAGGCTGTCAGGAAAAAACCTAATAAACTCTAGTTATAAGGGCATGACTGATTAAAAAGTCAAACATGTCAACATTAGACAACAATGGAAAATGCAACCAACACTTTCCCCAATATTAATATATCCAACAAATCCCTAGAATCATATTTCAGCAATTCATTTATATAATACAGTATCTATATATAATAATTTTATAAATAGTAGTAAATACAGATACTATTATTACTGCCCATACATTAGGGATCAGGGGATAGTAAAAAAGGCAGACACTTTTTATTTTATACCACAGCACTGTAAAGTCAGAAACTCTTTATAACAGTCCAGCTCACATACATTATTCATGTTTATCATTTCTATAGTAAACCTTTCTTTACAGGAAATTGTATGTCTAATTGTATACTAATACAAAATATAATGTGTTAATTTCTTTACTATAATTATATTACTATAATTTCTTTACTACAAAACATATGGTAATTTTATAAACATTCTACAGTAGTTTATTTACTATGATAATAAAACTTTAATTTCTTTACTACAAAATATGTTTTTAAAACAGTCAAGGTTATATTCTTTACTATAATTATATAACTACAATTTCTTTGCTACAAAATATACTATGTAAATTACTTTACTATAATTATAGAACTACAATTACTTTACTACAAAAAATACCATGGTAATTTCTTTAAATATACTATGTTAATTTATTTACTATAATTATAAAACTATAATCTCTCTAATAAAAAAAAGATACTATGTTAATTTTTTTCCATTTAATAAAATAAAAATCATTACTATTCGATTTCATGACAGATGAGGGAATGGCTGTGGGGTATGAGGGATAACAGGAATGAACTTAGTTCATAGACAATCCACAATATGAAATCTAGCTGTAATAAACTGATAAAAGGTATCTCATTTTCAATTAAAAATGTAATAAACAAACAAACAAACAAATAAATAGAGAGATAACAAACTGTATAAAAGGAATGGAACATCTTAGGGCTTACTGTTACCTTAGACCTTAAGAAACCTGTTGTTGATTTTATCAGAGCATGTCCCACTGTGTTTTATTCCTTACATTCATTCATTCATTTTCTGAACCCCTTAATCCTAATTATTGTCACGGGGAGGTTGGCGCCCATCTCTGCCAACTCTGGGCGAGGGCAGAGTACACCCTGGATAGCTCGCCAGGCCATCACAGGGCAGAATGACGCTGATGGCAATGCAGCCTACTCTTGCCAAATGTCAGCAATGGTTCTTTTACATAAAAAGGTAAAAAGTGTTTCACACATTAAGCTACTGAATATTCAACAGGGACTGTTTAAAATTCAAGTCCAAAAGCACATCTTTATTTGGCACACCAAAGTACAAGAACATCATTGATATCAAATAAAAGATACAAAACACCACAAATACATAAACGTGTATATACATAGAGATCAATATTAATGTCAATGTGATGATGAGGAGGAGTTAAACGTGGCATATGTCTAAAAACCCAACAGCTTGATTGTCACAAGATTTGTTATCCTAATTAGGATTCGAGGAAACATGAAAACTTTCTAAGTATCCTTCATGCTACATGAAACAATCATACCATAGAAACTAGAATGTTGTTAATGTGTTCATAAAACGTTAAAGAAACATCAGTGAATAAATATACTGCTCCATGTTGTGAGACACGTCATGTAGAGATATGGGCAGGGACAGACAAGTAGAGACAGAACAGATGAAGGAAAATAAAACAAAACAACAAAAAAACAGATTGTGAGAGAAAACAAGAGAGAAATAAGAAGGTAAATACCAGAGCAGGAGAGGGGATGTTCCCTTTGGGACTGGTGACTATGCTGTTTTTCGTGCTGTTTGTCTGTGGCTGTGCAGAAACAAAGAGGTTGGTTATACAGGGGTCTGATAAATAAAGAGAGAGTGAGATAGATAGATAGACAGAGAGAGAGAGAGAGAAATAGTAAGAAAAAGCACCAAAAATCTGTGTAAATTTTCATGAAACTTCCAGAACTTTTTTTAAAGGATTCTTTAACACTGTGAGATAGGATGATTATTTGGAAATGAGTTATTGCAGCAAGCACAGCAAAAGTTGTAGTGGATGTTCTGTGTTTTTTTTTGTTTGTTTGTTTGTTTTTGCTTGGTGGAGGTTTTCACACTCCAAATGTTCTGTTTTTGTTATTTGTCACCGTTTTCTGATTCCATAGATTGCTAAGATTCATCTGACTACTTTTAAACACTTTAATAAGAAGTGTACAGATGGTTGAGAGCAGTATAGAGGCAAGCTTAATCATTAAAATGGGTGCATTACACCATAAATAAAGCAGTGCAGTGCCCCGCCTTTGCCCAAAGTCGGCTGAGATAGGCTCCAGCCTTCCAGCGACATGAGTAGGATTCATTTCGGAAAATGAATGAAGGAATGAAAAAGCAGTGTAGTGTATCCGTGGGGGTATGTAGAAGGAAGTGAGTTTCCTCCCTATCACATATGACCACCACCAACCAGGGAGGGGCGTAAGCATACATATGGCCCCTTTGTGACATGTGATACTGCCACCCGCCTCTTTATGAACTGCACATTTGGATGCAGCCTAACAGGCTCAGAGGGAAAGCGATATCCGCTCCTATGTACGAATGGGCTCATAGACGTCCATGGATTGGCTGGTGATCGCTGTGAGTGACAGGGGAGTATGCTATCCCTTCCTTTCATTAGACCTTGGCCAATGAGCTCCCATAGACTCCCGGACGTGAATGACTGTGGCATCAACCTGGATTTGAACTTGCAGTCTCCAGGTTGATAGTCACACGCCTTGTCCATGGGTTACTTGGGAGCCCACATTTGCAATAATTTTTTTTCAAGTGGACACTGAAATCTGAATTCATTGACACTTCAATCTGAACACAACTTTTAAAAACATGAAATATGCCCATAAAAACACAAACTAAGAGATTTGGGGTTGGACTGGGTATTCACTATCTTCTGAAGTGCACTGAAACATTTTTTAAGCCACAGTCAGCTGCTTGAACACAAAAGCACACAACAACTGAAAAACAAGACATTTTAGCATTGAACAAGAATTCAATGTAGAGTTCATGTCAGCTTTGGAAGACACTCATATCTCAGGGTATGAAGTTTTATGCATAAGTTTTATGCACTATGTAAACACGTAGTGACAATTTCAGCATAGTACACAATCTTTCGAAAGAAATAGGACATTTTACTTCTTCATCAGTGGTGCCCATGCTTATGTAACTTCCTTGATAATTAATGTAAAGCCTAGATTTTACACTTGTATTCTCACATGTACAGTTTACCCCATTTTATGGTCTTGTCAGGAACAATTCGTCCATTCAGTCATTTGTAGAACCGTTGTATCCTTTATTAAGGTTCACATTGTGGAAAGAGCCCATCTAAGCCAATACTGGGCGAAGGCGGTGTACACCCTAAACAGTTATCCAAACCACTGCAGGGCCAATATACACACAACCATTCACACTCACACCTAGGGGCACTTTGAAATAGCCAGTTAGCCTAACGTGCATGTCTTTGAACAGTAGGAGAAAACCGGAGCACCCTGAGGAAACCCACACCGAGAGACACTCTCGCTGGACCTAGGACCTCCTTGTTGGGATGTAGACAATGTAGGAATGATTACTCATTTGCCAAACCGCTTAATCCTATTAGGGTCAATGGGAGACTTGAGCCCATCTCAGCCAACAGTGGGTGAAGACAGAGTACATCCTGAACAGTTCACCAGACCATCACAGGGCTAATACACACAAACACACACAACCATTCACACTTACACTCACCCCTAGGGGCAGATGAAACAGCCAATGAGCCTACCATGCATGTCTTTAGACTGTTGGAGGAAACCAGAGTACCCGGAGGAAACCCACACAAGCCCAGGGAGAACATGCAAACTCCACACAAAAACTCCCTCACTATGTTCGAAACTCAAATCCAGGACCCTCTTGCTGTGAGGCAGATGTGGTAACCAATACCAGGGTTGATTAGCATACAGCACTTCATAAAAAAATCGGAAAAGATAAACAAATTAAATAAGATCCTCACCATGTACTGAACAGTGGAGCTGGATTTCCGTTTCTGGGTCTGATTGAGGGATTAGTGGCAGGACAATGGATGGTAGAAAATATATGGAGGGGGGAGAGAATGGGACAGTAAGTGTGAACATGAACACTATGAATGAAATTATTGCAAATGACTTGAAAAAATGATTGATGGACAATAAAATGATAAAGAATAGAGGAAAAATAGATATAGGATGGCAATGCATGATATAATGTTTTGTTAATTTCTTTATTTATTACTGCTCTTTATATTAACCCCCCCCCTCTTTTCTGTACAGGGAACTCTATAGTTAAAAGCAATCAGCTAGTTGCACGTAGTTTATAATTTACAGCATGCACATTACATGTGCTGTTGTTTGTTATATTAGCACATATTTTCATATATTTATCCATGCTAGCTTGACTTCAAAATTCTATATACTCTAAATTCCAGAATTTAGAGTATATAGAATTTTAAAGTCAAGCTAGCATGGATAAATATATGAAAATATGTGCTAATATAACAAACAACAGCACATGTTATATGCATGCTGAAAAATGATGACCAATCTATTATTTACAAGAATTATTCAACAAATTGTGGCTATTCAAAAGATAAGATCAAAATTAAATAACAATAAATGAATAAATTAATGAATACCTCCCTAGTAGGCATGAACTGAACATTACGTTTTGCTAACATTAACTGGCTATATTTAACTCGGCTAGCATGATTTCTTTGCTAATTCCAGGTTAGATTAGCATCAACTGTAGTAGCTAATGTAAATTGGCTAGCCTGCAAGTCAGATTCTACAATATTGACTATTTTCAGGATATTATTTTCCTTTATATAGCCAATATTGCTAGAATCTAATCTGCAACCCAGCCAATTTATATTAGCCACCACAATTGATTATGGTTATACAAAGAATGCAGCAAAAAGAAAAAATAAATGAACAGGGCAGAAAAAGCAAGAAATCCCGAAATCCAGCCAGTTACTAAGCAATGAGTGAGGAGCTGCAGAGGCGTCTATTTCTGTCTCTTGGCTCCCAGGGTTCAGACCACCAGCTATTCCTGGAGCAGGAGCTGCATTTCATGCGGTGGTCGACACACTCTGTGCTGCCCATCATTACACAGCGGCGCTCACACTTAAATCTCACGAGATGAGTGATGGACTCAGATGGAGCAAGAATGCAAAGTGATTACAGCATGGTGAAAGTGTAATGATGGGAGGTGAGGGAGGTGAAGAGGACAAGGAGGAAGGCTAAAGAAATCTTACTGTAAAAAAATAAATAAATAAAAACACAAAAAACCCTCCCAGTCTGTTGTGACTCATAGACATGAAGCACTCAAGTAGGGATTCTCAAATTAATGATTAATGTATTCCAGTAGGTCTGACCTTTTAAACAGCAAACATAAACCAATCAATCAATATTCCCTAATATTATGTTGATCCTTTTTTCGCCATCAAAACATCTTGGCCTCCACAAGACCTATGAAGGCGTGCTGTGATATCATTGTGATATTAGCTGCATATCCTTTAATCCTGGAGATTGTGAGGTGCAGTCTTCATATATTGGATGTGTCTGTCCACTACAGATGCTCGAGTGAATTGAGGTCTGGGGATTTTGGAGGTCAAGTCAATACCTTGATGTTCCTCAAACCATTCCTGAACAATTTTTGTTTGTAGTGTAGCACTCACTCACTCATTTGCCAAACTGCTTAATCTTATTAGGGTTGTGAGAAGGCTGGATCTCAGCCGACACTGTGCACAGGCCGGGTACACCATGAGCGGCTCGCCAGACCATCGTAGTGCAACATACACACAATCATTCACACACATTCACAACTCTGGTTAATTTGGAATGGTCAATTAGCCTAAGATGCATGTCTTTGGAGTGTAGGAGGAAACCAGAGTAGCTGGAGGAAACCCAGGCAAGCACCGGGAGAGCATGCAAACTCCACACAAAAATGCAGAGCTGATCCCAGGACTCGAACCCAGCCATCAACATCAGTGGGCATGGGTCAGCATGGGCTCCACAGCCTCATATGCAACAAACACGGTGTACTGTGTTTTGTGTTCGTAATGTTCTCTTTTTTTAGCATTTTTAGCAGCCTGTGTTACACTCAATCCTTTTTTTGGTATCGGACCAAAAGGGCATGTCTGCCTCACAGCAAGAAGGTCCTGTCCTTCAGTGCCGTGCCCGGTGACGGCAATTCTGTGTGGAGTTTGCATGTCATTTCCATGCTTGCATGGGATTCCTCTGGAAACTCTGGTTTCCTCTGACAGTCCAAAGACATGCACATTAGCTAAATGGGTATTGCAAATTGCCCTTAGTTGTACTCTACCTTGGGCCAGAATGGGAAGAAACCAGAGTACCCACACAAGCACGAGGAGAAAATGCAAACTCCACACAGAACCACCCTTACTGAGCCCAGGATTCAAACCCAAGTCCTTCTTGCTTTCAGGAAGATGTGCTAACCACTACACCACCGTGCTGCCCTCATTTTTACCAGAACCTGGAAAACTTCTGCAGACACAAAAAACAATGTGAAAAGTGACAATGTATAAAAAGTAAGCCCATCCCACCCCAGAAATAATTCACTTGTCTATTGGGTCCTTTAAAAATTGTCTTGTCGGGCAAAAATCTAAATCTTTCACCTATATTTCTACTACAAAGATGCTCCAGGCTTCACTGTTCTTCTCACCCTTGTATCCTCAGCCTTGTTCTCACCAAACTCTTTAGGAGACCCAGAAAACCCCAGCCAACCCCTTAGTAACCCCTCTCCACATCAAATCTGAATAATACTTACAATTTGCATATGCCATTCTATGTTCAAATCCCAACAGACGGTGGGGCTTTAGGCCTAGTGTTTTCTATTCTAATCCTCATGGTAGTCACACTTCTACCCACCTCCAAAAAAATCCTAACCTTCCACCCCTTTACCCAACTCCATTCCTGAACACAGAGCCAATGAAGACATGGCATATTAAGTAGGAAGCTACTGTTTATTTGCATCATAATTTAAAGTGTATATGCTAATGGTGGATGGAGAATTACAGAAGTGCAAGCAGGAAAAAAGTAAAATGAGAACACCGGGTGAGACAGCACGGTTGGTCTGTAGGCGGAAAGCTCAGCTGAGTGATACAGCTGAGATCAGGCAGCCAAAGAGGTGTGAGAGAGAGAGAGAGAGAGAAAGAGAGAGAAAGACAGGAAGAAAGAGAGATAGAGATAAAAGGAGAAAAAGGTAAAGACAGAGAGGGAGAGTTGGCCAAGCAGATGCATGAAGCAGGGTATGAAATCGGTGGCATCAGAGTTCAGAACATCTCCATCTATTTGGAGCTGCACAGCACAGAAAGCCATGAGAGGCCCCCCCAAGCATTCCATCATCAGCATGCTACTAGATTATGTAAGGTATGATTAATGCACAGAGTGAGGAATGCATGACTGGAGAGGATTATTTTACAGATTATTTGCCATCCAATCACTCGTCGAGAGCAGAGAAGAGGTTCATTTCTAATTCTGTAGCGCAGGCTGATGTGAAAGCTTGAATCACTTCAAGGAGGATTATGTGCTCTAACACCAAAAGAACCTCACACAGTGCATCATACTGCATCCACATCTGGTCATATTTTATTCTCAGAAAGAAAACACTAGCCATTTTAAACCATTAGACATACAGAGGTATGTGCACTCTTGAAAATAAGTGCTTTTTTGCATTTTTGGTTGTTTCAAAATATTTTTGGTTGATGATTTTTCCTAAATAATATTTTTTGGTTAATGATTTGATACAATAATCAACTATACATTTTCAGATAATAGTAAAATTACTGTGATATGTAGTACAAATCAATAAAAGGTTCGTTACAAGCCCAAAGAATAAAACCATTATAAATTTTGTTGTTGTTGTTGTTATTATTATTATTATTATTAGTAGTAGTAGTAGTAGTAGTAGTATTAAGTGTGTATAATAAATTTTTGCTTATCAATTTGTTAAATACTTGATTCTGATCGGACAGTAGCAGCATTCTACAGTCAACAGATATTTGTGTATAACCGACCATTGCTGTGTGTAACAGACCATAACATTAGCAGAATCAGTCTTTTTAAAATCAATGAAATTCTTTTTTAAATTTCCCTCTTTTTATTCCACTTATTTTAAAATAGTTGTTAAATAGCAAAATAACTTCAATAGCTTGAAACTTGCCAAGTCTTTCATATTCCCAGTAATTCAATTAAAAGCAATCCAAACTTACAGTAAACCACTCACTGTGTCTCTCACTCTCTTGTCGAGGTGCTTAATCCTACTTGAGATACAGCTAAGCGAATGCGGGGTACACCCTAAACAGCTCGTCGACCATCACAGGGCCAACACACACAATCACTCACACTCACACCTAGGGAAAATCTGGAACAGCCAGTGGAATAGCCTAATGTGCATGTTTTCGGACTATGAGAGGAAACACCCCAGGTCGAACCCAGGTCCTTCTTGTTGTGAAGCGGATATGCTAACCAATACGTAAAATAAACCATAACAATCATAATAATTTGTAGTTTTGCACGCAGCTTCTCTGGAAATCAATTTTTCAGGTTGTATCATTTGTATCATGTCATATGAGCTTAATATGTTAAATATAGTGTATAAATAGAGAGTAGTGGGACAAAACAAATAGAAAAAACAACATGCAAACAATGCTGACAAAAACATCACTACTGACAAGCAGATTCTAACTCAAAACTGTCCAACCCCGTCCTGTACAGGAACTGAGTGTCTTTAGCGAAGAGAAGTGAGACTAGCCTGTTAAACTGAATGCAGAGCAAATAAATGCAGAGAAAGAGAAAAACATGTATACAGTAGTCAATCAAATCAACCTTACCTTGACATCCGCCTTCTTGTTGAGCAGGCTCTTGGCTGCTGCAGATGGAGAGAGAGGGAGGGAAAACATGGGTGCGCAGAAGACAGAGTCGTAGTCACCATAACCAGAGTCACGGCACGTATGTAATGCTTTCGGCAACCAAAATGCTGGGCAATATCTCTTTCCCCAGAGAGGATTAAACAGCTCTTAAAATGCTTTGTGGGGCAAGCGGTACAAAACCAAGGGCATTCATATATACAGTGATAGGGTTACAACATACCGAAGGCAAAAAATTCCTATAACAGGTGCATTATGGGAAGAAAGGAAGCATTGCCTCCCCGAACCAGGAGCATGCAGAATGTGGGACGTGCATCGTGTACATGCAGGAATGTGCACACATCCATTCACTCAGTCAATCATAAACTCACATACACAGTGTAACAGCAAGGAGTAAGGATGATCATGTCGGCTCCATTTATACCAGGCATTAAAATCTGGATATCTTATTAGGATTGGAGAACATGCATACTAATTGGCAGACTAGATTGTGACTCAGTCTAAGTATATATAGATACACAGTGCACATTACAGGCCGGGGCAGACAGTGCATTAATTAAGTCCTCTAGACATACCCTGATATTCAGAAAAGGTTTTTCTTTAGGTTACCTATATAATATATTTACAACAGTCATAATAGACCCTTATTAACAGAAGTAGGGTAAAATGATTAGGCCATACACAGAAACAGCAAAAATTACGATTATTGATAATTTAATGCTAAAGATTTAACTCCAGGGCGGCACAGTAACGTAGCAGTTAGCATGGTAGCCTCACAGCAAAAGGGTCCTAGGCTGATCAAGGGGATTTGTGTGTAGGGTTTCCATGATCTCCTTGTGTTTGTGTGGGTTTCCTCTGGGTACTTTTGTTTTCTCCCACAGTCTAAAGACATTGCAAAGCATGTCAGAGTCACTGTTTTGCATCTCGTAGTTTGAGATCCCAAATCCCATGCTAAGCACTGTGCCACTGTGCCCCCTGACCCTAATAATAATAATGTTTGGGTTCTTTGGAGCACTGGTCATCCTTTAACAGCTTATAAACTAGATTTTGTTTCCCTAATGTAAACATATGGGGGCTTTCTGACCCTTTTTCATAATGTGATCATCCCTGGAGTCCTTCATATAGAGATATTAGTACCACAGTGTATTTGACGCCATGTAAAATGTATACACTCTGCAAAGTGGAACAGACAGTCAGCCGTTATTACTCTAAAGAGAATCCTTATAGAGAACTAGCAATAGACTACAAGAAAATGGTCTCTTGTTGACTTACACCTTTGGTATTTAAGCCTATTTTAGCTGTTTGAATAGCAGCTTCACCTCCAGAGATTTGCATAGTGAGTAGGAAAAATGAGATCCAATCACAAAGCAAAGAAGAACGCACACGGATTGTGACTTGTTATCCAAATAAATATATCCAGATTCACATTGCACCTTAATGCATGGTGTAGATGGGGTTGCACAGTGTAAGCTCATTAAATCTTAATATAACTTTGGTTATTGTTTTGGTTATAACACCTTCAAGACACCTTTGTCAAGTAGAATGTCATTTTAGGAGTAGCTCTTGACTGATTGGTGTTACAGTGGGGCAAAGAGAAAGCGATCATTCCCGACGTATGTAAGCCTTATTGAGATAAAGGGAGAGAGAGAGAGAGAGAGAGAGAGAGAGAGAGAGAGACTCCTTACCTTGGCACAGATTTAAGAGGCAAAGAAAGCAAGACAGAAAGGGAGAGATTATAAGAGAATGGATTTAAGAGTAAGAGATAATAAGTTTCGCTCAGGAAGACCTTTGGTCGGTGAAAGAGGACAGGGGGTTCAAATGCACGTGGACTAGGGAAGGAATTCTAAAATCATATACACTAATCCTAATTATGACCAAAACACTAAGCTACTTAAAGGAACACATTTTACCCAGAAAGAAAAAGAGGTAACGATGCTGTGGCATGATGGTTAAAGAAGACCAGCTAACAGGATCTATCAGGATGCTTGTACAACACTAATGAGGTTAGCAGCGTTAGCTTTTATTGGGGGGAATCCCTTTAGAAAAGCACAAGACATCTTTTCTAATCACTTCCTTTCAAGCCCAGATCCTCTTGTCATGCTTTAGTGGCACCTGGAGGTAACAAATTTAATATCTTGCCCGATTAAACATCTGCACCAGAAATATATCCTTAGTGACAAATACATTACAGGGAGAATTCAAGAAAAGCTAGAAAAAGGAAAGAAAGTCAGTGAGAGCTGGGAGTAAAAGAGTGCACCAAGTCCACGGTGCGATAACAAGTACATAGAATAGAATATAACAGACACACATGGCTTTAGACAAGGCATGAGTATAAAATATAAAACAGTAATGATATCAAAATATTTCTGATATACAGTGAGGTTCATAAATATTTGAACATCAATAAAGCTTTTTGTTTTGACTGTAGGGCAGCACAGTGACTTTGAGTGGCTTAGAGATTAGTGCGTTTGCCTCACAGCAAGTGTGGAGTCTGGATGTTCTCCCTGTGCTTGAGTGGGTTTCCTCCAGTTTCCTTCCACAGTCCAAAAACATGCACATTAGCCTAATTTCCTGCTCTAAATTGCCTCTAGGTGTGTGATTGGTTATGAGTGTGTCGGCTCTGCAATGGTCTGGCGAACTGTTCAGGGTGTACCCTGCCTTTACCCAGAATCTCCCTGCAACCCTAGTAGGATTAAGCCGTTCGGCAAATGAGATAAAAAGTTTGGGGTGTTCCATGTAATGAATGGGCAGACCACTTAGCGGGACTTTATTGAGGGCCAGACTCCATGTCCCTTTCGTCCATTTATTTGTGTGGGTTTCCTCCCGGTACTCTGGTTTCCTCCCACAGTCCAGTGATATGCAGATTAGGCTAAGTGACTGTTCCAAATTGCCCCTAGGTGAGTGTGAGTGTGAACGTTGTGTGAGTGTGTGTGTTGGCCATGTGACGGACTGGCGAGCTGTTCAAGGTATACCCCAATTTCGCCCAGAGTCCATTGAGATTCGGGAAATGAATAAATTAATGTTATTCAAGCTCCATTATACTCTGATAAACAGCAAAAACAACAATAACTTTGTCAATGTCCAAATATTTATTGACCTGGTTGATCTATGTGTAATCATATAAACATGGTTAATATCCAGTCTGGAGCATTGTTGTCATTTATTAAAATTATACTTACAGAACTTTCTAGATATGGCATGCAATTTACTCTTCAGAAAAGGTCAAAGGAAACTTAACCAAGTTTAAAGCACACAACTGATCTTAAATTGCTCCCCTCACATTGAACCCCCTCTCCTTAATGCAAAGATTAAAGTGTTTTCATTCATGCAACATGATCTGAGCCAGCTTCTTCTGCACCACAAATACATGCATGCGGCCCCGTGCAGCATTCAGCAAACCAGGCACAGGAGCACTGGCAGGAAAAAGAGACCTATCAGGAGAGAAGTGACTGGGAACCAGAGAGAGTGTGAGACCAAGAGAGAGCAAGAGAGAGAGAGTGTGTGTATGTGTGTGTGTGTGAGAGAGAGAGAGAGAGAGAGAGAGAGAGAGAGCACAGCTGGAAGATGGACGAGCAGGACAATGGCGCATGCTGACTACTGACAGAACATATTACGGAACAAGAAGATAAGCAAACAGAGTGATAGTATGGGGTGTCCGAGGAAGAGGAATGAAAATAGAATAGATATAGAAGCTGAGAGAGGGGGTTGGGGTGTAGAGACACAGACTATGTTTACATGATATATAGTCCATAATCCATTATAAAAGGTAGAACTGAGTGAAGTTATTGAGGAAAAGGCTTTCCCTGGGCAGCTCTTGATCCATTCCCATCTTCTAGCCAGCTCTCCCAGGTCACAGGACAGCAGCCATGTGCCCCCTTTGATACACATGAAGCCTGCCACCACTTCTTTTGTTAACGTAAAGCTTTCAATGTATCTCATTGCTTAAAAACTAAAATTCCACTTAAAACCAAATTGCTCATCAATTTTACACCATTTTCAAAAACCTGTTTAGGGTGTAGCCTGCCTTCGCCTACCGCCGACTCTAGTAGGACAAAACAATTGGCAAATGAATGAATGAACAGAATCGTTTGGGGTATGAGTGTTTCAGTTTGCTATGTTTTGCAAGCATATGTGATGCTATTAGCCTTCTTTCAGTTATCCAGTAACTACTGCTGATGCATTCAGTGCATTCGATATTAGAGTACGACTATAAGTCTTGAATTATTAATGAGTCCTGGGAGTTTAACACTCGACTTCTTCCACAGGGACATGACTCTGTGTGCATAAATATTTGGTGTAAAATTAGGAAAAATTAGAGTTTAGGGTTTGAGCTAAAATCTTGTTGGTATGTTGGATGGCCAAGTGTCTTCACATGTAAACCCAGCAAGACAAAAAAAACATAGAAAAAATAAAAGACAACATTGACATTATGAAAAATATGACATGAGAAACATGAGAAGTGAAACAAAAGTTGATGAAGTAAAACAAAAATAAGTGCATGCCATTCCAACTGTTCAGCCACACACTACAGTTCACAGTGCATGTGTCAATATAAGACAGCTGTGTTCAGGACATGCTAAAGGCTCCATGCTGAAGTGTGGTCTCTGAAACTCCAAAGAAGGAGAAAGAAGAAAGAGTAGAAGGAAAAGAGGAAGAAGAGAAGTTGGCTCCTCCGAGGAAGACTACCTTGTTCCACCAGGCTGGCGGCAGTGCCGGCCGCGGCAGCGGCAGCCACCGCCGAGACCGAGGCCGGAGCTGTGGTCTGCCGGCCCACTGCCAGAGACACACCCACCCACCGTAAACACACCGCATAGATAGTGTGAGAGAGAGAATACCGGAGGAAGGAGAGAAGATCACTGTGTTAAAACTTGCAGTTTTAACTGCATTAGACACAGAAACATGCCATGATTTTAAGGCAGCGCTCCTAGGAGAGATTCCTGGGGCTTAGTAACTGTAACTCTGATCACAGTGGATTCCTTTTCTTCTTATGGTTTCACTGCAGTGTATCAGACCCAAATAAAACAACAAAAATGATGGAGTCATAACATTAAGCATAGATTTAATAAAACTACTGTATTTCTACTGAAGTATATTAAACTACAGGAACATTACAACCCCAGTATATTAATGAATTGCAATACAGTAATATAGTGTTACAGTGGACAATGGACAGAATAATGATATGAAAAGTGAAAAAATAAGAAATACACTCTTACTTTTCAATTCAATGTCCTCCACCAGGAGGTTATGGATTTTTTTTTCCAAGGTCTGTTAATTTGTTTGTCTGTCCATCTCTTTGTTTGTGTGCAAATTGACACAAAAAATCTACACAGATTTTTATGGATTGTTTTTCTAGAGTGGTACAAGTAACAAACCATTAAATTTTGAAGGTGATCAGTGCATGGGACCATGTTGGAAAAAATTACCCAAATCCCCAAAAATCTTTAATATGATGCAAAATGTTCTTTATATGTCCACCAGGGGGAGACATTTCATTAAAACTATGCCAAGTTATAATAATCCATTTGTGCCATGTGGAGGTACTTTGCATCTTTTAGTACCCCTCTACTTCAAACTGTGATCAGAACAACAAAAATGCAGCTATTTTGTTTTCAAACTACCAGTGATGCTACAAGGTTTTTTGGTTAAAGTGAAATGAAAGGCAAGCCTCTTGCTGAACTTTTTTTTTAGCCTGTAAGATTCTCCTGTTATAAATGTATATTTTCATTATTAGGTGGTTTTCAATTTCATTTTCGAAGTTGCAATCAGATAAAATCTGTTTAATTGTCTGCATTATCTTTTATCTCTTGGATAAAATGATGTTAATCCCGCACAAAAATATTATATTAATTATATTTGCTCTATGATGTTAGACAGCAAATTATAAAAAATGTTCGTAAAATCGAACTGTAAGTGACATCAAAAATTATTTGACGATACAGCAGCATAATTAAATACAATGCTTAATAATCTATTCCCGGAAACTCCACCCATTTTCTACATTTGCACCTCTTTCCACCAGCAGGATCGGGTTTTTTTGCCACTATGACCATGGAAATAGACAATGAAGTATCGTAAACAAACATAGTATTTTTGTTTACTTTTCAGCAAGATAATGCTCAAAACATGCTTTCAAAATGACGAGCGTCCCCTTTAAAATTGTGAGTGTGTACATGAGTGTGTGTGTAAGTGTGTGTGTATATATACATGTCCATGTGTGTGAGTGATGTTTGGACACACCTCCTCCTCCTCTCCTGCTGACACACCCCGCAGGATGAGGTAATTACAGTAATGAGAGGGGGGGGGGGGGACAGAGAGAGAGAGAGAACGGGGAGAGAAAGAGAGAGAGAACAGAGAGAGAGAGAGATAGAGAGAGAGAGAGAAAACAGAAAGAGAGAACAGAGAGAGAGAGAGAGAGAGAGAGAAAGAGCTCATCCAAAAGCTTTCTTAGAACAAACACTGTTGCTTCCGCCCACAAACCTGCTGTTTGAAGTGTGTGTTTGAAACGTACGATATAGTGTGTGTGTGTGTGTGTGTGTGTGTTGCAAAAGTGTGTGACAGAGCAGATGCTTCATTAGAGCAGACATAAATCACATGTTATTAGAAACGCCAGTTACAGAACACATTCTGGAACAGAGGCACACGCCCAAAATCCCTCCTTCCCTACACGACCGGTTTTCCAGACCCAGTGTATGAGCCTATTATACATCCGGGACACACATAAGAAAATAAAGCAACAGAAAAGATGGTTTAATTATGCTGCTTTGACTTTAAAAGATACGAAGCATGTGACATGACTGTCAATCAAGCTAGTGCTATCGGGAATCCTACACACAGTGATTTCATTGTACATAGAGGCACTTTCTTTTATTGGGGTTTTAAGATGGGTACAGGTCATGCTTCAGGATTACTTCTTCTTACTTACCAGAGAAGTTGCGTGAAACCAACATGGTGGTGAGAATGGCTCCCTGAAATAAAACAGTTCACAAAACAATAAGCTAAAGAATAATCTGTTAATATATGAAAGAAAAAAAATATAATTTCCCCAGGTAGCACTTTTTCCATTGACGCAGTACCGGTGCCAAACGATAAATATTTTTCCAATGCACAACTGGCTTGGTTCCAGGCTTGCAAACGGAATCATTTCATCACCATAACTGCTTTAGTAGCTTGTTTATCATACTGGAAGTTCTGATGTCATGCTTTTGATATATGGGTATGTGAATGGATATTTATGCTCTCGGTCCAGGTAGTCATGTACTCATGGAAACATTGTTGCTAGGCAACTAGGGCATAGTGCATGTTTAAGTTTTCCCTCGGGGCTGTTTGTGCTGGTTGTAAACACAAGGTTTTCACCGTTTGGGTTTGTTTCTGAGTTTTGGCGTGCTAGGCCTTCTGATTAGCTAGCCTTTCCCTACTGCCTGCTCACAATGCACAGTGAGATCTCTGCCCATATACCATAAATGGGAGGAGGAAGCCAAACAGGCTGTACAACATGCACTCAGAATCAGGGGGAGGTACTTCAGGAAACAGCAGAACTGTGGAGATTTTTCATACTTTGGAGCTCCACTGGGGACCGAAATGAAAACTAAAGGTCTTAAAATATGTATAATATTCAATCGTTTAACTAATCTGATCTTGAACTAAAACTGGAGTAGCAAAAAGTGAATTAAAGTCCACACTCCAGTCCCTTCTTAGGCTTTGAGCTTGACTCCGCTCATTTCCGCCCAGGCAGGAGATGACGGTTCAGGACCAAAGCTTCCCCTGGACTTTTTGTTCTTTGATAATCAGTACTTCTTCACAGGAACCAAATGCACAAAGCATCGAGATAGCTAGCGACAAAAGCTAATGCAGAATGTCTTAGCTGACACTGAGCAAACTGAACAGTTCACCAGACCATCACAGGACCAACACACGCACACACAACCATTCAGACTCACAATCACACCTAGGGGCAAACTGGAACAGCTAGTAAGCATAATGTGCATGCCTTTGACTGTGGGAGGAAACCAGAGTACCTGGAATAAACCCAGGCAAGCACCGGGGAGAACATGTAAATTCCACACCAAAAAGTCCAAGTCAAGCACGGGACTCAAACCCAGTACCTTCTTGCTGTGAGACAGATATGCTAACTACCCCCCCACCCCACCCCTCTCCTGCACCTGGACCTTGTCAATGGAAAAGGGAAGATCGGGGAGGATAAAGAGTCAGACCTTAAGTTTTCTCCTGGCGTTGAACTTTTTCAAGCACTCTACTGTCTCTTGTCTGTGCATCATGGAGGCCACAGTCGAGCGTTGCTGTGAAAGACGACATGTTACTACATTAATGACATATAAGATGTGTTTAAGCTCCATTCACCTGCATTCAGCTGTTTTTAAATGAAAATCTTAATACCTATTTTTAATATTACATAATATTAACTGCTGTTCAAAAATATGTTTTTAAATAAAAATGAATGCTAAATTTGCACAAAAATACAGGGATACAGTATAGAACTTGTTCGACATGCCTTTCCCAAAAGCACCAAATGTTTTTTCTTGAGCACTATATGTGCTCTATTGTACCCTAGTTTCAAAATTACTGGCACTCTTGTGATCTGTGTCCTGGAGAGGCATTAAAAAGCCTGTAATGCCCAACAAGACAGAACGGATATGGACCATTGTAAAACCATTGATTTTGTGTTTCTTCAAACATTTTTGTTTTAAAATGGAGATACATTTCATATGCAAGAAAGTTTGGGGCTGAATTATCCTGGTACACAACAGAAGCACCTGCTCCATTACTGATCCATCCATAACCCTAATCCATTTTAATTTGGTCTCAAACGACCAAAATTAGCCCTAATGACATGTGGTGAATTTCAGATGCTCTCATAGTTACATAAACATATGGTTCTGATCCATGATTAAAATATTAGGATTAAAAAATAATGTGCCATTATAAATATCAAGTGTATTGAAGCATTTCAGACTGCTCATCTGTTTGCATCTGTGACGAGGGAGTGACTGTGTGTGCTCACGTATCCGTAGACACTTACGTAGACCCATGGGTGTTTAAGAGCTTCCTGTGCAGTGATCCTCTTGGCCGGGTTGATGGTGAGCATTTGGTTAATGAGGTTCTTGGCTTCAGGGGTGACTGTGTCCCACTCTGGGGAAGGAAACTGCAGAAGTGTAGATACACAGGTGTGTAAGATTGAAGGGTGTTGGAGTGGAAGGTATAAGAATGGTGTGTACTAATGTCCGGGGCTTACATCATAGGCTCCGGCTTTGATCTGCTGGTAGAGTTTGTGCTGGTCCTCATCCCAGAATGGAGGGTAGCCCACGAGCAGAATGTACAAGATAACACCTGTGGAAGACCAAAAAAAGTATTAAAAGTAGTACCTGGCAAGAGGTTGTTTTCACCTGTGCTGATTTGTTTGTTTATTTGTTTGATTGTCTGTTTGTTTTTTTGTATGTGTGTAATACACTTAAAAAATTTACGTACAGGTTTTATTTAATATTTTTTCTAGAGAAGGGTGTAGTACAAGTAACAAACCACTACATTTTTAAAAGGATCCATGCAGGGGACCATGTAAAAAAAAAACCCTCCAGAAATCCTCCAAAAATCCATACCTTTAAAACGGGCCAAAAAAAATCTCAGCCAAATCCTAACGGATTTATTGTTCTAATTCACACCACACAGTACCAGAATGTTAATGCAGAAAAACAGTTGACATTGAAAGGTCAAAAATCAAGGTTTAGATAAAAAAATATATCTTAAGATTGTGTACATAAAATTCATTTAAATTGGAACTGAAATATATGTGGACTATTAGTAAATAATTAGTATAATAGGGGGCAATAAGTGCAAATAATGTGTGAATGAATATTCCTTAGACACCCACTAGGGGGAGACATTTAACTATAACTATGTCTTTAACTACGTTTTTAATCAAATCATGGTTTAAGCTCACTAATCAGAATAGAGTCAACACTAAATGAAATAAAGAATATGACTGTGATGAAACACATCAATGCCAGTGGTAACACTGACTGACAAAATGACAATTTTCTATAAAGAAATCAGCATTTTATAGTTTAAAAAATGGCTCAAAATGCCCTCAACTGGTTAAAATCAAACCAAGTCCCATAATGACATACAGTCAGGTACTTCTCTACACCATTAAGTTTTATTTCAAAAGGCACTTATTTTCAAATATGCTGATCAAAGCCCATTGAGCAACTTCTGCAGCACACATCCATGCCAGCCCTTGCACCCATCCCCTGCCCCACCGTGGGTGGAGTTAGGCTCAGAGTCAAGGGTGAAGTTACACTCTAAAAAAGAGAAAGAGCTCCTGAGTGGTGCGACAAAAAAGCATTCACCATCTCATACGGTGTTCGCAAGTTCAAACCCTGGTTGTGGCATGCAGCCATCCATATATGGGAGCCCAAGCGAGTCGATTGGTTGAGCTCTCATGGGAGGGGATGCATAGGCTCTCGTCCCTGTCCCATCCCAATTATGGGCACCTGTGAGCTCATGCATACATAGGAGTGGATATTATTTCCTCAGAGTGTGTAGCTAGTTTTGAGTCAGCAATCTACTGGCATCATGTGGTGACCTGTGCCCTGATTGGTAGGTGTCATGTGGCAGGGAAGTCTGATAGGTGGGGATTAGTCACTACAAAATTAGGGAGAAAATCAAAAAATCCACCAAAAAAAAAAACAAAAGAAAACCCGAAATGTTTCCAGATGAGTGAGCTTCCTTCAACGTTTACATAAGAGCCTTTTCACAGTCTTCTAGAGCACAGGGGATACAAAAAATGAGGGTTATTGTTTCAAAATCTCTACATATTATGAAAAATTTCATACATAAATAAATACACAATAGTATGGAGTACCTTCAAATAAAAAATAATGAACAAAAAGTATCAGCCTGTCTTAAAAATATACAAGGAAGTCAAATTTTAGAGCATCCCACTTGAAAAATTCTCAGGATTCCAACTGAAATCATTTTCAAATGAGGATGTTTGTCATGAAAACATAAGAATTTTACATTCAAAATTAGTTAAGTGTATGTCATTTAACTAAATCATGCATTGGTGGCAGTATCCCCGATTTGTTCTGCGTAGGGCAGATCTGAATACATGCGAGGAAGTGTACGTCCAAAATGACCACTACGACTTTTATATCTTTTGTGAATATGTGTCCATCCAAAAGTGTCCACTCTGAAATCCATTAATAGTGAAATGTTTTCATTCCTCCAGTAAACTAAATAAATAATAGGATTAAAATTTAATTAAAAATTGAACTGGTTTTAACTTTGGAATCTTACTATTGACAGTGATAGTTTTAAAAGAAATTTTATTGGACATGCATACTTTAAAAGGCCATAACTTCCAAGAAAATAACGTAACAGCCTAAGAGGCTGTGAAAATGCCCATAAATAGCATGTGGTTGGATGAAAAACAAGAGCTGTTCTGTTTTTTAAGAACTGGAGCCGCTGGTCCATTATTTATTTATTTGTTTGTTTATTTTTATAAATTTGTCAGCTTTACTACAGATATTTTAAAGTACTCTATTCGGACTGCTGAAATACTTTGCTGTCTGTGGTCCACCCCCGGTTTAGGATATGGGTGTTGTTGTGACCTTTATGAGCGAGAAAATATGAACATAAATACAAGCTAGTTGGATACAAGCTTTTTACAGAGCTCAGATTTGATGTGTCTAGGAAAGAGAGAGAGAGAGAGAGAGAGAGAGAGAGAGAGAGAGAGAGAGAGACGGCAAAAGGAAGATCTGACTCACCACAAGCCCAAATGTCCACGGGTTTCCCATAAGCCTCTTTTCTTAGCACCTCGGGAGACAGGTAACCTGGTGTGCCTGCGAATCCTGCACAGAGATAGAAATATGGTTAATAATAATAAACAAATAAACAAACAAAGAAATAAATAAATGATGATAATAGGCGGCACGGTAGTGTAGTAGTTAGCACGTCCGCCTCACAGCAAGAAGGCCTGGGTTCTATTGCCAGGCTCAGGTGTTTCTGTGTGGAGTTTGCATGTTCTCCCTGTGCTTGCGTGGGTTTCCTCAATGTACTCCAGTTTCCTCCCACAGTCCAAAATCATGCACAATAGGTTAATTGGCTGTTCCAAATCACCCCTAGGTGTGAGTGTGAATGGTTGTTTGAGTGTTGGCTCTGTGATGGCCTGGTGAGCTGTCCAGGCTTTACCCCGCCCTCACCCAGAGTCGGCTGTTCAAGAGGCTGTACCATGCCTTCGCCCAGAATCGACTGATCTCCAGTCTGGCCATGATCCTAAAAGGATTAAATGGTTCATCAAATGAGTGAGTGAGTGACAATCCTAGGACAGGATGGCATGTTGGCGTAGTTGTTAGTACATTTGTCTCACAGCAAGAAGGTCCTGGGTTGGAGTAACAGTCTGGGAAAGGTTTCTGTGTTTAGCTTGCATGTTCTCCCTGTGCTTGTGTGGGTTTCCTCTGGGTAGTACGATTTCCTCTGACAGTCCAAAGACATCCACATTAGGTTAACTGGCCATCCCAAACTGCCCCTAGGTGTGAGTGTGAGTGTAAATGGTTGTATCTGTACCATCCTGCGGTAACAGGATGTACCCCACCTTCGCTCAGGGTCAGCTGAAATAGGCTCCAGCCTCCCCTCGACCTTAGTAGGATTAAGTGGTTCGGCAAATGAGTGAGTGAATGAATGAATGAATGAACCCCAGGATGGCTGTGACACCAATCAGATGGCTAGTTTTAGTATAGGATACATACCAAACCAGGCCTGTTGTTCCCCTTGCACTTCAATGGCCAGACCGAAATCGGCTAACTTCACCGCTGCATTCTTGCATTTGCTGGCCAGAAGCAGGTTTTCTGGCTAAACAAGGACACCAGGGTCTCAGATTACTGAGAATAAAGAGTAACTTAACCGTTCTTCATAATCACAAATCATACACATACACTGAAGAGACAGGAATACACTAGCAACAACTCATGATCATCATCATCATCATTATTATTATTATTATTATTATTATCATCATTATCATTATTATCATTATTATTATCAATATCTTTATTATTATCATTATCATTATTATTAATATTATTATTATTGTTGTTGTTGTTGTTATTATAATACCAGACTCTGTTATTTAAACCAAATTTTTTTCCACAGCTGCACTTAAAACACAAATAAACGTCTCATTGACCATTACGCGGAAGTGGTTTGTGGTCACACTGAACTATGGAGGTCAGACATCCAGCAGAATGGACCCCATCAGGCCACCTCGTCAGTCTGTGTTTACACGTCACCGCGCCACTGAGTTCTGAGGCTGCCTGTGGCTGTGAGCTTGGTCACCTTACTCCCACTCACATACTGATGATAAGCACGCAAGGAAAAAAACTCAACTGCTTATAAGCCATGACCACACAGAGACACAGTATGCATAACGGCACATAGCTGTGCAGACAAGGTGCAAACCACTATACATATCATATGCACACAATACTGTAGATAATAATCAAAGCCGTTATTATGTACTGTAAACACTCCCACACAGACACACACACACACACACACACACAAACATGAATGTTCAATTGTTTGAACGACTGTGCCAAGGGGAACAAGTGGTAATCTGATATTTAGTAGTGATGGATTTACTTCAACTGGTTTCATTGTTGAATATTATTGAATGAATCAATAGCATTTTTTTAGACCAAGTATGTACATATACATATACTGAAACCGATATTGAAATGAATACCCTACAACATCAGAGAGTATAGACAGTTGTGGTAAACTGAAATGGTATCACTCCCTCACTCTCACATGCTCAGCCAGGTCTGTTGAGTCTGTTGCCTCATGCCCTCATGTCTGTTTAGTTATGCTGTGTCTCTGCTTGATCTCAGCACTGATAAACTCTCTTCTTTAACCATTACACTGGTATGAGCATACCTAACAACCTCTCTCTCTCTCTCTCTCTCTGTGTTTTTGTTGAGGTACAGATGCTACTTCTGACATACTAGTGATCCTGATCCTTCTGAATCCTGTGAGACATCCTGATGTGTTACTACTGGTTTGAGGTCTCATCTTAGAGGCCCCTTGCTCCCGCTGATGATGATCCATGTAGACCTTAAAATACACTCAGAAACTGGGACAATGACTTTTCACTGTTAGTGATATAAACTCTTTTACTAAACTGATTTATGATGGGTTTCCCTTTTGAGACCTCTCACTTGTGTGGACTGAGGGTGTTTTTCCTTGCTACTGTGGCCACAGGGTTGCTGATTAGGGATATGTAGTGTTTATAGAGTAACATTTAAAATCACAAGTTTCAATCTTTACCTTCTTTGCAATGGCGTCAATTTTAAAAAGCGATATAACCAAATATAACCAAATTTTTCGATTAGGAATACTTTGATGCTCCACTAGGGTCTGAAATTAAAATAAAGGTCTGAAAATGGATGATAATATCATGCATAATATACTAAAGAATATTTCTTTTCACACATTTAGCTTCATCACTAGATTTTCTCTGGTTATTAGCATTGTACAAAGACATTCTATTTTCTCTTCTTAATATTCCACAGCATTACGGTTGCACTGACTTGATTGCAATGATTGACTGTAAAACATTTTCAGTTTTCCAGTGACTGTTATTATTATAAGAATATTATTGTTATTAATGTGTTATTAATGCGTCCTTTCATTAATGTACACGGGACTTATGATACATACTACGAGATGTTAATATTTGAGCATTTTTCTTAACCTAGGATTGTAGAAGGAAAAACAACTGGGGGGAAAAAGGTTGACATCCAATTGATGATGGTTGAAACCTGGACCTCAGTGATGTTCACGCCACTGAATGCAGGATTTGTCATAAATTATTTTATTATTTACTAGAAACCCACTCCGAAACCCAATGTAATAAAAATGCTAAAAAAAGAAAAAATCTGGCACAAAACAAGTTTTGATTTTCATGTAATGCTCTGTAGGTAATGATGTGTGTGGTTGGACGGCATGACAGTGTCAGATGCAAAAAATAAATAAATAAATAAATAAATAAAAATAATCTCTTATTCTGTGTGACTTAAAAAGAAAACACGACAGCATCTCTGCTAGCAGGTTTCATTATGATTCATAGTGGTGATAGCTGTGAACGCCTCTATGACACTTTCAAATCTGATGATTTTGCTTCCTTTCTGATATGCACCAGAGAACACACACTGAAACTCACAAATTCATCAGCTTTAGGCTTCAAAGCATACGGACACACAGGTGACATGTTTCAGGCCCTGTATAACATGCATTTACATGTTCAATGTGTGTGAGTGCGCACTGCTGCAGACTCTCACTGTATGCTACAGTGCTAAGTAGGTTAAGTTCTTTCCGCTCTAGTGCAAGCTGGTCTGGGTGAGAAAGTGGGTTAGAAGGCAGAGGAGAAGAACAGTGTGGGCGTTAGAGAGCGATTCCAGATCTCTCCTGCTTAACACTGTCCAACTGCTGCTCCCGGAAGAAAGGAGAGCAGGGGAGGAAAACGTGTAACCTTATCACTATCTCCAATCACAGCTGCTATTCAGGGAACTAAGACATGAAGCACAGTGACATGACGTCTTTAATGTCATGTCCGGGGAGTACGTTGGGGAATAGAAATGTGGAGCACAGTGTGTGAGATAAAAAGACCTCAATAATCAGTTATGAAGCCTTCTGTATTCATGATCTCATATTTGAGGATGTCATAATACGTGCTGCAATGCTGCGCTGAAGTGGTTTAATCCTGGACTCCTTCATGCAGACTGAATTAATAAACCGTTTATATTCAAATCTCAGCTCATGACATTCTATGATTAATGGGTACGCATACGCTATCTTTTCATTTACTATGTACCAGTACTGTACGGTGGTGTAATGGTTAGGATGTCCACCTCACAGCAAGAAGGTCAAGGGTACACCCATCCTGCACTGACATGGTGCATGACTTTCGCAGCCATCCGCGCCTGGGAGTCCTTGGGAGCTAATTGGCCGAGCTCTCATGCACTCATGGTGTACATATCCCTGTCACTCAAGGCTATTACATGGGCGTCTCTGAGATCATTCATACAAGGGGACGGATAGGTGGCATGTGCATGCTTATGCTTCTGGTGGTCATGTGATAGGTAATGACAACCACCATGCAACCACCATGATGGGTGGGAATTGAATACAACTAAATTAGGAAGGTACACTCTGTGTAAATAGCAATAGCAATCATTGTTAGGGTATATACTATATGGGAACATAAACAAAACAAAGAGAATTTTATAGTTCATTTTTACAATGCTTCCCCCGACTTAATTTAACCATCCATTTATTAATCCTACTTGAGTCATGGGGAGGCTGGAGCCTATCCCAGCCGACTCTGGGTGGATGCAGGGTACACCATGGACAGTTCAACAGTCTGTTGCAGGGCCAACACACACATGCACGCACACACACACACACACGCACTCACACACACACACACACACTCACCCCAAGGGGCAATTTGGAACAATTTTGGAATTCACTGTTCAATACATTTTCAGCAAAAGAAATATAGAGAAGTTATTTTTTTACTTCTTTTTATTAGGAGCACTTTTAGACAAAAGTGGTGGTGTATAAACTTCACTGTACACTACTGTAGCTTTATAGAAAATAATCGGAATGAAATCTAATAAAAAGGCAAAATAATTCAGATAGCGTGTCTATGATTAACAGGATAATTTCTGGTTTCTTTTTTCTCCATTTTTTACTCCTAATTTAGTCGTATTCAATTCACAACCCTCAAATATTTCCTCCCCTATCACACAACCACCACCAACATGCCCCAGTAGGTATCCCAGTTTCCTCCCACAGTCCAAAGATATGCACATTAGGCTAACTGGCTGTTCCAAATTGACCCTTGTGTCAATGTGTGAAGTGTGAATGGTTGTGTGTGTTGCCCTGTGATGGTCTGGTGAGCTGTTCAGAGTGTACCCTGCCTTTGCCCAGTGTTGTCTGAGATTGGCTCCAGCCTCCCTGCGACCCTGAATGGAGTAAGTGGGTTGGCAAAAGAATAAATGAGTGGGATGAAGTAGAACGTAGCGCAATCACGTAATTCAACGTTTCTCACACCTTCTGGAAGCTATGCCCAGAAAAACTGAGGGAAAAGTGGATCCCACCCATTATTATCACGATATTCCTAATAAAGTGGCCAGAGAGCGTATAGACATATAACTAACATCAATACCAGCATAAAAAAGTAACATTATTTAAACCTTGTCAAGGAAAATGATTACAGAGGATGAGTCATTTTTAAATTCATGAACAGTTCATTGTATATATAGAGTGGAGGCAGATCAAAAGTGCAAAGCATGCAAACGCGGTGAGGCGGAGGAAAGAACGAGAGCCGTCACTCACCTTGAGATCTCGGTGCACCACACCCATTTGGTGGCAGTGAAGCACCGCCTCCAGGATCTGCTGGATGCAATGACTGCATGCAAACACCAGGGTGTGTGTTAGTTGGAGCAGTGCTACATTCTCTCGTGCACAGGCACAGGCAGGGGATGGAATACTACAGGTGCATGTTAACAAACTCTTATCCTACACATCACATACAAATAAATACTTTTCCTTTAAAATAATTACATATAATTTCTATGATGAAGAAGTATCTCATATATATATATACTCAATATCTATTATTACCTCCGCCAAGGAGGTTATGTTTTCACCGGCGTTGGTTTGTTTGTTTCTTTGTTTGTCTGTTAGCAACATTACTCAAAAACTTCTGAATGGATTTTGATGAAATTTTCAGGATGAGTCAGAAATGATACAAGGAACAATTGATTAAATTTTGGAAATTATCCAGATTATTGTCTGGATGCAGGGCATTTTTAAAAGGTAAAGGACTGATGGTGTAATCGCAGTCCTTTACCTTTCTGTACAACTTTTAGGCCAATTATTACAAAAATAATCTAATTATTATTACTTCCTCATCCACGCACAAGGCCTCTTATTCAAGGCAGGCTTTAAACACAATGCAGTCATATAAATGGCTGCGAGTTTGCACTGTAGGGCTCAAATAATAAACAAAGGTTGCATTTATAAAAATGCAGAATTTCTTACAATACCATATAGGGGTACTGAACAGCCTTGGCAGAAATCTGTGCTCTCAGAGTGCTTTTCTACTTTTTATTATTATTATTATTATTATTATTATTATTATTATTAATAAGTATTATTATCAATATTAGAATTAAGTACAAGGTTTGAAGGTCAGTGAGGGAGAAAAGGGGGAGTTTCTGAAGGCATTGTTTAAAAAAAAAAAGGAAGAAGAAAGAGTGCACAAAGCAGAAAAATGCCCAGACACACAGCTAAGAGAATGCTGTATCAGCATAAACAAGGTTACAGCCGTGTACCCTGATAGCCCATTGATCATACCGTGAGAGCCCTATCCCTAACCCTAATCCTAACCCAACTAAACTGGGTATATGGGTAGGGCTGTAGGACCAATGGGCTGTCGGGATACAGGTCTGTAACCGCGTTTATGCTAATACAGCACTAACCCTAACCCGACTGAACTGAGTAGGGTGCCCAACTCAATAAAGCAAGGTACCCATCTTATATAAGTAGGGCTGTTGGACCAATAGGCTGTCAGAGCATAAAACCATCCCAATAAACACGTTTAGATACCAAAGTAATATAATAAGTCTTATTTTATTTTTATTTTTTCAGCAATAAAAAAACCCTCTACTTCATTACATTTTCAATAATCAAATATCTGTAAAGTGATAAGGTCAAGTTTTATCCTCAGTTAGCATTAAGGACTCAATAATTTTGAAAAATGTAAACTTTAACCTTTAAAAGTTTAATATTTATTATTGTAATCTAGCTGTTGCTAACTATACGCTTTGTATTCATTGCAGCACTTTGTACTATGAAAGCTGGCAATAAACATTCATCTAGTTTGTATCTTCTTTGTCTTGCTAGCTAAGGTGAGAGATTAGCATTATAAATGTCGCTGTAAACTTTGGTTAGGGCCCTATATTCTGACTGCCCAATGGTCCAACATTTACAGCCCACTGGTTGGACAGCCCTTTCCCTAACCCTAACCATAATCCATCTGAACTGGGTATATGAATAGGGCTGTCGGACCAGTGAGCGGTCCCCGTAAACTTTCTGCGTATACACTATATTTTTACTACATTACACACAGTTTGTGTTGTAGCAGCTAGTAATAAGCAGTTGTAGCAGCTTGTACTTTCATACTCATTTAAGAGTGTGTGTGCTTTTATTTTTAACATGAATTAAGAATTTGGTAATAAAGTCTGTCTACTTTAAGCTGTCCAACAAATAAGAGAATTTACTTAAATGAGTAATTGCACTTTTATTTTTACTAAAGAATGTACGCTTTTAGCTTTCAGGGTGGGAAAGAATAAATGCAGTATATAACACACAAGGATGTAATAAATAAATAAACAAATGAGTTACAACTAGGATTGAAATGCTGAGCATTAACACTTCTATGCTGTGTTACTGGCACAGGAAGCTCCAAATGACGTTGTACCACTACAGCAAAAAGCCCTTCGACCGTCAGATTGTCACACTACCACCCACAAGAAAGAAAAAGAAAAAAGAGAGGGACAGGAAGAGAAAGAAAGAGAGATTTAAGAAAAGGAGATGAAAACTTAACAAAAAAACAAAAAACACGTCAGTTAAATAGAAACAAAGACGAGAAAGGAAGAAATTGTGAGCTTGGGTCAGGGAAGGAGGAAACAGAAGAGACGAGCAGTAGGAGGTAGCAATGAGACATGAAAGAGATGAGAGAGGCAGAGAGAGTGAAAGTGAGCGAGCGAACAAGAGAGAGAGAAAGAGAGAGAGAGAGAGAGAGAGAGAGAGAAAGAGAGAGAGAGAGGGAGTGCTGCTGAAAAAAAATGGTGTCTGGAAATATGGCAGTGTGTCAGAATCAGGATGTGGACAGTGTGAGTCAGGCTGTGTAGGCGCAGGCTCCTGATTTGCTGATTATATCTATATCACTGAAACTTATAGCATATACCTTCCTTCCAACTCTGTATGTATCAACTGTACATAACACTGGCGTCCAATAATATAACTCTTCAAATCATCCACATGACTGATACCAATTTCCTGGTACATCTTGTACTTGAAAAATAAATATTCTGGTGTGTATTCCGAGAGGAACAGGATGTGTAAACTGTTTCTGGAGCTGTAGGAGGTGAGACCGGCAGATATTCAAATATTCAAGCGTTCGCTCTATGGGGTTGTTAAGTTCCGAGAGTGATGAGTTCTTTCTCCTTAAATTTCCTCACTTCACTGCTGCCATAGCAACAACAAGTGATGCTAATGGAGACATCAATATTGTTATGTCCATTGCTGTTGAAATGAAGTCTTTCGCTACTGTAAATCCTCAACCCAGATTGTGCAGATGTGCTCAACAAAATGTTATATAGCATACTGTTCCTTGCATAAGTATCCACACTTCATCTTTATTCATTCATCAATTAATTTTCTAAGCTGCTTAATCTAAATTAGGGTCCCGGAGAGGCTGGCGTCCATCTCAGCCAACTCTGGGAGAAGGCAGGGTACACCATAAACATATAACCATTCACACTCACACCTAGGGGCAATTTGGAACAGCCAATTAGCCTACTGTGCATGTTTTTGGACTGTGGGAGGAAACCGGAGTACCCAGAGGAAACTCATGCAAGCATGGGGAGAACATGCAAGCTCCACACAGAAACGACCGAGCCCGGGAATCAAACACAGGCTGTGTTCTTGCTGTGAGACTAACCACTATGCCACCATGCTACCACTCCAAATGTTTTATGTTTTATATCCTTTTTGTTTTATGTTTTATATGTTTTATATTTTATGTTTTATAAGTTATGAACCAACACAAAATAACTTATAAGTATAGGTGTGGGCAGCACGGTGGTATAGTAGTTAGCACGTCTGTCTCACAGCAAGGTCTTGGGTTCCAGTCCCATGCCCAGCAGGTTTTCCTGTTTCTGTGTGGAGTTTGCATGTTACACGTGCTTGCCTGGGTTTCCACTTGGTACTCTGGTTTCCTCCCACAGTCGTAATACATGCCAATTAGGCTAACAGGCTGTTCCAGATTGACCCTTGGTGTGAGTGTGAATGGTTTTGTGTGTGTTGCCAGGCGATGGTCTGGCAAGTTGTTCAGGGTGTACCCTGCATTTGCCCGATGTTGGCTGAGACCCATGCAACCCTAGTTGAAACCCTAGTGGAAACAATTCTCTCTTTTGGACTTTTGAGACTTGTATTTGTCAGAAGCCCAACAGTACCCATCACCCTGAAAACACCACTGCCACAGTGAAGCATGGTAGTGGTTGCATCACACTGAGTGACATTTTTGACCTCCTTGATGAAAGTGCTTGAATAATTATTAAATGAAGTGTAGCAAGCAAAAATAATGTGAGAAACCACAACACAGGTCTTCTATATATTTTAGCAGAGAAGACAGTCCCCTTTAATAACAATAACAGTCAACTGGATGGTGGACTAACTGGAGAGTGATGTTACTGTTTTTTGCCTACATAACATAGAGGTGAGTTCCTACAGGGGTACCTAAATTGCACAATATTAAAGGAGTTGGGTCATCATTTTTACCCAAATTCAGTCACTAAAAATTCTCTGAATGTGCCATCCATTCATTCATTTTCTGAAGCGCATAATCCTAATTAGGGTCGCAAGGAGGCTGGCGGCCATCTTAGCTGAATCTGGGCAAGGATATGGTACACCCTAGACAGCTCACCAGGCCATCGCAGCAAATGTGATATCAATGTCACATATTTTCAGGTCATAAGCAGATGGATACGCAGCCGAAGCTACCAAGCCATCCTACACCATCATACACCTGGATAGCTCCTCTGGGCTTGCTGCGCCAGCGTCCTGCATCAGGATGTTGACCATGGTTGAGCTGAGGCGGCCTTGATTCCATCTCTCACGCGTGGGGAGTCCACAATAACAGTGGCCTTCTAGCTCCATTTAATTAGTATACAATCTTTTCTGTCATTCCTGGATCCTCTTGATAAAGCGTCTAATTCTTGATTATATTTGTTAAAATTGTTATTTGGTTTTTTTGCCCCACTTCTGTGGGGGGTTGATTTGGATTGGATGAGCCAGTTGGTTTAAATGACTTGTCCAAGTGCCCAATAAATGCAGCTTGGCAATGCTGGGGCTCAAAGCCTCTATCTTTTAATCAGAAACCAAGAGCTTTAACCCTGCTGGACGTTTCTTTTAACGTGAATGTTCCCAAATAACATTTATCTATAATATGTACAATACCTAAGAGAGGTAATATATCTGTGTGAATGGCAGTGGGATGGATTGAATCCGAAGTAAAAATCACCCAGCTTGTACATGACACATTCATATGGCACAGCAAGCGTCTCTGAATTCCAAAACAGTAAGGCCAGACAGACTGGGCTTCCTTTGCCCTGTCAGCAATGCCACATGTCCTATCAGATATCCCTCTAGTGTGTTTTTTTTCTTCCTAGTGTCCGGATGAACCTCCAAATCCAGCACTAAAACACAGTGGCTATGCACAGTCAGCAGAATGTTTAATCAATAGAATGCATTTTAGGGCAAAAATGTGGTTTTAAAAGCAAACACGTCTCCTATTAAGTGTTCTGCCAAATTACTGGATGAGTGATAGGGTAAACAGTGTTAAAGAGCCCAAGCAAGACTAGGCTTGAAAACAAGATGCCTTGAGAAAGTTAGAGGAAATCAGTAGTGTAGTCAGTTGTCCCAGTGTGTCAAATGCATAAAAAAATAACCATCATTCATACGGGTTAGACAGACAGGCAAACAGACACGCAAACAGGTCGGTACGGCAGGCAGCGTGAGTCTCATGCGGTGGCCAGTGCACTCGCTATACTGACCTTCAGGTCCCTGTGCACTATGTCATGTTGGTGAATGTGATTGACACTGTCTAGAATCTGATGGATACAGTGACTGCAAAGAGAAGACAAAAGAGGAAAGGATAGGGCGAAAAGGTGGAGATAAGATGAGGCGGCTCTAAAAGGGAGATGGGTAAATAATGGTGGTAGGTGAAGATACTGACATTGAGGAAGAGAAATACACTAGCAACTGTAATAACCCATCATTCTCCTTTCCTTTTTCACTGATTCCACCAATTACAGTTTGGATTGGGGTGAAGCCTATTTCTGGAACAGAAATTATTACTCAGGAACTTAAAATAGACAGCTTAAGGTAGATCTACTGCACAGCAATATCGCATATATTGTTGTTTTTTTAAGGTATCATAGGAAAAATAGCTCCCATTTTAGCCCCACATGCACGTTAAGAACATTATAGACCGTAGCTTTAAACAGTGTACAACATAATGAGACGTAATCCAACACCTAAGTCATTTAATCAGGGAAGAACTAAGTGGTATTATGGGGTTTCATGTGGTGCTTGTCTACTTTCGAAAGAAAAAATACGCCACTCTACTTCAACTTATTAAATCTCTAAAAACCACTCAGGATAGAGGCGGATCTGTGCAATACACGCTTCATTCAAGTAGTAAACAATACCGCCAACCAGCTTAAAGTGTTGTGATGCTTGTCTGGTTGTTCAGTTTCTAAAGACACTCCCTCTTATACAGATTTGTAGAGCTCTTATCTTTTCAGGTGAGAGGACTCTAAACAACAGCACTGACGCGGCAAATCTAGATCTACAGTAGTGGTATTGTTGAGCACTACCTATGTGAAATAATGGAGTGAATTGAATGAATGTGTGCATAAAGCAGCCTATGAGTATGTGCGTGGTGGACTCTGCTGACAGTACTGGACGTGTGGCGGGGACTTGAGTCAGAGTCGACATGCTAATTATCAGTGTTAATTAGAGGCCTACTTTCACTTCTCTCTAAGGAAGACAAGGATGGGCCAGGGGACTCTAAAGCACGACAGCGTGGACTAGGAGATGAGGCTACAGTACAATCCAGCAAGAGTCTCCACAGGGGAAAAAAAGCTAATAGGGAATATGGCAAAGCATATTTTAAGGAGTAAAATGTACAGAATATGCTTCTGTGAGGGGTAAAAGGAAAGCATTTTGTCCTGTTCTCTCATTCTCCTGTCAATCACAGCAAAACTAACCAATCATAGTTTCGAAGCCTGTAAGCTCATGCATGCAGTCTTTGTAACATGAAGAGCACGTATAATGCTGTCGTCTAAGTGTGTGACGCACCCTGATCAATAATATCAATAAACTGCATGCTCGTTTCCCTCACTTTATCCTTGTGTCTTAGTCCCTCCCACCATGAAAAAAGTGAGGTGTGGGAAATTAATGAAAAAGCGTTTTAAGAGAAATAAGACATCAGCTTCTAATAACCTACTGCATAAAAGAGGCCAGTGTCATGGAGAAGATGGGTTATTATTATGTCAGTATGCAGCTCTTCCAGGAAGACTGCTCTCGTGTATCCCTGCTCATTGCTCTTCCATCCATTTTCCTCAGTGCACAAAACTGAGAACTAAGAGAACTGAGATGGCAGTGGTAGCTCAGTGGTAACTGATCCGGGTTACTGATCAGAAGGTGGGCAGTGCAAGCCCCAGTACCACCAAGTTGCCTTTGTTGGGTCCTTGAGCAAAGCCCTTCAGTCTCAATTACTCAACTGCATGAATGACATATAGATGCAACACGCTCTGGATAAGGGTATATGCCAAATGCTATAAAATGTAAATGGTAGACCAAAAAAATTTCCAGTTTAGGATAGGATCAAGCAAAAATAAAACAAATAAGGGTTTTAAAATGTGCTTGGCTAGATTCATGTGTCTCACAGAAAGCCCTTGTTTGCCCCTCCCTCTGTTGGTAGGGAACTGTGATGTGAGCTAATGAGTGGGAATAAATTAAGGAGAAAAGAGGGAGAATAAAAGGAAATATTTTCTCTGACAGCTCTTCAACTAATCAAAAAATATATATATATAAAAGAAGGAAGCTTTATTAAATCCTATGTGCAAGTTGTGGTGCTGCGTGTGAGTCCGTGGTTTAAGCCACAGCAGGGCTGTTGTACAAGATTGTTGTGTGAACTGCACTCTAAATGCAGAAATAAAAAAACTGATGCCTTTTAGTGAAAAATTATTAGTTTCATAAAATAGGGTTTTCAGTTTGACGAGTCTTTCCTACTCTGAGGCTTCTCTGCTTCTCTTTTGCTCACAGCGTGTCTTACACCCCCCTGCAATACACCCACGCACTCAAATTGATTAGAGTCCCTCTCCTGAAGGGGACTGCAGAGAGAGAGAGTGTGTGTGTGTGTGTGTGTGTGTGTGTGTGTGTGTGTGTGTGTTTATGTGTGTAGCTGAGAAGAGAACAGAGATTCTGAAAACAAAGGTGGGGAAAAGGATGGGGGGGCAGAAGGGGGGGGTACACGGGGACCTGCAGAAACCGAGAGCTACTGTGTGTGTGTGTGTGTGTGTGTGTGTGTGTGTGTGTGTGTGTGCACGTTATGAGCTATGAGCTATGAGACACTGCCACAGCACGGCTGCCCACGGCTTTTATGAGAAAATGGCTGAAAATTCATGAGCTATTTATGAGTCAAAATACTGCTTTGAAATGTCTAACGAGCTACACTAACCCTATGTGTGAATCATTCAGAGATGTAGCATACAGTTATGCATCCACCCTTTAGCCTAAGAAATGCTGCTATGAGGAGTGAGAAGGATGGGACATGGGTTGGGGTCTGGGAGGAGAGATGTAGAAGATGGCGCAGAAGGAAAAAAAATGTGTGTAGAAAGAAGGAAGGAAGCAAAAACGCTGAAACTGTTTACCTGGCGTCGGCTTCGCTGTAATATTCTCGCGCTACGATATCTTCAAACAACTCGCCACCGGTGACCCTATTGGAAAGATCAGAGAAAAGGAATACTAATTGCTGCTTATTATAGTTCATTATGCATTCCACATTTAAGCATAGCTGCCAGTGTGCAACTTTGGAAGTGCAACTTTTTTAAATACGTGAATTTTATATGTTGCTATGAACGTATTTATGCGAGAGAGGGATAGATGGGGGAATCCTCTAGAAGAGTCATCCTGGGGTTTCAGGGGGGAAAGCCCCTGCTGCAGGATTTCTCTTTAGCCGGGCAGCCCGGTTCTGTTTCCATGGAAACTAGCTCTTCAGAATAGGAGACAGTGAGGGAAGCTGAGGATGGTGGGAAAGAGAAAGGGAGGGAAGAGGTGGGTGGGTGGGTGGGGTTTGCGGGTGGGTGACTACAGAAGCAACGAGTAGGATCCGTGATGTGTGTGAGCACAAAAAGGGACATAAGGCAATTTTTAATGACACCCCGCATCATGAACATGCACTCACAAGTCAAACAGGAGGTAGTGGAAGCCTTCTTCTGATATACTGTCATGGAGTCGCACTAGACAGGAGAGGAAAAGAAAGAAAGAGTGTTAAGCCTGCCGTCTTTCACGGCCGTCGCTAATAATGCGCTTTCCTTATTACGTAACTTGAAACAAAGCATAATCTTTGGATAGACTCAAGGAAGCCCGAGTTGTCGGCAGTTGAGAGTGCGCACGCGCACACGTCTTTGCTTTCTTCCCATTAAACCCAAGCACATTCTTTCTTAGGATATTATTATAAGTGGCAGCGCAATAAGATTTGATAAGATATGATTGCTTCAGGGTAAAGTCATTACTAGTTTGCAGGAAAATCAGGACGATAGTACTCACCAATGTTGGGGTGCTTGAGAAGACGACAAATACGAGCTTCACGTTCAAGCTTCTGGTGATCTGTAAGATAGAATAATGACTTAAATAAACATGTGGTCTTGGGAAACCCCTAGTTTCACCCTCCGTGACATGCAATGCTGCCACCCGCCTCTTTTCGAACTGCTGCACATGTGTATTTGGAGGCGGCCCATTCACCACTACACCACTGTACCATCCTTTACAAATGATAGTAGACATGAATTAGGTTCATACAATAAACATGCTGAAACTACAAAACTGTTCAGCCCAACAAGATTTCAGAAAGTCCTTGTTGCAATCCATTACCATCCTCTCCATATCAGGTCTGAAAACATCAACTTTTTTTGAAAGGTTATTTAAATATAAATATAGACAAATATTTAGACATTCACGGCATATTTACATCAATTTTACATAAGTAAACTGAGGTCCTCTCATTCCACTGTCAATCACAGCAACACTAAACAATCATAGTGATCTGTGAGCACATGTATGCAGAAGAGGGCAAATTTCCTTCACTTGCGACTCATCCTTGCGTCTTGGACCCTTAGCGTGGAATCCAGGAAATGCCTTTTTAGGAAAAACAGGACGTTTCCTTTAAATCGTCACACGGAGCGACGTCAGCTTCTGATAAACTGCTGCATAAAAGAGGCCTACGTCATGAAAGGGGCAGGTTATTAATACATTGGCAGGCAGTTCTTCCAGGAAGTATATGTATTCTCATTGTTCCTTGGCCATCGCTCCTCTATCCTCAGTGCACAAGTAAGAGAACTGGGACGGCTGGCAAAGATGGTAGAAACTGTGATGCGGCTTCTTTAACACATAGAGGGGTTGATAACAGGTTTTAACGGGGCCCATCCACTTAGTGGGCATAAAAATAAACATGAAATAAATACAGTGTTATCTCTTGGAATTAAGATTAAATCAATCACAATGTCTTTCTGAAACCATTTGCTTCCTCCTGTATGCAAGTGTTAATGACCCCACCACCAGACGCCAGGAGATTAGTAAACTTCGCCATGTTTTTTTATTTTTATTTAAATCTTATACCTTCTTTTGTTTCTTAAGACTTTTCCACTTCCTACGAATTGGTACTGTGCTGAAAGTTAACATGGCCTTATTATTGTATATTGTTATTGTAAACAAATACAGAACCAAAACAAGATGTAGGACAGGTGAATAAGAGATACGAAGCCCATGAGCTGTGGTGGTCTCACCAGAAAACATTAATATTCCAGTTCCAGAAGATAAAATTAGCCCCAAAATTTCAAGATATTTGTTTTAATTTTAAAAGGGTTCACACTCAGACCAACAGACCACGCACACACACACACACACACGTGTAAATGCCATTTAAATAAAATAAAAAGACAAATCACGCAACATGATGATTATGATGATAATGGTGATTATGACACATTCTTATCCTTTAGTACACTTATGACGCAGAGCACACAGACCTCAGACACACAAAAACTCCATTTAAACCACCTACAAAAATGCTACTATGCCTAATCCTGAATCCTGTCGAAGGTACAGTCGCATGGTGAGTTTGTGTGACACCAGGAGAACCAGTGACACTAATTTCTGTTCATTTTTCTCCGTATTAGTGTTGTTCAGTCCAACAGTACAACTCAGATGCAGTGATACAGTATATATAGTAGAAGAGCTGGCCAAGTAGGGTCAGTTATAGCTTATCAATCACATAGCTTGGCTTGGAGCTCAGATCTCACCTGACTGAGTCTGATATGGATAAAATATACAATAATAAATAAATAAATGAACCATAAAATTCTCATTTTAGTGCTTTTTTGTGCTGTAGTTTATACTAAAACAGTTATGCGCCCCAGACACTGGGTCTGAGTGGCATCTACCTCACCTTTAGAGCATGAGTATTAATTATGCTACATTAACCACCATTAGCCACCTGGCAGGTCACATTCAGCAGCACACTGTGGCATTTACTTCCTAGCTAATTAATTAATTCTTGACCATAAGTGAACACATTTTATTAGTAATGGACTCTCCGCTAGTCCTTTTCATTCAGAAGGGCTCAACATTCAACAAAGTCCAATAAAGATCATCAGTGTATATTGGTTCTTCATGATGTGCATCTTTCCAAAGGTCACAGAGGCATTAAGTGATGACATTTAAGTCTGTTACTGATACAATCGGCTACACTTTGTAGTTTGTCAGAGTGTTGTTGGTTTTTTAATCTTTTTATACGTCTTGAAACAGTACATGCAATATCTTAAGCAAACCCGCTTCCTAACTGAGCCAGTTTAGAGCACAACCTCCATGATTACTAATTCTAAAGCATCAAAAGAAGTTATGAGGTCAATTACATTTAGAGCACTAGGGATGATGTGCTAAAAATTCTTAGCCATTGCCTGAACCATAGCTCTAGATTCTATAACCTAGATCTCAAGTACAGACGTACATCCTGTACATTTAATTCTTGATTCCTAAATGGTCGCATTTAGGAATATTAATATTCAGTGTCATTAATACCTCACTCTCTCACTCACTCACTTGCCAATCCGCTCAATCCTATTAAGGTCTCTGGGAGGCTGGAGCCTATTTCAGCCGACACTGGGTGAAGGCGGGGAACACCTTGAACACCATTGTGGGGCCAACATACACACAACCAAGGGGCAATTTGGAACAGTCAATTAGCCAAATGAGTATGTCTCTGGACTGTCAGGAGGAAAATGGAGTACCCAGAAAAACCCATGCAAGCACAGGGAGAACATGCAAACTGCACACAGACACACCCTGTGACTCAAACCCAGGACCTCCTTGCTGTGAAGCCAATGTGCTAACCACTAAGGATCTTCCCAATTTTTTATCGTGGTCCTGTTGTATCTCTGTTGTGTAATGTAAGTGTCAGGAGCTTTACCAGTCTGATGCTGGAATTAGCAGCTATTTCAGATTGATTGGTTTATTCCTCTTTATCAATAAAGAGTTCATAAAAGGCTCTTTCCACGCTCTCCATGTCTAGCTATCTTGCTAAGTTCATGTCAGTTGTGTATAAATTTAGCAGGGATATGGCATATCTTAAACGATATTGGCTGCTGCGTAAACCAGTTCAACACGACATCAGTATAATTTCTTGTTTCCGAAGGAATCAGGTTCACTTCAAACCAAATCACAGCACAGACGCATGTTCTTGGCACTTCTACTGCAAATGTAATATATATATATAAAATAAACTGCTACCATGGTGATAAGTCTTTCACCTTGTTTTTGGGTACTAAGGCACAATTTCATGAATCTTTTTAATTATAAAGATTTGGCAAGTGTGTTTTTTACATTTTAAATACCTGCCCTTTGCTTATACGCATTTACACACTGCAGTTCTGGAAGCGACTTTCGGACCCACTGTGAGTAGTACATGCATCCTGTGTATTGCACCTTAAGGCAGAAATGCCACAAATTGCATATGCATTAAGTGAACACACAACACCAACTCTGACAAGTTTTGCTAACATAAAAGATGTAACATTATGAAATTATATACAAACCTCACTCATTAGCCAAACTTGCTTAGTCACAGGGAGGCTAGAGTCTATCTCAGCCAAGGCGGGGTACACCCTGAACCGCTTGTCAGACCACCGCAGGGCAACACACACACAAACATTCACACTCACACCTAGGGGCAAGTTGGTACAGTCAATTACCCTAATGTGCATGTCATTGGGCTATCAGTGGAAACCTAGGTACCCAGAGGGGACCCACACAAGCACTGAGAGAACATTCAAACTCCACACAGAAATGCCCTGGAACTCGAACCCAGAGCATTCTTACTGTGAAGCGTATATGCTAGATGTATTTAACATCTTAAGACCGCACTGTCCTCATACAGGAACGTCATAATTCCTTCCAATTATTTTGTACACATGTCCTGGCAAGATCCTATGAGGACCACTGCATGTTTTTTTTTGCCAAAGTTCTTGCTGTTTGATGACGTTGATCAATTTAAGGAGTGATCTGCTCGTAAGAAACAGAAGTGGTGTGGAGAAATGACAAGACACCTAACACTGGGGTTTGGCTAATATAATTCATAGTTAATCTGTAATATGGAGTGTTCCGTGTGTCAAAGACTTCAACAGACCTTATCCAATCGTCCAAGCTCATCAGAACCCTTCCATACTTCGGCAAACTGCTTGTAAAACCTTCTGGTGAAAACTATAAATCCGGCTTTGGAGGATTTAGTTTAGGCATGCAGTGGTTTCAGGCACGTAATATTCTGCATATGGAGCTCTAGGCATTTGCACTTTAGATGGCAGCCTGGCCTATAAATACCCGTTAGGTTACTGGCGTGATGACAAGCTATCATCAGTCTCACACTGAGGAATAAATTAAGAAACTGAGCATCAAATGGGGGCCTTTTTTCCACAGGAATGGGTTTTACATAAGAGCAATCAAAAGAGAAAATTACTAGGCAAGAGATTCATGATGCAGTTTGTGAATCCTGATGACTTTAAAGACTTCACTTTCTGGGTTCCCCCTTTCATGTACATTATGATTTAGTTTCTCTATTAGGAACCAGAATGTAGAACGCAGCAGTTTACTGTGTGCATCTCTAGCTATTACAAAAATGGCTGCCTTATATTATTATGTAAATCTCCCTTCACACAAAGCCTGAAAAAGTTGGGAGACCTTGTTAAGAACATAGTGTCACAGTCTCCACTCGACTTCAGCAATATTCTACACAACCGAGTTTCGCCCTCCAACGGTGTGTGCACATTGTTCCCAGCACTTCCGGGGTTATAAGGCAGAAGAACTACAGCGCATCTATGTGTCGCAGGAGGCTTACCAAGCAGCAGGCACACGCACGTTATCAGCTACATGTGCAGGCGATTAAGTGACAGTATCAGTGGACTATATATTCATCTTGAACTCCAATCCAACACATGTATCATGGATACCCCTGACTGTCGATCACATACATGATGTCAACAAGAAAATACAAGGATCAATCCATTCATGTTGACATATTAACATAGAGATTTTCAAAACGGATAGAAGAGGCTTCAGTATGCTATATGTGAAGCAGTGCTAAGTATGTTAAACTCAAAAACATAGAGTATGCTCTATGTTTTTGAGGTATATTTATTAAAAGCAGATGTTATTGTGTAATTTATGGTGTATTTTTTAAGTCTGAGTCCCAGGTAGTCACCTAAATTACTCACTTTCTCATTTTCCAATCCGCTTAATCCTGTTAGGGTCGTGGAAAGGTTGGCACTTATCTCACCTAGCTTGCCAGACCATTGCAAGGCCAATACATGCACAACCACTTATACTCACATCCACACCTGGGGGCAATTTAGAATAGCTAATTAGCCCAACGGGCATGTCTTTGGAAACTGGAGAACCTGGAGGAAACCAACTCAAGCTTAACATAAAAATGCCAATAGGAACGCAATACCTAAATTATAGCCACTACGCCACCATACCTAAATTATATATTATATTTAATCTTATGTTATATATATATATATATATATATATATATATATATATATATATATATATATATATATATATATATATATATATATAAAACTATGATTCTGGTGATCTATATTTCCTTTCCTCCAGTCTGTTATGAGAGAAATTACAATTACGCATACTTGAGTTGACAAACACAATGCATAGTTGATATCGGTACTGGCAGCCATTTTGAACGTTGACCTGATTTAGGGCAGCGGATAGGAATAAATAAATACCCATAAGGAAATAACACAAAATTACAAATGCAGTAGACAGATTTCTTCTGTTCAAAATCACAGAACACAGACCAGAAATGATTGGCAAGGAACCATGTAATACGCACCCAGCGATCTGGATCCAGAGAAATGACACACCGCTCTCTCTGTCTCTCTCACACACATACACATGAAGACACATGGAGCAGGCCTGGGATTGGACTGTGTGCTTCCCACTGTGGGGGCCTGCTGTCTAACACTCGTGAGTCATGAGGAAAAGAGGACAGCTACAGGAAGAGTAATGCTTGGCTTTCTTACTGACTGCTCAAAAGGACTCAAGTCTGTAGTACCCTTGAAATACCCTTGAAATCAGTGTTTGTGTTGTGTTTCCATTATAGACATCAATATGACAAAAATACATCCATCCCCTGGTTAAAAATAAATGGTTGGTGCTCAATCAGCTCTAAGAAGATGGAGTGGGAGTCAGTGATGGAGCATCCTGGTACATCAGACTGATGGAGAACGTCATTTTTTCTTGATGCTCTGCTCAGAAATATCCTTGGGGATTTTTTTTCCCACAGTGAAGAAGTGGTTAGCACGTCTGCCTCACAGCAAGAAAGTCGCGGGAGTTTCTGTGTGTATGTTCTCCCTGTGCTTGCATGGGTTCATTCATTCATTAATTTTCTGAACCACTTAATCCTAATTAGGGTCGCGGGAAGGCTGGCGCCCATCTCAGACGACTCTGGGCGAGGGCAGAGTACACCCTGGACAGCACGCCAGGCCATAGCAGGGCAGACACACGCTGGTGGATATGCAGCCTACTCTTCACGAAAATCAGCAATGATCTTTTACATGCCTCTCACCGTAGACAGGCCTTTGATAACCCAGTTAGATGTGAGACAGCAGTGACATCCCGCTGATATTGGGGCTTGAACTGACGTTGGGATCAGTAATCCAGCACCCTACCACCGGGCCACCACTGCACTTGCATGGGTTTCATCTGGGTAATCCAGTTTCGTCCCACAGTCCAAAGACATGCACATTAGGCTAACTGGATATTATCAATTGCCCCTAGGTGTAAATGTGAAGGGTTGTGTGTGGGTTGCCTTGCAATGGATTCGGCTCCAGCCTCCCCGCAACAGTAGCAGGATTAAGCAGCTCGGCAAATGATATCATCCTCCCCAGTTATAGCCTGTTCCCACCTGTCACATTGTCACTACCAGCCAGGGAGGGTGAAGGCAATCATGTGCTTTCAACGAAGCCAACCGCAGACACCAACTAACCACATTTTTTTAAAATTGCAAAATGGCATAACACACTTTGCTCTCTGCCACCTTCATTGCATGAGCTCACAGATGGCCATGAATGGTCGCTGACGCCTTAAGTGATGGGAAGTTACTGTATGCCATCCATCAACCAATTAGCTCACACGGACTCCTGCCCACGAATGACTGTCTGCTTCAACATGGGCTCAAACTAATGAACTCTTGGGAGACAGTGGTGCACTTTACCATTTTATCTACCACTCCAAAGCCTCAGATGCCTCCTGGTGATGAGTCTTTGGCTGTTCTGTACCATCACCACCCCTGACAGTTGAACAAATCTCAAACACCCACTCACTCACTTGCCGAACCGCTTAATCCTATTTGGAAGCTGGAGCCTATCTCAGCTGACATTTGTAAAAGGTACACCCTGAAAAGTTCGACAGACAATGCAAGGACAACACACCCACACAACCATTCACACTCACACCTAGGGTCAATTTAGAACAGCCTATTTTCCTAATGTGCATGTCTTTGGACTGTTGGAGGAAACCAGCGTACCCAAATGAAACCCACAAAAGTACGGGAAGGACATGCAAACTCCATACAGAAATGCCCTTGCCAAGCCCAGGACCTTCTCGCTGTGTGATGGACCTGCTAACCACTAAGCCACCCAGCTCAAGAATGTCTATGACAAGTGTGGATGAAGGCAGCAGTGAGAAATCCTTTACAGTACAGTTTAAAATAAATAAATAAACATCTTCATCTTCAAGCTGATTAGCAAAGCTACAATAGAAGCGTAGCATACTTGATCTGAAATAGAAGATAAAACCTTTATGTTAAAATTGTTGTGTATTTGTGTTGCATGCTGTCTGAAATACATCTGCGTGAGGAAATCCTATGACTCTGATGAAGCTCCCGCTGATCTGACACAAACTTGGAGTGACGACTGTAGCAGGCTTCATCCCTCCATGAGCCGCATACCACGTTCCTGTCAGAATAGATTGCTGATCAAACGACCTTTTTATTAGTATTTACTCGGCAGTATTCACCATGACAAGTAGACTATGTAGTATTATAAACTAGTGTGTAGATTTAATGCTCACTCTCACTCATTTATGGCAGGGTGCACCCTGAACAGCCCGCTAATCCACTTCAGAGCAAACACCTGCACAACCATTCACATTCACACTCACACCTGAGGCAATTTGGAACAGCCAGTTAGTCTAATGTGCATGTCTTTGAACTGTGGAAGGAAACTGAAGTACCCAGAGGAAACCCATGCAAGCATTGGGGGAAAACAAAAAAACTCCACACAGAAACGCCCTCGTAAAGCCTGAGACTTGAACCCAGGACCATCACGCTGTGCAGTGGACATGCGAACCACTACACCATTGTGCTGTGCTATATTCAATGCTGCAAAATACATTCCAGCACATCATATTTAAAACTGCATTTGTGTTATGCAGCAAGCGCTTTGTTCAATATCCATTAAGCTATCTTGTTTATATAAGTGGTGAAGCCCTAAACAATTTTTTAAGGCTTTGGTGGTGATATTACCGAATTACTTTCGCCAATGAAATAGTATTTTAGCCTCGTTTTGTGTGTTTGCAGTTAGCAGAATTACGCAAAAATGTATGCATGAATTTAAAAAAGGAGGCCAGGCTTTGGACAAGGAAGACTCCATTAAATCTTGGAGATGGTCTAAATCAAATCCAGGACTTTTCTTGAAGGTTTTTTTTAACATTGTGAGATAAGATGATTTTTTGGAAGTGTCATATTACAGCAGGGCCAGCAGCAGGTGCTCTGTCCTTCTGTTATTTTTTTGCAAAAGTTATCTATGGATTTTCATGAAATTCTTACCAGAGGTGGGGCTTTGGATAAGGATGTCTCCATAAGACTTTAGAGATGATCTGGATCAAATTATTAAATCCTGGAATTTTTAAAAAGATTGTTTAACATTGTGAAATATGATTCTTTTTGACATTATTCACATAGAGGAATATATAATTGTTGGGCTTCGTGGAGGTTTGCGCTCTCTGAGTGCTCTTGTTACATTTGCACTAGCTTTCTTTGTCCACATTTCTAACCTTAACATCATCACAGGGTGTTTACAGTTACATGGTTTCATGGTTGGTCATGATGTATGATCAGACGCTTACCTCATTATTTGGAACTACTAACTGTATCGTATTACAGAAATTAAGGAAACACTGATCGATTTTTGGTGAAGCAGAAATCAGAGATTTTTGGAGCTATATTTTTTTCAGGTATAGCTTATAACTACAATATGATCAATTCTCACTCACTCACTCACTCACTCATTTGCCAAACTGCTTACACTATTTAGCCTAATTTGCATGTTTTTGGACTGTGGGACGAAACCGGAGTACTTGGAGGAAACCCATGCAAGCAGGAGGAGAACCGAAATGCCCGAATCCGGGACTCCAACCAAGAGCCTTCGTGCTGTGAGCAGGGCACCTATCCCCCAACTGCTCTCCAGGTGGCCCCATGTGTGTGGCAGCCCTGCTCCAAGCGTGTGCTCACTGTTTACGTGTGTGCTCACTTTGTATAGGATAGTATAGTAAGTGATTAATACAGTATAGCAAAAGCAAAAAAAAAGATCAATACTGACAGAGTAAAAGATTTTTTTTTTTAAAGCAAAAAATAACAAGTCCATACTTGATACTTGAATCTTATTAAAAAATATTTTTGTTATTTTCCCAACCATTCTGTACGTCATTAAATAGATTCTTTAGCATGATATTTTTAGCCCAGGTTATCCTAGTGTGACCAACTTCAAATTGTACGACTTGTTCAATGTGGTGTCCCTTTTATAAGGTTACATAATGATAACACATCTACTCTCACATCACATTATAAATGGTCTGTGTGTGGGTGTGCTCACGCAGTCATGAGCTAAATCAAAACGGGATCTGCTTCACCAAGGTATCACTTCGAAAATGACAACAAGTGAAGCACAGATGGTGATCGGTGGGAATCTGCCATAGGACAAGCCTGCACCATTTTGACCTGTGGGGATTGTACATGTATGTGTCAAATGCTGTACGCTACACTCCTGTTGTCCAGTTAGGTTTCATATGCAGAATATCTAATGTTGAATTATGACCCTAAACTCCAGGGTGTGTGTGTGTGTGTGTGTGTGTGTGTGTGTGATTTAGAGTTCAGTTCATAATCCAGCATCTTCTTCAGTTTCTACAGAGTCTGGAAGGAACCAAACTTCTCGATTGT
>JAOUQZ010000008.1:12336523-12359410 GCA_028564935.1 Neosilurus hyrtlii | reverse complement strand
CACACACACACACACACACACACACACACACACACACACACACACACACACACACACACACACACACACATGACCAGTAGGAACCTTAAAGATGCACTGAGTCAGAGTGAGAGATGCCTCTAAAACAAAAACAAATTGTTTTACACCTACCTTGACATCAATTGAGAGCAAATTCAGTTTGCTTCCATTTACATTCTTTAAAAATCTACGAAACTGCTTTTCGTTCCCATTAATTCAAAGCATACTTGAATAAACTGCTTAATAGTACAAAAAAACCTGATAGGGATGCATCAATACCAATATAATTTTTCAAGTACAAATCTGGTGCTCAAGGAGAAAAAAAAACCCGGATGTGTCACAGTGATTGCTGAACTAATACACATTTTTACGTACATGCAATTCCCTCATATACAATTCCCACCTGTCAAGTATTGCCTTCCCAATCACACAACCACCACCACCAATCAGGGAAGGGCATAAGTATGCATATGCCCCCTCCGTGATATGCTTTGCTGCCACCCACCCATGATTGGCTAGTGATTGGTGTGAGTGACAGGGAAGTGAGAGTATGCCATCCCTCCCTCTTGTGAGAGCTCAGCCAATTAGTTCCCATGGACTCCTAGTCGTGGATGGCTGCAGCATAAACCTGGATTCGAACTTGCGATCTCCTGGTGAGCTGTTCAGGGGGCACCCATCTCCCCATAATCCTATTCTAATCCTAGTGGGATTAAACGATATGAAAATATTGAATGAATGAATGTATTAAAGAATTCTACAGAGCCTCCTAAGGATAATTTTATGGGAATTTTCTGAATTGATTTTTTTCACATGTTATTTTGCATTCCCTCGCAATAACCTAATCATGACCAAAGTGAGATTACAAATGTAAATTATAAAAAAAAAGTAAAAATCAAGTCCCTTGAGCCCCCAGTGCAGTTAACTGGGTTATCAAAGTCCGGCCAGGTCTCTCACTGTCTGTGGTGAGAGTAGGCTGCATAGCGGTCAGCGTGTTTCTGCCCTGCAATGGCCTGGCGAGCTGTCCAGGGTGTACTCTGCCCACGCCCAGAGTCGGCTGAGATGAGAGCCAGCCTCCTTGTGACCCTAACAAGGATTAAGCGGTTCAGAAAATGAATGAAGTCCCTTAGGGTGCACCGTGCAATTCACAGCACTTTGCGATCATTTTTATTGACCACGCTCAGAATAGCCGGCTTTAAATACCATGAAAAAATTTTATCAGGTCTCTTGATGTAACGGTTGTAGTAACTTTTATTGATCTGTGAATGATTTTTAAAGCTTGGAGTCATTTCTTGTTGTCTGTTCATGAGGGCATCAAGCTGCTTCTGCTAAGCCCACAAGTACAGCTAAAAAAGCTACTCTAGTTGCTTAGAGCACAAGGTACCTCCTCCACGCAGGATAGATAATGTAGTAAATAGGCCCTTTATGGGTACTGTTTGTAATTACCCATATGAAGCACTCGTTTTGAATTTATAAGTGCTCCACCTTCAAAACTTTTTGGCCTTGCTCTGACCTTCATTTTTGACTTTGACTTTCCAAAATCAAATCATCTCTGGGACTCAGATAGGGTAGTGTCCCCATCAAGTTTGGTGAAAATCCATGTATGGGTGAGTTCAGGGTTTTGTTCACAGACAAATTGACAGACAAACAAACTGAGGGACTTACAAACGACGGTGATTACAATACCTCCATTTTGGGCAGAGGTCATTAAATGATCATGGTATCCGACATATAGGCAATACTGCTATCGAGATTGATGCATCTCTAATAAGTGTACAAACCAAACCATGCATCATTTTTTTCTTTTCTGAAGTTTAATATTATAGTGAAGGAAAACTGCATTTGATATAGATATTTAAATATACAGAATATTATTAAACCTAACAGATTTCAACATCATAACTATAATTTAAAAATTAACGAACACAATCAACAGAACTATTTATAACAGTTATTCCACAATCTCTGTCCTGTATGCAGCATGTAGAATTATTTTATTATTGTATTTAAATTCTTACAAAAATGTAAAAATATATAAAATATGTGCATTTTTAACATAAAATACAAGAAAGCCAGTTAGCACAGAGCTAGCTGGTTAACTGAAGGCCTGTTTCTTTCATGGTCCAATAAAGTTACGTTTTGTAAAAAAAAAAAACTGTAAAATTTTTAAAAATAAAAAATATTTTCTTACTTTAAACTATTTCAATTTCATTTTTGATTTTTCATGTAGGTACGGTTAACATAGAGCTGTTTAGATTGGAGCTATCTGGTTATCTGTAGTCCATTAAAATCATGTTTGGTGGGAAAAAAAAGCCCAGTTCTTAAAAAAAAAAAAAAAAAAAACATTCTTACGATCATGTTCTTTAAATCTATATTTTGTTGCTTCTCATGTAATTAATCAGGACCTTTTTTGTTTCAATTTTGTAGTGGAGCCACAAAAACTAACATCACAAGTGTCGTGTTTGGTTAAAAAAACCAACAACCAATAACAGCAGTCTATTCTTGAAAATAAAAAAAATATTTTTTATCATGAAATACTTAAGCTTACTTGATTCATGAATCATGACAACTTCTGTTCTTTTATTTTCTATGGTGACATCGTGGTCACCGTATATGAGCTGATATCCTAGGAGTAGATTAGCCAATCAGAGCATAGAACTGCTAATATCTAGTGATATCTATCTGGGATAGAATAATAGATGAAATCACATATGCACCAACATACAATTCATGTCAGTATTTCTACTGAGGAATATTTTACCTAAACCCAAAAACTATAAATACCACTCCAGTTACAATCCTACAGCACAGCTACAACAGGAAGACTACACATCTCCCCGCATCCTCATCTCGAAATGTAGTTTACTCACCTCTGGCTGAGAGCTTTTTGGTGTTGATTATTTTGGCAGCATATTCCTGGCCCGTGCAGAGCTTGACACAACGTCGCACGACTGAAAAAGCACCCCTGAAGAGAGAGAGAGAGAAAGAAAGAAAGAAAGAAAGAAAGAAAGAAAAGATGAGATGAAGAATATTTCAATACAGAAGAAACCCAATATGCACACAAAGTTCCCCTAGCTGAAAAACAAAAACACATTTCAAATTAAACTGCAATCAGGGATTGATTTCCGAGGAAAGAAATGAGGCGGTTTCGCTTCTGGTTCCACATCATTGAGTGAAAAATAACTTTTATATTAGTGTATGAACAACCACATAGCAAATATATTGGAAACCAGATTTTTTTAAAGCAATTATATGAAACACTACTGATAGCAGATGATGTTTAACATGTAGATCCTCATTATATTTGTTTTATACCGTATGTCAGACAACTGTCACAGCCTGCGAATAAATAAAAAAGAACAAAGCCATTTATTCGCACCAGATCTCCTCAAGTCTTTTCAGAACAGCTGGCGTAACAATCCCTGTCGGACATCACCACTAATGCCTGATGTCATTCTTTAGCGGATAATTTTACCACACCTTTCTTCCGTTATGCGTTGCGGATTTTAAGTGGTATATCTGCTGACACTCTGGGGAATAAGTGGCCAGGCCTGTTATTTAAACCAAACCCAAAAGTCCACTGGGTTCTCTGGGTTTGCCCTTTAAATCAGAGCTGACCTTAGGGGAAACATTTTTATAGTAAAGCAGTGTTTGAGGGTTGACTTGATTTAGGGATATAATATATATATATATAATTGATTAAAACAAATATAACAGAAATTACACAGAAAAGTCTACTATTAAGCTACTTAAACGTAAAACAAACGGATAGTGTGTTGCTGATTGGCTGGACCAGTGTTGTGTGGCCAATTTACAAGCCACTTTCTTTGTTCGTGAATTACAATCAAGGGTGGCACGAGCACATAGTGGTTATCACCTCTGCCCCACAGCAAGAAGGTCCTGGGCTCGAGTCCCAGTCTTGACCGGTACTCTGGTTTTCTCAGACAGTCCAAAGACATGCACAGTAGGCTAAATGGCTGTTTCAAATAACCCTACATATGGGGGCTGCTGGCCCTGTGATGGTCTGCTTATGGTGTACCCTACTTTTGCCCAGCGTCGGCTGAGATGGGCTCCGGCCTTTCTGTGACCCTAGGGATTAAGGAGTTCCCCTTAATGATGCTACTTAAAGGTGGAGCACAAACTCCAATTGGTGATTGGCTGGAAAAGTGTTATTAAAAAATATTTTTGTTATTTTCCCAACCATTCTGTACAACATTAAATAGAATCTTTAGCATGATATTTTTAGCCCAGGTTATCCTAGTGTGACCAACTTCAAATTGTACCACTTGTTCAATGTGGTATCTGTCAAAACAAGCCTCTTTCTTTGTTCTGCAATCTACAGAGCCTGAATTAGTTCACTCCGCCTGTCAGGAGATGGGGAAAAATAACCACTGTTTGATGAAGACCAGTCAGTCGGACTCTGTCAAAGCGAGGTGTTCTGGATTCACTGGCACAGGATGCCTCGGAGGCGAGCGTGTACACTTCACTTTCTGAAGAGCACGCACACTCAGGGACTACAGAAGGGTTTCCTAAAGTCCTAAACATGAACTTGCAGCTTTAAGTAGCAATCGTTCACAACAAACAGCAAGTCAGACAGAGCAACTCCTGCTTTTCAGTGCTGCCAGTCATATCTCTCTCTCTCTCTCTCTCTCTCTCTCTCTCTATACACAAACTCCTTTAAATCCTATGGGATGAGATTCAAGACATAATCATCATTTTAATACAAAATAATGACTTTATTCACCAAACTGCTTAATCCTATTCTGAGTCTATCTCAGCAAAGGCAAAGTTCACCCTAAACAGCTCACCAGTCCATCGCAGGGCCAACACACACACACACACAACCATTCACCATTCAACCAACCATCCAGAGTACCCGGAGGAAACCCACACAAGCACAAGAATACATGCAAACTCACCGAGCCTGGGACTCGAACCCAGAACCTTATTTCTGTGAGGCGTATGTGCTAACCACTACACCACTGTGCCGCCTGATGCTGCAGAACTAAGATTTCCCTTAGACCCAAACCTGTACCAAAGAACTCGATAATGCGTAGTATATGATATAGTACATGGAGGCGGGGCTTCAGTCTAGGAAGACTCAGTTAGATTTTAAAGATGATCCGGAGCAAATTCTGGATCCGGGAATTTTTTATAGATTCTTAAATTTTGTGCATACGGGAAATTGCTCTGCTTGGCGAGGGTTTGTGCTCTCCGAGTACTCTGGTTCGATATGTTTTAATAAATTTATAATAATCACTGTATATATTAATACATATAATTTGCTGAACCTGTGTTCCAGTATAAGGACACAGTATGGCACCCAGGTATATTTTAAGTTTTACATCTGTCACAGAACAGCACTGTGACCTAGAACACCCCTATAAAAATGTGGTTTTTGCTGTATGAATTGATCACCAGAGCAAAATCTCTTTAATCAGCCAGGATGGAGTTATTGCATCATTACTTATAACAGCCTATCAGGTTACAATATGCAAATGAAGATATGTCATTAAGCGGGGTTATTTTTAGTGTGGGGTGTTAGAGGTGAAGCATGAGTGGGGTTCATTTAAAACAAACAAAAAACAAAAACAAAACAAACGTTTGGGGATTTTAGCGGATAATAACAGAAATAAAATATTTAAATTACAGACAGGACACGCAGCCAATCAGAGAAGAGAGGGCGTTCTGCCAGGACGAGTTCACCTGAATATTTGGGCTTGTAGTGAATATTGTAGTTAATCATTCAGAGATGAAAAACGGAATGAAGAAACAATACTGAGTAAAAAAAAAAAATACGAGTGTATAATAGTGTTCTGACGTCACGGACCAGGCAGGTTCATGTCCTCCTGTCCTCAGATTATAGACAGCAAACAGCCGCCTTGCTTTTTTTTATCACAGCCCCAAATGTCTCTCTCTCTCTCTCTCTCTCTCTCTCTCTCAATGTCTCTCTCTCTCTCAATGTCTCTCTCTCTCTCCCTCTCAATGTCTCTCTCTCTCTCTCTCTCAATGTCTCTCTCAATGTCTCTCTCTCTCTCTGTGCGCGCGCAAGTGTGAAGAAATGACAGAGTTCCTGAAACCTTCTCGCGACTGCAAACCCACAGCCAGTCATTTATCAGCTTCTCATCAACTTCACTGCAGTTTATTTCGCTTTACACTCAAGTGAATTCCCAGAGAACCCCCCCCACACACACACACCACACACACCACACACACACACACACAGTAAACCAGCCATAATGACTCTAATTATGTAACAACTCCTGCAAATTCCTACTTGTGACGTCACTCAAAGCAACAAGAAGCACTTGTCTTACTTTCCGAGTTCTTCATAAAGCTGGTATTCGTCGGTAAAACGTGTACAGGTTGTCGTTGCCATCTCTCTCTTCTCTCTGTTTATCTCCTCCTTTTCTGCTTTCAGGATATATATCTGTATTTATTTGTTTGTTTATTTATTTATTTATCCCAGGTCCTTATTCCTTCACGCTGCAACAATGCTCCTGAAAAAAAATCTCAGTGCTGTGAGAACTTCTTGTCAGGTTTCTGTAGTATAAAGAAATGAACAGAGGAGAGAGCCGGAGTGAGGGATAAGGCTGAGGGATGAGACTGAGCTCGAGCGCCTTCCAACCCCGCTCACTGAATGCGCCGCGCGACTGCAGTACAGTTCGTTTTCCGATGCGATGTGCAGCACTGAGCTGAGGTGGCCGCTAGGGGGCGCCGGAGACATCCATTGCATAGCCGACTCTATGAGGGAAAGAGACTTCAGTTTCACCTCACAAGACTTTTCTTTACATTTATTAGTTGTGTGTGTGTGTGTGTGTGTGTGATAGGAAGGACAGAAAAAATACCCCCCCCCCCCCTTAAATATTTATTTATTTTTGGCTGCAGTAAGATTTCAAAGATGTATTATCTCCAAATTCCAGCATTCATTTGCCGAACTGCTTAATCCTACTAGGGGGGCGAGGAGGCTGCTGGAGACTATCTCAGCCGTCACTGGGTGAAAGAAGGATACACATTAACCATGCCAGGCCATCGCAGGGCAACACACACATACACACAACCATTCACACTCACACCTAGGGAAAATATGGAACAGCCAGTCAGCCTACTGTGCATGTGTTTGGACTTTTGGAGGAAACCGGAGTATCCGAAAGAAACCCACACAAGCACAGAGACACCGTGCAAATTCCACACAGAGACGCCTAAGCCGGGGACTCGAACCCAGGACTTTCTTGTTGTGGGGTGGACATGCTATCCACTATGCCACCATGTCTCTTGTTAGGCTAACTGACTGTTCCAAATTGCCCCAGGTGTGAGTGTGAATGTTTGTGTGTTGGTCCTGCGATGGTCTGGTGAACTATTTATGGTGTGCCCTGCCTTCGCCCGCTGTAGGCTGAGATTGAGTGAATGGATGGATAGATGGATGGATGGATGGACAGTCTATCAAATATCTCATCTACAGTTGTATTCTAGAGGGATTTTCTGATGCTGCCATATGTCTATAAGGTGTAAACCGAAATGTATAAATTCGCTCTGTGGTGTACAGGTGTCAAACTCGAGGAATGTGGTCCAAATCCAGCTTGCAGACTCGTTTTATGAGGCTTTCAATGAATATGAATATCGTACAAACTTTGCATGAACCACTACCATGAAATGTAATTCATCATCTATCCACCAGGGTGCAGCAGCCTATTTCAAATAAACAGCTAGTCATTCATAGCTCAGGAAAGATTGTGTGCTAGCTTGTCACTGTTAGGCGTTGTCAGAAAAGAGTGAATAAAATGCAAGTGAATAAAGGAAAATAGGATAAATGTCTAAACGAATCATTTTGCATATTTATGCAGAAATCATAGTTATCCTTTTAGAAGACATTCAGTGATTATTTGACCCTCCATCACATTTAAAATTAGTGATGTGGCCCTCGTTGAAAATGAGTTTGACCCCTCTGTTTTGCCATCTTGATTCATAGAAAGCCATCATTAAAATCCTGGAATTTTTCTTCATGAGCCTTTTCATTACGAAAGTGAAATATATTAGTTGAGCTCTAAGGTCTGAGGGATGACCTCACCATGACTGTAGGTGTCATGAGCAGAACCTGACAAAATGTTTAACCTGTTAGTGTTAAAATGATGTTTATTTCACCAGTAGATCTGACATGTACATGGCAGCTCATAGCTTCCTGTGAGATTCCCTTGTTCTTTAAATGGACACTCACGTGTCCTAATTAAGAGTCGGTGAGGGGATTCTTGGGAAGAGAATCATAAAATAGAATTTATTTAACAAATGTACAGGCACAAAGACACAAAGTAATGCTACTAGGGCCACAAGGGGCCTATCTCAGCCAATTCTGGGCAAAGGTGAGGTATAACCTGAACAGCTAATCAGTCCATCATAGGGCCAACACATATACACTCACACCTAGGAGCAATTCGGAACAGCCAATCAGCTTCACACTCATGTCTTTGGACTGTCTCAGATGAAATGCACACAAGCATGTGGAGAACATGCAAACTTCACACACATGCGCCCTTGCTGAGCCCTGGCCTCGAACCCAGGACTTTGTTGCTGTGATGCGGATATGCTAACCACTACGCCGCTGTGCCACCCTGGGTGTGTAAAATATTACCTCACTGGATTGTACAAGAGTTTTAGCCCAGGAAGAAGGTCCTGTATTCGAGTCCCGGGCTCGGCAAGGGCGTTTCTATGTGGCATGTGCTTGTTCTCACAATGCTTGCGTGGGTTTCCTCCGGGTACTACGGTTTCTTCTGACAGTCTAAAAACATGCACATTAGGCCTATTGGTTGTTCCAAATTACCCCTAGGTGTGTGTATGTGTTATCTCTGAGATGGTCCGGCGGGCTGTTCAGGTTATACCCCGTCTTCGGCCAGTGTCGGTTGAGATGGGCACCCTAATAGGATTGAGAAGTTGGCCAAATGAGTGAGTGAGAATTAGTGAGTCAGTGGATTATCCAAGCTGTTCTTTGCCTGACATGTGTTCTGAAGTTTTTCATGTATCACATACATCAATACATGGAGGGCAAAATTATTTTCATGTCTTTTATTACACACAAAACTAACATACTGGTTGAAAAACAGAAATAAAAGGGAAATTCATTCTCCATCAAACTCTTAAACCCGAAAAATACTCGACAAGGAACAAAATGATGATATGCAGAACAGCAGAATGCGCTAATATACCCAACCCACTGTAATATCGTTCAGTATCAACCAATTCATTATTCTAGAAAATTCCCAAGTGGTTTAATGGATATACTGCAGTCAGTAACTTCAACAAGAACCAACAGAATGGTGTAAAATCCATACGTCATGGGAACACACCACGTACAGTATTTACACTGTATCTCTGACAGACAGTATCACTTACATTTAAAAAAAAGTCTGATATATTTTATAATTTAGATTGTGCAGTGCTGTCATGCTGTCCATCAAACCGTAAATGTGAGAGTCTTCCGAGGTTTGACGCTTCAGTGTATGCAGTACAGACAGATTTTTGGCTTGTCTCTCACAGCATCTAGCAAAAGCTCTGCAGGTCAGAACTGAGCAGAGTTCGATGCGATGTTGAACATGGACGGATCAAACTGCTGCCCTTTGAACGGCGATCCCTCGGCATCCCAGCCCTTCTTCAGCATTTCATGAACTTTCTGAAACACATAAATAAATAATTATAATTAAACACACACACACACACACACACACACACACACACACACACACACACACACACACACACAAAAATCTGTCAGCAGTGCAGTAGTCTGTAGTTTTTGGAAATTTACCATCTCATGGCTCTGGGGTTTTCCATGCAGTTTCTGTTGGTAGTCAAAGGTAAGCCGGTTTAACACGGCACGCTCCTCCTCATCCACTGTGGCCATGGAGCGTTCGCGGTTGATCTGGTTTATATCAATTTGCTGCTCGCCTTTCAGCACGGCAGTCCACCAAACTTCTCCGCTTTTATTCAGAGACAGCTACAGAAATGGGGTGGGGTGTGTGAACAATGGCACATTATCAGTTATACTGAAAGTAGTTAATGAAATTCAGTTGTCAGGCTAATGCTCGGTCAGATTGTTCTTCAAGTGCATCAGTTCAAAATAATATAAAGAATTAGTTATTAGTATTTATTTCTTATTATTTCTTATTATTAATGACCTTGATTTAATATCCTGCCGCTTCTTTAATTTGGGAATCTTATATTTGAAACCCAAAATACTCTTACTCACCCATTTGCCGAACCACTTAATCCTATTAGGGTCGTGGCGAGGCTGGAGCCTATCTCAGCCAACTATGGCAAGATACACCCTGAACAGCTAACCAAACCATCGCAGGGCGACACACACACACTATACACACTCACACTTACACCTAGGGGCGATTCAGAAAATCCATTTAGCCTAATCTGCATGTCTTTGGACTGTAGGAGGAATCCGGAGTATCTGGAGGAAACCCACAGCACAGGGAGAACATGCAAACTCCACTTTGAGAAAAGTCCAAGTTGGGGATTTTACCCAGGACCTTCTTGCTGTAAGGTTTTAGACTAAGGACACATCTAGGATGTTCCTACCCAGCAAATATCTGGCAACCTTGCATGCCTTGAACGCATGGACTACAGACAGATCATTTTATGTAATTTGAACAGGGTGCTCAGAACATCTACTTAAATACTTGTGTAACCCATCACTAAATACACTTGAGCTCCCCCACATGAACACTGACACATCTTTTGGACTTCAGTCTCCAGCTTTAAATTCACTGCGTTACTGATCTGAATCACAAACGTCACCTAAAAATATTACTCACCAGTACACAGCGGCCTGGTTCCAAACTCCACAGAGAATTCTCCATGTTGATTTTGTGTGTGAACTCGCCTTCCATCAGGATGTTTTCTGATGCTCCCTCCTTCACTGCCACACGCACGCTACCGGACTGAAGACTGACAGACACCTGCAAACATAGAAAGAACGGGTCCGAACTGATAATGACGAGCAACAATAGCTCAGTGCTGAGGAGCTGCAGGAGAACTGATTCCTCTGAGAAACCGAGAAATTAGCTAAGTGGGCTCTAGCTAATTTGGGGTCATTATCAACAGTGAAGTGGGCTTTCTGCACAGATGGTCATTATCATATGAATTTCTGTATGAATAACTAAAGCTGCGAGCGATTCTTTTATGACTGTTAGCCTGAAAATAATACACAGTATCCAGATAATAAACCAATCCATAATAATCATTTTTGAATATTTCTGTGCATAATATTTTTGTAGGATTGAAGGTTTTAAAATGTAAATCTAACTTACAATCATAAAAATGATTTATAGCCACATCATTAGCTCGCTCAGCTATCTCAGCTTTGCACAGTTAACACCACCACCAGTTTATCACAGAAATAGATTAGATTAGATAAATAAATAAATAGACAAATGAACAAACAAATAAAAAAATAAATAAGTAGGCAAGTAAGTGAGTGAGTAAATAAGTGAATAAATAGAATACCAGAAGAATGCCGATTAGAAATGAGAAAATATTTTGAATGAATAATAATCAGCGATATTCACCTCACCTTCAGTGAATAATTGTTTTAGTATATACTACACAGGGACATAACGAAAACAAACAAATGAAAAAGATACATCAAGATTTTTCAGGGACGCTCACACTCATTTCAAACGAAACAACACAACCACATTCTGTACACATTACAAAGTTAGGGCTGCGGAAGAAGAGTATGTAGGAGCAGGATTAGCCTGTCTGTAGTTCTAATCTTTCCCCAATAGTGTGTGTCAAGAATTTTAAAAACGAAAGGTATGACAATGACCCCCATATCTTCAGATTTGTTTACAGGACGAATGGGACAAAATAACACCTGAAACGAATTGATGTCTTCAAGCACTACAATAGTCTCCTTGTGTTGCCTGCCAGCAAAGCTAGGGATCACTATCTGTCATCTTATGCCGTTGTCATCCATCCAATACTTATCACCTTGTCACTCACAGCAATCACCATCCAATCATGGCCATCTGTGAGCTCATATGTACAAAGGGGCAGATATCGCTTTCCTTCTGTGTGTGTTGGACCGCCCCCAAATTGAGCATGCACATGTGCAACAGAATTGCATGCCACAGAGGGGGCATGTGAATGCTTACACTCCTCCCTGACTGTTACTGTGGTGGTTGTATGTGCTTGGGAGTTAATACTTCAAGTATTAAAGTAAAGCCAATTTAAGATGATGTAGCAGGAAAATGCGGACTTGCCAAGTCTCAGTTTCAACTTGTTTCAGAAGTGCAGACTTTAAACTATATACCAGTTTTTTAAATGATGTTGATAGGCCAAGTAAAATCAGATTATGATTAATAATTTAATACTTTTAACTTCCTGCGATGGCAGTTTAAAAGGCATCAGCAAAGTCAGCAAAAAAAACTAAAAAAAGAAAAAAAAAGAAAACAAGGCAGGCTGCAGGTAAATGCTGCCATCAAGTGGACAACAGGAGAAGTAACACACCCTGGAAAAGTTAGTGCTAAATTTGTACATAATTTTTTAAATGTACAATTTATATTTGCATTCTAAGTTATAAAAATGGTTTTTAAACATGTTTGTGTTTTTCACAGTAAAAAAACAACCTTTCTTCCACTTGGATTTTGTGTTTTTTTTGCATTATTTTCTGTCCAATGTGGTAATGCAGTATTTTAAAATAAAAAAAGTAATTAAGGTCACACAGGTGAGGTTGTGTGAAAAAAATGACACCAAACAAGGCAAGGTAAACAGTTTTTTAAGGTGAAATATAAAGGTAAAATCAAAAGTAGTCAAAAACGGCCAAATATAACCTTGACCCTTAAGGGTTAATGGTTGAGAAGTGGATACAACAAATGCCCTGCAATAAAAAAAAAAAAAGAAGTGTACCTGTCTGCCTTTGACAATGTTTGGTGGGACAAAAACTCGAACTTCCACATCATAATAGTCCTGTGACCAGCTGTAGTTGTCTCTCACAGCACCGTTGTAGCTATCTGGGTTTTCCTGATACGTGACCTGAGCACTGCAAAACAAAGCCCATTATAATTAGTGACAGCTCTAAAGCCAGTGACACAACCACTCAGCTGTGTTTAAAGCAAGTTCCATAAAAATGTTAGAAAATTTGGCTGTATAATTTTTACAACTCTGAGAGCTGTTATACATCTACAGTTTCTTATACAAACCACCAGGTCGAGAGATCTACTACCACGGAGCATCCTTCATCATTCAGCACACAGGAAATACTAAATCTGACTTACTTCATATGTATTAATGCAGAACAACAAAAGGTACTGTAGAAAATGGCAACATTCCATCATGCGAAGCATTTTCCGAGGCTACTATACTCTATAATACTCTTAACTACTTGTGCATGTTTCCCTGTGCTTGCATGGGTTTCCTCTGGGAGCTCCAGTTTCCTCCCACAATCAAGACAAGGAAAAAATCTGATTGCACAGATTTGGTGGCAGGGTGGTACAGTGGTTAGCACAGCTGCCTCATAGCAAGAAAGTCCTGGGTTCAAGCCCTGGGCTCGGCGAAGGCGTTTCTGTGTGGAGTTTATATGTTCTACCCGTGCTTGCATGGGTTTCCTCCATGTACTCCAGTTTCCTCTGACAGTCCAAAGACATGCACATTAGTCTAACTGGATGTTTCAAAATGCTCCTAGGTGTGAGTGTGAATGGTTGTGTGTGTGTGTGTGTGTTCCGTGCGATAGTCTGGCGAGCTGTTAAGAATGTGGCCTGCTTTCACCCAGTGTCTCTAGGAGGTCTTACATACTCTATCTTTAAAACAAATAAAAAACTCACGAGGCAGATTCGAGATCTGAAATGCTCATTGGTGTAGGTGCACCAGATGCAGATGCTGCTGATGCACCAGACGCAGATGCTGCAGATGCACCAGACGCAGATGCTGCTGCTGGCTGTTCGCTCTCTGATGGCTGGACATTGACTTCGTTTTCAACCACAAACGCTGCACCTGTGGACGAAGCTTCAGTGGGCATGGATTCCTGTGCGGGTTCAGCAGGTTCTGCGATTTCTGGTTGTGTTTGAACTTCAATTTCCTCCACTACAGCAGGAACAGCTCGTGCTTCTTCAGCCAGTTTCATCGCCCTCTCTTGGTTCCGTGCTGCCAGCTTCTCAAACAACTTAAAGGTCTGGAGATTTGGGTGGAAATAAAAGCTTTTAGAATTATATACATTCAGTAATAATAATAAAAATAATAATAATAATAATATAGTAGTAACCTGGAAGTGCTTTAATATTTTATCACAGCTTTCACCTGTGTATTCACTGAGCCCGAGGTAAATTTCTGTCTTAAAACATACTGCAAGGGAACTTAAAAGCACGCTAAAACAAGATGTTTAATTATTTTTATTTTAAAAGTCTGATAAAGAACATGCCGCTTGCTTCATCACAATGCTCACGCACACTTCATGACAGCATTGTTTAAACCTATTTCAAAGACTGAATGAAATAAACACACAAGGGCCATATTGAGTAATTTTCTTCCCTTTTCTGGGTGGGGCCTTTTTTTTTTTAAATCTCTAGTATTTCCAAATCAGTGACCATGAATGTAAGTGTCGTGGATTCAAGCGTTTTCCACTCTGGACCTTTTAAATTAACCCTACAGGCTGCAGACCAATCAGATTGCACCATTCCTGTGTAGTATAACCTGACAGACATTATTATTACTTATACAAGATTTTTTTTCTCATTTCTGATTGGTGGAAAGCCTTCACATAATTCTCAACATTGCATCACTGCTATGGGATAACTAAATTATTTCAACGTTACCATCGGATAAGTTGAATGATTATCAAATCACTACATATTGGCGTAGTGATTAGCATGCATGTTCTCCACATGCTTGCATGGGTTTCTTACGGGTACTCTGGTTTCCTCCCACAGTCCAAAGATATGCACATTAGTCTTACTGTCTGTTCTATATTGCCCCTATTTCTGAATGTGGGCATAAATGTGACCCAGTCTGGCAAAATGAATCACAGTGAGCAAAAATTCAAAATTGAGTTACCCGTACCATTTTAAAGCTTAGAATCTCCTCTTTTAAATGGTTTGGCTAACTCAATTTTGAATTTTTGGTTACTGTGACTCATTTTGCCAGACTGGGTCACAAATGGTTGTGAAAGTGTTGGCCCTGCAATGGTCTGGTGAGCTGTCCAGGATGTACCTCGCTTTCGCCCAGTGTCAGCTGAGATTGGCTCCAGCCTACTGTTCTGGTGAAGACCCTAGCTGATCAGGTCCGAGCTTATCCTGATAATTTCCGTAGTGTGACGTGACTAGGAGTTCAATTTGTGGATCTGGCGCTATCCATCAGATTACCTTCCCAGTATTTACTGGTAGGATACCACTTTTACTACTGGGTGGACAGAGACACACCTTGCCCAGGGTCTTAGCATGGTGAGGGTCAGACCCCACACGTCCACCCGGTTACGAGCCCAGCACCCCAACCACTATATCACAGGTCCCTATACAGCTACTGTAATGTAAGTGATAACAGGTAGAACTTGTTATGGACTCTCTACTCTATTAAAAGTAACTATAAAGAGATAAAAATGGGGAGACACTGCATTAATAATAACTGTATTAACAATATAGTTAAGGCAACCTGCTGTGAGATGGAAGAACAAAAACATTAGCAACAGGCTAGACTTAGCCAACTTATTTCCTAATATTTATTCACCAATCCAGCTGAAAATCAGACATAACTGTATTTGTATTTATGGTTTTGTAATATATGTTAAAAGTAGTATAATGTTAATAAACTGTGAGGTGATCTTCTATGACAAGTGAAACTGAAGTGAACCGATTCTGTGTATTAGAGTCAGCCAGGAATTTTACCTTTAAGACAATTTTTTCTGCCACTCCAGGAGGGAAGCCCATTTTGTCGTGTGGGCCGTTCATAAGGCAGTAAAAGTCTGTCTTTCTGTACAAAAACCCGAAACAGATCTTCAGAAAATCCTGAATGTTTTCAACATGCTGTAAGATTCCCAGCAATGCGTTATCGTACAACTCTGTCATTTCAAACGGCGAAGACATTCTCACAAGGATACTAACCAACAAATGATTAAAAATATATTATATTAACAATAATAATGAACAAATAAACCCTAAATTAACGCTGTATCTGTTCTGACAAACAATAACACTGACAAGCTCGTGGAAAATACGAGACTATCCGGAGGACATGACGTTCTCGAATACTTCCGGTTTCATCAAAACAAATTAAAAGTCCGCTGTTTATTTGCAGGTGTTTTGACTCGTTCATTCGTTCCGCTTTATTATGGGGTATTTTGATTCGTTTATATAAAATAAATCTAAGCCATATTATTTCATGGGGGGATACTGCTGTATTGAAAAGTACCAGTTTACTTTGTGCTAGTTTTTAGGCAAAATCACTTTGTGCTGTCGAGTTAAAACAATAGTTGAACCACTCTTTAAAAGTTTTCTGTTTTTTAATGCAAGGTAAGGCGTCACAATAAAAGTTCTAAAAGTTAATTTCTCTGCCGTCACAATAATATGAAGTCATCTTCCAGCACAGAGAGATGCAAAACTCCACACAGAACCGCCAGAGCCCAGAACACATACATTCACATTTATTTGTACAACTATTTACTTGTATTCACACAGAAATAGACACTTTTCCTTTGATGCTTTAACTTTATTCTATGGTGTAATAACCTCACTCTCATCTATAGTGCAATACAAGCCATATTCAGTTCTTTATATTTAATTAATTTTAATTTAATTTATACATAATTTTTATTCTTTTATATATTAGCTAAGTGTTCACTGTTTATTCTTTATCTGTGTACTGCTTTTTTTATGTGCTACTGGAACTTTAAATTTCCCTGAGGGAGTCATCCCAAAGGGTGAAAGTTAAGTCTAAGTCTAGTCTAAGTCTAACTCGAACCCAGGAGCTTCCTGCTGTGAGGCAGACGTGCTGATCAGGACACCACCGCGCCACCCTCTCTACCCCTTTTGATTTTCTAATGTAATGTTTTTTTTTTTTTTTTTCAAAATAAATTGATGATGAGAGTAGAATCTTTCCAACATTTTAATGAGCAATATACATATACAATACAGTAAATAGATAAATCAATCAGATTTTGATCCTACTTTAGCGTTCCAGGCAAACATTGAATGATTTAAGGAATTTTTTCTTTCATTTTTTTCTTTCTTTTTTTTTTTTGCTTTTCATTTTCATCTTTTAAGACCTACTTCAACTATCACTTCTGGTTCAGCAGGAAACAGCACTTTTATTTTATCTCTCATTTGCAGAACCGCCTAATCCTTCTAGGGTCGCGGGGAGGCTGGTGCCTATCTCAGCCGACACTGTGTGAAGGGCTGTTCAGGGCCATTTACACCCACACAGCAATTTGGAACAGCCAGTTGGCCTAATGTGCATGTCATTGGACTGTAGGAGGAAAGCGGATTACCCAGATGAAACTCGAGCATGCAAACTCCAAACAAAAACGTGCCCATGAATCGAGCCCAAGGACTTTCTTGCTGGGTCGTGCAAGCAGACCATTTTGAATTTTACATTCTGTACAATCCGGAAGATGGCAGTAATGAGCTTATCTGATCTGACCAGGCACCGTTAGAAACGTATGCAAATTAGGCTGGGACGTAATTTGTGACGCAATCACGCACGTCGTCAGGACGGAAATGTAAATGAAGCCAAAATGGCGGCGTCCTTGAGCAGACAGAGAAGAATATTATCTGTAATTATGCTTATTTTATATTTTATAGTTTGGATGTTGATAGAATTTTATGTTTAAATTAGGTTTATTTAAAAAAAAGTATTTGTTTTATGTTAAAATGTGACGTTTTGTTTTTATTTTTACCTCTGCACTAAAAACGAATCTTGTTGACAGGGATTGAGTCCCAAATGTCTGTTTTTTATATAAGTTCACTACATGTTACCCGGAAACAATTGTTTTTTTACACTATGTAGTGCACTTTATTTTCGGTACGGAGTTATTTGGAATACAGCCGGAGTGTTCTCATGACTTTTTAATAAAGGTTGACAACTGTATATAATTACTTCTCCATATTAATAAACCTTTTGTCCATGTTTATAAATGTTTAGGTTGCTTGTAACCATCTAAATACTGCAGCTTGTCTCAGTGCTGGATCAAGAAGCATAAACACCAGTGCAGTTTGCTATAAGGTGGGTAAGGGTTTTTCATCAAGACACAAATCCAAAAATATTGGCGACCCTAGAAAAATTAACCGTGGCTAGTTTTGGTGCCTTGATTTGTTACATTATTCTGACTTAGCAAAGTGGATAATTGCTTAGTATCCCAAGATATCCAACCAATCAGATTGGAAAAATGGAATCGGCAACTACATCTTTCTGATACCAGTTGCTTCCTCCAATGTCAATTATTGCAGTTGGATGTCCAGGTACTGGTCACGTGACTAATCTCACAACAGTGGGTGTCATATTTAACCAGGGTAAAGTGTGCAAGCCAGTACTGACAATTGTACAGGTGTGTAGTGGTCCCATCCTGCTACTGACGTCAACATATGCACAATATAAAGACTAGAAATTCCTACTCGATAAGTGGCAACTGATAGAACTGCTAGGTGAAGCACATACCCCCCCAATCTTGTCAAATATGGCACCGATAGTTGCTAGTCTAGTCATGGTGTGATGTCACGCTGACTATCAGGATGACCTCTGCATTTTCTGAAAACACTTGCTTTCTCCTGTATGTGATTGTTAATGACCCTTATACCAGTCACCATAGTACACATCACCATCTTTTTTATTTCTTTTAAAATCATATCCTTTCTTCTGTTTCTTAACACTTAATCTCAGACTTTTCCACTTTCTACAAATTGGCATTTCACTGGCAAGTTATCTTGCATGCACAAGATGGTTTCTCCTGTCACATTGTCTTATTATTTTTATTATAAACAATTACAGAACAAACAAGATGTAGAACAAGTGAATAAGAGATAAAAAGCCTGTGAGCTGGAGTGGTTTCACCAGGAAACCTTTATATTCATCCAAAATGAATTGATAATGAAAGATTAAACACATTTGGATATTCACTGGGTCACCTTTTAATGTGATTTTGCATAAACTCGACAAAATATGAGTTATTTCTTACTGCAGAAACAAAACCTTGGGAGGCAACAGTGGAAAAACTGTAAATAGTACTATATGTACTGTAACAGTGTGACTTTTGTTAATACTAATGGCTTCAAAGTAACTGTTGCTCAGTGTGCATTAGTATACAAATCCTGCTAAATAACTTCTGCTTTATTTAGTCTTGTTTTTCTGAATTTGCAGAACCGTGCAGCCCGTATTCGTGTGGGTAAAGGTGACAGGCCTGTGACGTATGAACAGGCCCTGCACCCACACCACATAGCTCATAGGAAGGGATGGCTCTCACAACACACAAGTAAGTCACACTTGCTCAGTCAGGAATGGTTTTGCTTCTGATTTTCACATCATGAATGTATATATCATTTACACAAGGACAAAGAAAATGACACTTTAATAATAGCCTTTTGCTCCTGATAACAAGGAAAAATAACAATAAAAAAAAAGTTCATGGTTTTTGCTTAGTGTGCTTCAGAAGATTGATGACAGTCCTAATGAGTCATATGACCAGGATTCTTGTGTAATAGGAAGGAGAAGTTACTGACGCCACATGAACAAACACATGACACACAAGACACGATCATAAGGTCTGTGTATCATTATAAATGGTTGAGATCACATAAAAAAGGCTGACTTATAAGCAGGGCAACACAGTGGAGTAGTGGTTAGCATGTCCACCTCACGTCAAGAAGGTCCTTGGATTGAGTCCGAGGTTCGGTAAAGGTGTTTGCATGTTCTCATGGTTGTGTGGGTTTCCTCTGGGTACTCTGGTTGCCTCCTACAGTCAAAATACTTTCACATTAGGCTAATTGGCAGTTCCAGATAAACCCACGGTGTGAGTGTGAATGGTTGTGTGTGTGTGTGTTGGCCTGTTGAGTGTACCCTGCCTTTGCCCCGTTGACTGAGATAGACTCCAGCCTTTCTGCTACCCTAGTAGTGAGCATTAAGCAGTTCCACAAACAAGTGAGTGTTCATACTATCATCCAAATGTCGAATCCTGATAATTTCACAGCCCTCAGTGGCCAAGATTCTGAGAAAGTGGCTGTACACTCAGGGAAGATGATCCCTTGCCAATCATGGACATCTCTGAGTTCATGTATATAGAGCTAGGCAGATAGCGCTATCCTCCAATTATGTTATGACGCCCCTGATGTTGCAGGAGCAACAGTTTGGTAATGTGAAGTCAGCTAGCTCAGAGAAAACATGTAATATCCTTTGCTCACTGTGGTTCTCATTTATCATTGAAAGAAATTTTGGAATTATGTACAGTAACTAAACAAAACCTAACAGACTAGCGAACAAAGTTGCTCTGATTCAGGATGAATAGATATGAAAGCATATAAACTCATTGTTTTTTCTCATTCAAATTGAGATTTAATACTACAGCTTTTTCCTCCTCACTTTGTCATCCCATAGGTAACCTCCAGGGAGAAGGAGGTGCTGCAGAGCGGACTGTAGAAGACATGTTCATCCGCCGTTTCATCTTCGGAACGTTTCATGGCTGTCTTGCTGATGAACTGGTTATCAAGCGGAGAGGAAACATGCTAGTCATCTGTGCACTGATGCTACAGAAACTTCAACCTAATAAATATTATTTTCTCATAGGCTACACGGAAGAGCTGCTCTCCCACTTTTACAAGTGTCCTGTAAAGATGGAAATACAGATGGTAGAAGATAAAACTGTCTACAAATATCTCTAAGGGGGAGGGAAATTTGGAACAGTAGCAGCTAGTAATTCTTTGGTATAAAGCTATATATCATGTGAATGTAATGTATGTTATAATAAAAAAAGCACTGATTTGCCTCAGAATTAATGAATGAGAAACACGAAATTTAGTTTGTTTAAAACTAAAAGGGCATTCATAGAGTGCAAGGTACCTCCACCAGGCATGAATGGATTATGAACATGCTCATGAATTGCTGTGAATGTGGTAATGTGCAATGCAAAAAGAAAAAAGAACACCGTAGCATAAGTATTCACCCCTATAAAAGTGAAATGGTGGGGAAGTTCAGTGTTTTTTATTTTTACAAAGGTGGAAAAATGTAGTCAGATTTGTTTTTTTAATCCATTCCAAGTTTGATTTTGCATGAACAAAAACCAACAGTTGTGGTCTATGTCACCTAAAATCCTAAGGTTATACTTGTTCCTGTTTATTACATTAATTCTTTTTTCCTGAACCTCCTTTATTTAATGTAGCTTAGACACTTTCACATCTTAATCAGTTATTAATCCAGTATCCAGTGGAATAGTAGCAACTCATCAGCAACTAGAGGGTCATTCATAAAGTGCAGGGTACCTCTACCAGGCATAAATGGATTATTATAACTTGGCATAGTTATAATGAATTGTCTCTCCCTAGTGGGTGTCTGATGAACATTTTAACACCTTTTAAAGAAATCAGCTTTTTTTTGTTGTTTTAATGGAATTGGTCCCATGCACGGATCACCTCCAAAATGGTTTGCTACTTGTACCCTCTACTCTCTAAAAAAATTTATCTAAATCTGTGCATAACATTTTGATTTATCTTGAACACAGACAGACAAACTAAGGTGAAAATATTACTGGCAGAGGTAAAAAAAAAATATGTTACTAATAATCCTGATAACAATAAATTAGACATAAAACCACCTTTTTATAGAGTCTATTGGTTGAATATTTTGAGTGGTAAATAAAAAAGCATGATCAACAAACAAACACCTTAAATTACCTGCAAACTGAAGCTGTTTTCTGAAAGTCACATGCATCATTTCAATGTTAAAGGAAATGCTTATTAATTATTTTTAAATGTCAGTTCCCCTTAATAGTGACATTCCTGTTTTTTTTTAAATTTTGTTTGTTTTTAAAGTGCTATGGCGCTGGCGCGTCACCTCAGATATCTGTCCTGTTATCTGTTTTATCACATGACGGGAAAAAAAGAAAAATCGTAGGCTGGTTATGACAGGTTTGGATAGTGACACACACATGAAAAACACAGAAACCCTAATAAAACTTATAAAGTAAATATATTTATTTATTTTATTGTTTTTTAAGCAATCCAGGTCGAGTGCATCAGAGCCTATCAAACACACATAGAAATCAATAACACACATGTCCAGGCTTGAGCGATGAATACATTCACATTTAAGGGAGTGATTTTTGTACATGTCCCTTCTAGACCTGTATTGAAGGCCAGAGCTACAAAACAGTGAACTGAAGCATATTTAATCATGTTTAGTAAGTTTCCTGTAATACATGTAGTCACGATACAGAATGATATGAATTACAGGCCTAGAAGAGGACCTGAGGTATTTTACCTGCATCATTTTGGGTTTATATTATTCCATGTTGTGTTTTGACAGTGTACACCTGTTTTGTGGGTTGATGATGTTTCCAGAAGTGACCCTACGCCATTAACAGTGGCAGCTCCACTTACACTTCTACTTATCAGTAGGATGCAATATTTCACTACTGTGTTCCTGGGAATGAAAGCTAACATTTTTATTTTCAGATAAAATACTATGCATGCCCCTTTAGCAATCATGTATATCAGGTAAGGCTCAGTTGATGTCTCTGAATAGTCCCCTAAACAGAACACAGAGAGGATTATTCAATTCAATGTGATGTCATGTCATTTTCTGAACCGCTTAATCCTAGTTAGGGTCGCGGGGAGGCTGGCGCTCATCTCAGCCGACTCTGGGCGAGGGCAGAGTACACCCCGGACAGCTCGCCAGGCCATCGCA
>JAOUQZ010000008.1:12317599-12336423 GCA_028564935.1 Neosilurus hyrtlii | reverse complement strand
TTGATAACCCAGTTAGCTGCACTGGGGGGACAGCAGTGAGAACCCGTTGATAGTGGGGCTTGAACCCCCGACCTTGGTATCAGAAATCCAGCACCTTAACACCAGGCCACCACTGCCCCTATTCAATTCAATGATTCCAATAAATTGCTTTAGTATATACTACATGGAAACACCAAAAACGCACACTAAAATGAGATTTTTATAGTTTTAAGTTTTTTCGTATATATTTTAACCACGACAGACATGGTCAGATGAGCTCTGCACTCCTAGCCAAGATAAATGGTCACTAAGCTAACACGGGGGTGGCTCTATGTTCGAACAGTCAATTAGTCCGATAGCCCTACTCATATAATAAGGGCACCTACTCAGTTCAGTTGGGTTAGGGTTAGGGCTGTCAGACCTACTTAGCTAACACTACTTAGCTTGCTCTTACTTCATTCTAGAATTATTCCATGAAAAGTAACAACATTTGAAATGAAAATATTTGATGGTCAGAACATATTTTTTTATTTTGTTAAAAATTATGTGTTTCTTTCCCACCAAATATGACTTTAGTGGTGCGCTCTAAAAACAGGCCAGCAATCATCGGGGTCCCCGGCTGCCAGTGATGGGAAAAGTTAAGCACAAAGCAGAAATGCAGCTACCAGCTGAGGTTCCCTTCCAACCCAACAGCTTAAGGTTAGCACGCTTACTTTACCTGGCCAGCTTTTCCGGTAATTCTAGCTTTGTTGCAAGAAAAGCAACAATATTTGAAATTAAACTATTTGAATGTTAAAACTTTTTTTCCCACCAAGCACAACTTTATTGGCCTTCACCAGGGAACAGGCCTCAGGGAATAAGTGGAGCTGCAGCAGCCAGCTAGGGGCTAGATATCCACATCTAACTTAACCGGTTAAGGTAAAACAAGAAATACAAACTAAAATAACATTTAACGTGTAATAATGATAACACCACCTTCTCCAAGTGACCCTAACGACCTGTGGGTGTCCATTATTTTGATTCAAGCGTTATCCACTCAGAGTAATGATTTTTAATCAGACTGCGTTGTTCCCGTGTAGTATATATTAATTGAAGAAGACAGATTTTAGGTTAGTTCAAAAAGTGAACAATTGTATATTTTACCATCCCATAATATTGTGCAGTGCTGTGCATGCTGAGTCTTATTAGCAGTGCATGTAATATGACATGCTGTATGTAAATGTAAATATGCGTAAAATGTATGTAAGTCTAGACTCCAAGATCCTCCATTACCAAAGACTGAAATGAAATGAAATCTAGCAGCAAGGGCTGAGTGTAAACAAATTAGGTATGAATCCGAATCTCTTTGGTTACTGCATTGGCTTGAACGGATTTGTTGTGCTCCAGCTATAAGAGCTTTCGACAGCTGTCTCCCTTACACGACTGAAGCTTGATGAGCCTTTCGTTCATGGTCTGCAGGAGTGTAGGGTCCACCTTCTTCACAATGTTCTCCAGCTGATAAGGATCAGCTGTCATGTTGTACACCTCCACAAATGCCTGGGAGGAAAAAGCGAAAGAAAGAAAAACATCGGTTGCGTCTATGGGTCTCGTCCACGTCACCGACTACATGAAAAGAATTATGTAACCATGGATAACCATCTGTCCTTCTACTCTCATATTGCTAATCTTTCTCAGTCATATTGATTTCACCTCTTCACCATCCAAAAGATCCATCCATTTTTTTCCACTAACGCCACTCATATATTTGTTCAGTCCCATGTCATCTCAGAGCTAGACTACTGAAACTCACTCTGCCTTTGAGCACCATTTGACCTCTTTGAAAAAAAAAAAAACACACACGTTTTGACTGACAGCAGCCAGTGTCCTAGTGAACCAGTATCAGAATGTATTTACTGATAGTGACTATAAAGCCCTTTAGGAAGTCCCTCTGTATAAGGGCGTCTGACAAATGCTGGAAATGTAAACATAATCATTTTCAATGGGTACTACAAATGTTTTAGCATAGCAGTTTATCATCCATCCGTCTATTATCTGTAACACCTATCCCTCAAGGTCATGAGGAAAGCTAGAGCCAATCCCAGCTGACTTCATATGTTCATTGTACACCCCGTGTACGAGTCTATCCCATGGCTAACACAGATACAAACAAATATCACATAGGCCACACCTCCTTTCAATAGACATAATAGGCACAAAGGACCAATCAAGTCAATCGCAGACATATTAAAATTGAAAAGGGCACAGATCTTTACACCTCCAATAACATTTTAATTTATGGCATTTGGCATCCAGAGCTATTTTTTAATCTTATTTATACAACTGAATAGGTGAGGATTAAGGGCCTTGCTCAAGGGGCCAACAGTGCCAACTTGACAGAACTGGGGCTTGAACCCCTGACCTTCCAATCTGTAACCCAGAGTCTTAACTACTGTGCCACCACTACTGATAAGAAATCTGATCACAGCAATCAGGTCTTTACCTCATCATCAGCAAATTCACAGTACTGCAAATTGTAGTCCTTAAAAGTCCGAACGCAGGCATATGTGTTGTTGAAGGCGTCCTCGCAAACACAGTCTGGAAAGCAGTACTGTGGAACCAAAGTGACAAAGTCTGAAGAGGTTATGTAAGAAATTAAAAAGGCATGAAATGACAAGAGACACTTACAGCCACTCCAGGGCCGAGTTTGGGGCAGTCGGGATCTTTAGTTATTTGGCCCTCACCACTGTACTCCACCAAGAAGTAGGGACGTGAAGTGCCATTGCGTAATGACGGTGCCTGCATGTAGAATGATTTCATGATTACGGCACGCCTGCTATTTACTAGACTGTTCTGCTAGTGTATAAAACAACCCACACAGTAGTGACAATCAAACACTGCCCTTTAGAATGTAATGTACACTCTAATTTCTCAGCACTGTATTAACAATTACACCTGGACATTCATATAAACGTGCAATTTGCCCTGGAACTACATTACTTATGCACCGCCGTGCTATTATTGTAAAAAAAATTAATAACTTATATATAGTGATTACCCAGGTCCAAGCAAAGAGACTAATTATAATTAGGAAGAAAAATGGGAACAGAGAAGGGTTAGGGATAGAGAAGGAAAGAGACTAATGAAGAGCACAAGTAATGATGAAGCGGAGTGATGAAAAGAAAAGATGATGGTGATGAAGAGGAGATGATGTCACAGAGAGGGTTTGAATCTGTGATGTTGTTACAGAGTGGTTTTCTGGGGAAAACATTTCCATAATAATTCCATAATAATTTTCAATAATTAATAATAATAATAATACCAATACTACTACTAGTAATATTAATAATGGTAATAATAATAATAGTAATAATAAAAGTAATCAGTGCTGTAATACACATATTTTGCATTTAATAGTGAAACATCTAAATGACACAAATAAAACAATAAAATAATTATTAATATTTGACCCCAAGTAATAAAAAGACACAACTCAGAAAGCGAACTATCCTGAAAGAGAAACATCTATTATTTAAAGTCATTACATTGCAACACAACTCACAACCTCACCCACCCAAGTAGAAGAGGCGTGATAAAGCCACTCTCACCCAACACTGCAAATGCTAACCACAGAGGTGAAAAAAAAGATAAATATACTGTGTTAAATGCTCACATGTTATAGAGGGGGCATGTGCTTGCTTTCATCCCTTATTGGTGGTCGAGTGATAGGGAGGCAGAACATGACATGTGGGAACTGGCTATGACTAAATTAAAGAAGAAAAATACCCCCCCCCAAAAGATTTTTTCTTAATCTGGTTGTAGTGCGGTCTTCTTTTGTGAAATATAATATGCCTGCTAGTTAAATGCTAGTAAAAGAACAGTTTAGAAAGACTGACTCTAGCAAGGATTCCAATATATCTTCACACAAAATACCTCAACAAAATTTCAATAAGGAATGGTCTGATTGAAGTGATATTACGCAATTAAATTTGGTGTTCCTCCTTTTGGTATGGCTTTTTTACTCTTTTTTTCTTTCTCAATAACGTAGCATTACCATTTGGTCTTCCAGTCAGGTCATGTGATTACCTATTAATGTGAAAACCTGTTTTAATTTCCTTTTTTTGTATCAATTCTATATCCCATGCAGAACGATGATGTACAATTTTGTGAACAGTGCAGTCTGAAATCTATGAAGTAGAGGTAATAGTGTGGTACACATATCTGTCTTTATGTACTATTTGTACAATAAAACATACTGGATATTGTTGTAGATTACAAAAAACCTCTCCACTCACAATTTGTGGTAGAAACGACTGGCCATCCATATCCAGGATAGAGATATTAACTCCGGCAATGTCAAGGATGGTCATTGGAAGATCGATATTCATTACTGGGTCCTAGAAGACATAAAAACAAATGTTACCAAACCACGGACATACATATACACCAACATATGACAATATTCCTGAGTTTTTCAGAACTTGACCTGGAGTGTTTGATTCGGTTTGATCCCGGGACCGCGTACCAAAAGTGGCACACGGATGTCGAATTCATACAGCTGTCTCTTATCAATGGGGAGCGAGAACTGACCTGGAGTGAAAAACATGAAGATGTGGCATAGAGTGTAAAAGTCCAATATGGTTATGAGGAACAGGGGATGAGGGTGTACCTGTGTGATAACCGTTATCAGAAGTGAAGAAAATATAAGTGTTGTCCAGCTCCTTTATCGCCTCCAGCTTCTTCACCAACTTCTCTACCATGTCGTCTACAGACAAAAGGGTCTGCCACCTGCCCCCAAGGCCGAACGTAGAGTAAATAGTAAGGTTTGGCAGGTGAATACTAATGCCATACAATGTCTATTCAAGCATTTTTATACCTTTTACGGAAAGCATTGTCGAGATAATCAATGGAGCTGTTTGGCATAGGGTTAACAGGCTGACGCAGCAACCAGTGTTTGTCCTAAAAGAAAAAAATACAAACCACACAGGTTATTCACAAAGCCCACGATATGAACTTTGGTACAAGATGGTACTTTAATTCACTACTTCAATACTTTTCCAGGTTTGTTGAAACTGCCATCACGTGGAGCCATGACGTCAGCGAAGCTGTTCTGGTATGGTGGAGCTGCAGTCCAGGGGGAGTGAGGAGCAGGAGGGCACAACATCACAAAAAATGGATGTTGGGGGCTTCGGGAATCCAGGAATTTCAGTGATCTGTTCAACTAAGACAGCAAAATATTGACACGAGTTACTGAGAGAATTATTTCATACTACCCTTCCCGGCCAAAAAAATAATAAATCCTTGCACACACGAATATGTTGTTGTTCTACCTTTAGCCTTGCTTACCGCACGTCATTCCATTGTTTCAACAAACTTAAGCAACTTAACATTTATTTCCATCCAGTGTTGGGTTAATTTTTCAGCGACGTCTTGAATTGATGAGGGAAAAACTGAACCACTCTATAAAGTCTTCTCCAGCACATCCCGAAACTTTAAATATGGTTAAGATCAGGACTCTGGTGTGAAAATGATTCCTCATTCTCCATGAATTTCACTCTTTCATTAATTGAGTCCCCATTTTATATCGGTGTCATCAGGGAAGAAAAAGTCTATTGATTTGATAACCTACTCATTCAGTACATTCAGCTCATCAGCTGACTTCATTTTATTGCCACATTAATTTTGCTGAGCCTCGACCCGACCAGCTGGAGCAACAATGCCATGGAGATTACATGCTTCGATCAAGGCTTAATGCACTCCATGTAAATATTAGAGTTACAAACATTGGTTACAGTTAGGTTACTGCACAAGGGGGTCTGAAAATAAAAATGGACCACTACTGGATCATATTTAAATGTTAGCAAATGAGGCAAGACTTGCTAGTGCTGCACCAACGATGTTCAAATCCAGGTTGATGCTGCAGCCATCCGTGACTGGAATACCGTGGGAGCTAATTGGCTGAGCTCACAAGAGGAAGGGATGGCATATGCTCAACTCCCTGTCACCAACCTCGATCACCAGCTAATCATGAGTGTCTGTGAGTTCATTCATAAAATGGCACAGATATTGCTTTCCCTCCAAGTGTGTCAGGCCCCTAAATGCACATGTGCAGAAGTTTGTAAGGATGCAGGTGTCAGAGAGGGGGCACATGGAGAGGACGCGTCACGGAGAGGGCATGTACATGCTTACGGCCCCTTTGGTTGGTGGTGGTTGTATGTGTTAGAGAGGCAACACATGAAGAGTTGGAATTGGATACGATTAAAATTGTATACAATTTTTAAAAAGGGGGGTGATGAGGGAAAGATCCAAAACAAACAAAAAACTATTTCTTGTGAACTTTCATACATTCATTTTCTAAGCAGCTTAATCCTAAATAATTTTTTTAATTATGCCGGGAGGCTGGTGCCTATCTCAGGCAAATCTGGGCGAAGGCAGGGTACACCTTGAACAACTCGCCAGTCCATTGCAAGCCCAACTTGCCTCTGCTGCATGCTTTTGGACTGTAGAAGGATACTGGAGTACCCAGAGGAAACCCAAGCAAGTATGGGGACAACATGCAAACTCCACACTGAAACGCCCAAGCCCAGGAATCAAACCCAGGCCTTCTTGCTGTGCAGTGGACCTGTTAACCACTAAACCAACGTGCCCACGATTTGTGAACTTGTTATTGTTTTTAATATCTATGTAGTATCAATGAATGGCCCAATAAAAGATAAGCATTGCTAAATTGCCTTCCATCTATAAAAAAGCTAATTATTATTATTATTATTATTTTGTCTCAATAAATAAATGAGTGTAATATTTTTGTCTTAATTGTCTAACTGGTTTAACTGGCTTCTCCGTGTCTATTTCAGGATGTGTGTGAAAAGTTTTAATCATATTTAATTTCTGCTGAAATTCTAGAGTTCACAAACCACTGTGCAGCATCACAGATGATCTCTGCTTGGTGCTTCTAAGCTTTATTTTTCAACATATTTAATGAAGAGTTGATACAACCGAAGACATAGAATACTATTCTTTTCTAAGTCTTTTCTAAATTAAACAGGAAACAGGAACTAGCAGCTGACCGAAACTAAAGTTGTAACCACACACCAAACACTGGTCCGGGGATTCAATCAAGCAAATCGTTTGTATTTCTTGCTTTACCATGTACAACTAATTGCATGGAATTGAGAATATATCAGATTAGTATATACTTAACAGGAACGCCACAATCTGATTGGTCTACTATCATAACATGATGGATATTATCCACCTCGCAGATGGATAATTCTTGAATCAAAGCGGCACATGAAATCTCACGGTTTGACACTGATTCTGACATCATAAAAAATGAAAAATTAAAATAAAAAAAAACAAGAAGGTCATTGGTTCAAGTCCCGGCTCGACCCAGGGGGAATATTAGACTAATCCTCTGTTCCAAATTGCCCCTAGGTGGAAGTGTGAATGGCTGTGTGTGTGTGTTGGCAAGCTGTCAACGGTTTATATAACAAGGCATCTTAAGGTTACATAATAACCGAGAACGCGATTCGTCGTGTAAAGCCGTGTACAGCAAGCTGTTTCATGTAGAGAGATGAAATATACAAGACTATACAAGAAATTCAAACTTAATTCAGCACTTTTATAAGCGGATTAAATTTTGCAACGCTGTAAACACGCCAGAATCGCATGCAAAGAAAATATTTGCTCAGACATGTGTAACGTGGTTTCAGAGTTATTTAAACCCCAACACCTTTATATCCACACTTATGCAATACCATTATTACTAAATCACCTCTTAGACATTTATTATTGAGCAAAGACTACTAAAAATAAATACCTATATAAATATACCGTCTACCACAGAGTAAGACTTGGATTGTTTCCATAAGTTTAGCATCAAGGACTTACAATAAGATCAGTGAGGTAGTCCTGTTCGTAGTTGTCTTTATGGACCTCAGCTTTGCCGTTGACAGACAGGGTATAATTGTAGTATTGAGAGTTCCCCACCTGCATATAACAAGAAAAGACAAAACCCATCAAAAATGTCTTTCTTAGGAAATTGAAAGATGTGTGACTAAAAACAGAGAGAGAAAGAGGGTAAAAGAAAAGGAAGATGTTCCTTAGTATTTATTATTATAACCCTGATTAAAGGGTGGCACGGTGGCATAGCGATTAGCACGTCCACCTCACAGCAAGAAGGTCCTAGGAGTCCCAGGCTCGGTGAGGGCATTTCTGTGTGGAGCTTGCATGTCCTCCCCGTGCGTGCATGGGTTTCCTTCAAGTACTCCGTTTTCCTCCAACAGTCCAAAGACATGGACATTAGGCCTGTTCTAAATTGCCACTAGGTGTGTGTGAGTATGAATGGGTGTGTGTGTGCGTTGCCTTGCCATGTTCTGGCCAGCTTTTCAGGGTGTCCCCCGCCTTCGCCCAGAGCTGGCTCAGATAGGCTCCAGCAGCCTCTCTGCGACCCTAATAGTAGGATTAAGAGGTTCGGTAAATGAGTGTAACCCTGATTAAGGAGAATGAGCGGGGGGGAAGGAGGGGGGGTTTGTGTGTGTCATAATTGTTGTGTTTTCAATCCTGTAACGTTTAGCATGTCCACAAGTTGTCCACAAGCAGTTCTGTGTGGGGTTTCCTTTGGGTACTCTGGTTGTCCAGTCACCCCCCCCCCTTCCCCCAGAGTCCCTTATAGGATTAAGTGATTCAGCAAATGGATGTTGGTTGTTGCAATCCATTTCCATCTGATCCATGTCAGGTTCAAAAAGTAAAGATTTTGGTCACAATTTAAGACAGAGGGGGAAAAAGTGAGAAAGGCTGATGATGAAGTACATGACACACCAGTACATGCCACTGGTCCCATCCAGGAGGAACATAAGCCACGCCTCCTGTCTCATTCATCCCATACTGGAAAAAACAGCACAGTAGAACGTACTTATTATACACACAGAAATTCATTTGTTATAGATATTTATAGATATCTATATTATAGAATGATAGTACAGACCTGATTCAGGTATTTCCCTCCATAAAAGGTCTGATAATACTTCTTGCTGAGGTAGACAGGAAAGGCTTGCATCTCAGGACCAGCTTGCCAGGCTTTGCTGCTGCAGTTGCCTGACAAGGAATTGTTGTGCACCATGTGATTGTGTGGATATTTCCCAGAGAGGATGCTGCTCCGACTGGGACAGCACAGGGGCGTGGCTGTGTACTGAACACCACACACACAAAAAAAAACAAAACTGACAATGATTACTGACTAGTAGTCTAGACAACAAAGAATATATGATTGATTGCTTGCTAGTTTTATTCACCATGCATACCAGAGTTATTTTACTTCTATCTTTACAGGAGGAGGTGTCTGATGCTACAAGTCCCAGACTCGGCAAGGTGGGTTTCCTCCAAGTACTCCGCACTCCCACAGTCAAAAGACATGCACACTTGGCTAATTAGCTGCACCAAATTGACCCCAGGTATAGATGTGAGTGTGAAAGTTTGTGTGTGTGTGTGTGTGTGTGTGTGTGTGTGTGTGTGTGTTGCCCTGTGATGGATTGGCAAACTGTTCAGGGTGTACCCCGCCTTCAACCAGAGTTGCCTGAGATAGGCTCCAGCCTCCCCACGACTCTAAATAGAATTTCTGAAAATGATGAGTGAGTGAGGTGTTTCATACAGTCCTTTAATGAAGCTTTTCAGATTTAAGATTGCGGGGAGGTGGAAGCCCACGCCAGCCAACCACAATGCCAACATGCCACCTAAATTGGGACATTTTAGGCAATTCATTTATTATTATGACATAATAATAAATGAATAAGTGTTCCATATTAGATATTGCCCGACGTTATGGCAATTCAGCATTCTTTTACTCACCGCATTCGAGAAGGTAACACCAGCATCTCCAATCAAGGATTTTGTCTTCCTTAATGGCGTCTGTAATAAAATTACAGTTTATATCTCTGATTAAGAAAATTGGTGAAAGTCACCCTAACTCAATTTCAATAACAAACATATGACTATCATTGTAACCACATTAAATGGTTTTACTGCTCTCCTGCAAGAACACTTGGAAAATAACAACATGGGCTGCTCATGCTCCTTTCATATAAAGTTTGTCATGAAAGATACACATTACTATGCAATTAAACATACCATTAGTCAATTGTATATAACTAGAACAATGTCAAAATATATCCCAAAGCCTATACGCCATTTTGTATATCTCAGTGCAACACAGCAAATACAGAATCTTAATCTTCACCACTTAGGGATGGACTATTAGAAAATGTGTGTGGATGGGGAGGAGGGGGGTGCCTCTATGTTTTTTTTCTGCAAAATATTTTAGGTCTTTCAAACTTACAGAAATTTTTTTTTCTGAAATCAGCTGGAAAAGTGCTTCCTTCCAGGGGAGTGCTAATAATAATAAAAGTTCATTTGTCTCCAATTGAAGGTGAAAGAAAACATAAATTGAACGAAGTATTTCTTCCGGGCTGCAGCTTAACAATCCCATGCATGCCGTCGGACGTCCTTTTAAAACCACGTTCACCTCCACAGACAGGAGCTCTGCTCTGAACGTTGGTTTGTGCACAGTAGGGTCACACAGGTGCAGGGAGACCTGGCATTTGTATTTGATTGGTCATTTCCCAGAGGACCAAGAGGCAGTGATTGGTCAGAGTTTTTACAGCGATACATCAGCTACAGATGACAAATTTCTTTGGATCTTTTTCAGATCTCATGATTGGTGAAAAAAAAAAACATTTCTTAAAAAAAAAACAATTATAAAAAAGAATAAAAAAACTTTAATAAACACCTTAAAATGATACCAATCCCAGCTTTAAGTACACTCACCATTCCACCAAGCTCCACGTCCAGATCATCTGTCACAATGAAAATGATGTTGCTGTCTTTGGCACATTCTGCACACCTTAGCAGGCAGGTAAAGACTATGAGATGAAGAAACAGACCAGTTGTTCCTTCAGTCCCTCCTTTAAAATGGTTCCTGGGTGTTTTCCTCGACAGGGAACTTGCCATGAGTCTTCCCAGGGTGCTCTGAAGTGCTGTAGATGTTAGTTGTAGAGCAGGAGAAGAGTTAGTTGTTCTCACGGTGTAGTGGGATGATGTGAGTCAAGTTTGAGGAAGTGCAACTCGGTGGTCATATGACTTCCATGGGGTTAAAGAGGGACTTTAACCTGTCGTATGGCTTCTGAAAGGAAACCGACAACCCAAAACAACAACAACAACAACGATAAATGATAGTTTTATTATTTTGATATCCTTATATCACTTCCTCAAGCTCAAGAAAGTTTGTTATTTACACTTTAGGATTTGTCTCCAAGGCTTTGGGCGAAATTAAAGCATGAAGAATGTAAATTATTTATTTGTGTTTATTTGTTATGTTCTTAACTTGGCAGACTTTACTGGAAAAATGAAACCTGTTCTGTTAGTATGAGTCACAGAAAAACTGCGCAGAATCCCAACTTAACCCATAAATATACATTCATTCAGTCATGTAACATTTATATACACTGCTTTACATCCAGTGCAAAACAGGTAGGGTTCAGTCTGTTCATTGTTGTCACGGATGAAATAATAGCTACCTAATTATAACTATAAATAAACTCCACTTCTTGTGATTTCCGTGGTACTTCCGCTAGCATCGGGGTTGCCAGATATGCATACAAGTGCAGTAGGCGTGGCCTACAAATTAGGAAATACATGTTCACGTGTTGTGATTTGGTTACCACTAACAGTGGTCCAAAAAAAACTTTTTTTTCTTTGAATTTCATCGCAGGACCAACACACGCACGACCATTCTCACTCACACCTTTTTTTGTTTTTGGATTGTGGGAGGAAACCCCAACAAGCACGGGGAGAACATGCAAACGCCACACAGAAACACCACAATTCCCCCCCAAAATAATTCAATAATAATACAAATTCTCTTCCACTCACTCATTTGCTGAACTGCTTGATCTTTTACTAGGGTCTGTGCCCTTTCTCAGCCAGCATTGTGCAAAGGCAGGTTACACCCCAAACAGACCATCGACAACACACAGACAACCAATCACATTGGTTCACGCTTGTCTTTGGACTGTAGGAGGAAACTGAAGTACCCAGAGAAAACCCATGCACGTACAGGGAGAATATGCACACAAAAACTGCATGAATAAAGTTCGTCACTCATTGCTGATGAAATACTGGCGGCGTGTTTCCACACATGTACAAGTGCAGTGTTTAAAATCAACATGTATATTTTGATAGGCTGTTTAGTCTTGAACCTTTAGTCTAGGGCTTGTGCTATCCTGTTCTTTGCTGTTGTATTCTGTTCAGATTTCTTTGAGCAAAAAGATATGATAAAATATCAGCCTAGATCCAAATAAAAAGTGCTGCATTTCAGGGCTTGTATGTTTGCAGTCCTGCACAACACTCGGGGATCTGGCAACACAGACCTCTCACTCTCACCTCTGAAAGTTTCTCACGTCACTCGGCTGCACTTCTGCTACTACAAATCACCGGCTTGGTGTTATTCTGAAGTGACAAGTGATCTCTGAGTCAAACAGATGTATAATAATGATGTATATTTATTATCTGTATAGCTTCCTATTATGACATGCAAGACATTGCTTTCTTTATATCGCTAATAAGGTGTTTATGTTTGTAGTTTTGGTAGCCGGCTGGCTAGCAGTGTCACACTGATAATGGTCCCTCTAAAACGTAGAAAAGTGACTACAGAGAAAACTACAAGTTATGAAGGTGAAGCGTGTATATTTCCTGATATTTCTATTTTCATCGTGGAAAGGAAGATGGGAGCATCAAGGAAATGTTTCCTGACACGTCTTGGAAGGAGTAAAGGGTTTCTGATTGAAGAGACTTTCAGGTAAACAGGAAAACTGTCCAGTCCTCTCAGTGGTGCATCCTTAATGTCATTCCTATAATAATAATAATAATAATAATAAATATAATGGTGATGACAGTATTGTACATATTCTTGCTGTTACAGCTCCTCCACCACGCATGTCGTGTCCGAACACAACACTGGAGATGAGGTTGATCTTTGGATTAAGAAACAGGAAATTGAAGGAAAAGCTTCCGTCAATGTGCTGGACATCAGTTGGTTAACTGAGAGCATGGCGAGTGGAAGTCCTGTCCCCATTCAGGACAGGCACAGGTTAAAGGTAATCATGCTCTGGTAATAGTCATCCCCTGATGACGAGGTGGATGTCGCTGAATCTTCTCTGAGACAGAACGCCTGAAGCAAAAACTTGTTGCAGCAAGAAGGTCCTGGGTTTGAGTCCTGAGTTCGAGTTTGCATGTTCTCCCAGTGTTTGTGTGGGTTTCCTCCAGGTGCTCCGGTTTCCTCCCACAGTCCAAAGACATGCACATTAGACTAATCTATTCCAAATTGACCCTAGTTGTGGATGTGAGTGTGAATGGTTGTGTTTGTGTGTGGGTGTGAGTGCGAGCAAATTAGGGTGTATCTCGCCTTCGCCCTGTGATCTCGATGGACGCAGGTGAGCTCTGAGTGCATGTGTGAGCAGGTGCAGAGATGTATATGGCATTTATTTTATATAAAGTGAGTTAATACTATTCAAAAGCATATATTTTATTTCAGTAAGACTTAGTATTTACATATTTTAACCATGACAGATGCAGTTCAGTTGAGCTCTGTGTTTCAAGCCAAGCTAAGCGCTGTGTAGCCTACTCATGCAGAATTTAGTGTACACGACACCGAAACAAAAGTCAACTATGCTCGCACACTCATTCACTCACTAAAGCAAATTAAAAACTAAGCAAACACTTGCTAAACTGCATAATCCTACTAGGGTTGCAGCGAGGCTGGAGCCTATCTCAGCCAATATTGGGCGAAGGCAGGGTACACCCCGAACAGCTCGTCAGATCATTGCAGGGCCAACACATACACAGACACACAAAACCATTCACACTCACACCTAGGGGCAATTTAAAACAGCCAATTATCCTAATGTGCATGTCTTTGGACAGTGGGAGGAAATTGGAGTACCCAGAGGAAATCCACGCAAACGCAGGGAGAACATGCAAACTCCACACAGACACAACTGAGCCAGGGTCTCAAACCCAGGAGTGTTTTACTGTGAGGTGGATGTGCTAACCTATGGTTTGTTAAGACGTTTTAGTAAATACTACTCAGAAACAAGAAAAAAGAAAATTTAAAACATGATTTTTATGGTTAATTTTCCTATTTTTAAATGACAAACTGTGATTGTCCGTCAACTCAGATAATGTTTGTAATCCAACATAGCGGACCAATTATATTGCACCGTTCCTATGTAGTATATGGTTCTTAACCCCTATATAAGCATATTTAAAGATACATCTGTGTTGAACCTTTAGACAGTGGCATGAGGAATATTCTCTTTATAGACCACCCCGAAACCCTCTGAGGTCACTTCTGCAATCCTGATGAAGAGTTACGCCTGTCAGAGAAGAACTCCGATGAAGCACCACAACTCAGTGCTTACTGTGAGTGTTTTACATACCGTAATTTCTTCTTTCTTGTGCACTTTGGGTCCATTTTACAATAAGGGAACATTACGTAACACTTTTGTAATAATTTACAAAAATGTACTTAACATTATGTAAAACATGCCAATATTTCTGGCTAAATTTATCTTTGCTTAGTTTTTTATTAGCGATATTTTACCCCTACAATGCCCATCAGGTACTTATGAACCCTCTAAGACATATCTGGTTTTTATATTTCTCTTGGGTGGAATGGCTGTAATTTAGATCTCAATGGTGTTTTGTGTGTTGTATCTTGCTGGGTTCACGTGGGTTTCATCTGGGTACCCTGGTTTCTTTTCAGTAGCCATAAATGTGACTGTAGGTGGATTGGCTGTTGTGTGTGTACTTGGTCCCCTGTAGTTGTTCATCACGCCCAGCATTCCTGGGATTTTGTAATCCATTTACTTTAATATCTGAGTGTACTGAAAATGAAGTAGCTACGACTGCATGCAGATGTTTTTTAATTAATTTCTTTCAGTCAGCAATACGGAGTGTTTGGATGAAATTGATTGAATAAATGAATATTTGGTCTGTCTGCCTGTCTGTTTGCAAATTTACACAAAAAGTTACACAAATGGATTTTGATGTAATTTTCTTGGAGGGGTGGAATACAACCCAAGTAACACTCAGTTAGAATTCGGCAGTGATCTGAATCAAATTCTGGTTTTGGAAATTCAAAAACATATATTTTACATTTTACTGCAGAGGGTGCTGTGTACTTGTTTCTTTTTGGCTTGGTGGAGGTTTGTGCTGTATGAATGCTCTTCTTGTTTGGACAAGATTTGGCGGTATGGTTTTACAGCAGGCCCAACAGGAGGTTCTGTGTACTTTGCCGTGTTTATTTGTTGTTGGGTTTTTTTGGTGGAGGTTTGCGCTCTCAAATGCTCTTCTAGTTTGGATGTGTGGTATGCCCAGGTGTGGTAGGTGTGGTAGGCCCAGCAGGGGGTACTGTATAAGTTCTCCTTTTTTATAATTATTATTATTTTTTTTAGTTTGGTGGATGTTTGCTTTTTTTGAGTACTCTTCTAGTTTAGAAGTGTGATATTACGGCAGGCCCAGCATTTGTTTGGGTGCTTCCAGTTTATTTCTTACATACTTTTGAGTATCCCAGCTTCATTCATCTTTAAATTATTTATTTAGTTTTTTAAAAATATTTTTCTGTCTAGTCAGCCAAAAATGTTTTTAAAGGTGCATTTGAGCTTGGAAGCCAGCATTCTACTGTAATTATAAGAGGAATATTTATAATCCAGCTAATTCTGCATTATTTGTTTCACCCAGGAAGCTCTGGAGATCTTAGCCAAGAATGCAGAGTTCAGTGAAAATGAAGGCAGGAGCGTAGCCTTCCGAAGGTCGGCGTCCGTCTTGAAGGCGCTTCCTCATGTCGTGCGTGCAATGGATGACTTGAAGAACCTGCCCTGCTTGGGTGAGCATTCACTGAGGGTGATAAAGGTGAGCCAGATTACAGGTTCCTGTTTATCAAAACAGCTGTATTACTCATACGACAGCGTTGCTGTTTTAGGAGATTTTAGAAGATGGCACGTCGAGTGAAGTGGAGTCAACAAGACAGTCTGAGCAGTTTCAAGCCATGAAGGTTAGCAGTGGAGAAAATCTCAGTGTACAGCATCACATACTTTATAATTCAATTAAAATTGTTTTTCCTCACCTTCAGGCACTGACTGGTGTTTTTGGTGTGGGAGTTCGGACTGCGGATCGGTGGTTCAGGGAAGGCCTGCGCAGCCCGTTAGACCTGATACGTATAGGACAAAAGCTGAACCATGACCAGCAAGCAGGTAGAGAGCTAATTCAGTTCAGGGATTTAATAAAACTTGTAGATTTGTGTTGAATTCTGTCTTTCTGACTGTCAGGTGTGCAGTATTACGATGATCTGAACACACCTGTCACTAAAATGGAGGCTAATCTCATCAGCGACATTGTGGAGATGGCAGTAAAAGCTGTGCTGCCCGGGGCAATAATTACCCTCACAGGAGGATTCAGAAGGTAGAAACATATCGTTCATCAGTGAGGGCCTTTCTGTGTGTGTGTGTGTGTGTGTGTGTGTGTGTGTTGCCCCTGCGGTGGATTGGTGAGCTGTTCATGGTTTACTCAGCCTTTGCTTAGAGTCTGTTGGGATAGGTCCCAGTCTCCCTAGACCTTAATAGGATTAAGCAGTTCAGCGAATGATTGAATATTTTTAGCCGAGTCCTCGCGCAGAGCACAATAGTGATGGGATATGGCTTGGATGGTTTTCTCTTTGGCGTCCACACCTTCTGCCGACCACAGGAAACCTAATAAAGCTGCCACATCCCTGAGTTGACCTACATGATAACAGATGAAAAAAAAAAAACATTTGTTATTAATAATGAAATTGAATCCCAAAAAAGAGGCTCATACACCACCACTCAGACTCACACAGAATAAACAACACACAAACTAACTCATGTAGGCAGACAAACGTCCAGGTAGATAAAAGTTTGTTGAGCAAACGCCAAAGAACTTTGTTAAAGAGATACTTAATCTAACAAGACAGCTGCTACAAATTAAAGGCACTGCATAAATCTATACATTGTGTGTGTGTTTTTTGTTTTTTTTCTTTAGGGGTAAGGAGGTGGGCCATGATGTGGACTTCCTCATCACACACCCAGAGGAGGGTGCAGAGGAAAGAGTGATGCCAAAAATTGTGAACTGGTTGGAGGATCAGGTACTCAGTGATGCTCTAGTGGTACAAATATATAGACATCAGTAGATATTTTTAGATGTTAAACGTCACATAGAGAAGCAAATTGTCCTTTTAGGGCCCTCACTTTTCAAAATGAGTCGAAACATTTTTCACGTTAAAGAAAATAGCACCTGCTTGAGTTTCCCCTGGGTACTTTTGTTTCCTCCTACAGTCCAAAGACATGCATAGTTATGCTAACTGGCTGTTCTAAATTGCCCTCAGGTGTGAGTATTAATGGTTGTCTTTGTGTTGGTACTGCAAAGGACTGGCGAGCTGCTCGGGCTGAACCCCTCCTTCACCCAGAGTCAGCCGAGATAGGCTTTTAATAGGAGTAAGCGTATTGGCAAATGAATGAATGTTTATTTTAACTCCTAGGGTTTGCTGCTGTATGAGAAAACAACAAGGAATTCCTACCTGGAGGGTAAAGATGGACCTGCTCGTCCTCCGAGCAACATGGACAGATTTGAGAGATGCTTCTCCATATTCAAGCTTGAAGACTCTAAGACGAACAGTGTGATACATGCGGAAACTTCTTCACAGGGCTCCGGCTTGACAGATGGTGCGAAGGAAAGTCTCTCAGGGTCTACATGGAGAGCTGTTCGAGTTGATCTTGTAGTTAGTCCTTACAGTCAGTTCGCTTTTGCTACACTTGGCTGGACAGGATCCAAGGTATGCTATACTGTACAGAGACGTATCAGAATTAAATAGACACCATCATTTTTAAAAAAGATTAACATTGATATGCATATAGGTAGTAGCCTGCAACATCAGTGGGGATTATTCATACCATAACAAGTTTTGATAAATAATTTTTATGCACACATCATCTCATTCGTTGAACCGCTTAATCTTATTGGAGTCATGGGAAGGCTGGAACCTATATCAGCCGACACTGTGCGAAGGTGGGGTACACGCTGAACCGCTCGCCAGGCCACTGTATGTCCAACACACTACCATTCACAGCCAGTTAGTCAAATGTTCATGTCTTTGGAGTGTCGGAGGAAACTGGAGTTCTCAGAGGAAACAAACTTCACACAGAAACACCCGAGCCTGGGAATCTAACCCAGGCTCTTCTTGATGTGAGGTGGATGTGCTGATTATTTATATATTATATATATCTTGACGGAGGAGCTTCTTCTTGCATGCCGTTCGGGCCCTGAACCAGAACACCAGTACCTGGACTTTGTAGACTCTACCCTACACATTAACATTACATTCCACCTCAGCTGATTGTTGCACAGACACTTACTTGATACTTTACAGACAATATTACTTGAAAAATTGCCACTGCATTTATATTTCATTTTATATATTTTTGTATCCTATATTTTATTTTATTATATATATTTTATTTTATATTTTGCATTTTTATATTTATATTGACTTTAACTATAAAATCATTTAAATAGTTTTAGTTATAGTTATAGTTATTGTTCTTTCTTCTTGTTATTGATAGCTTATTCTTCACATTTTAGGACAGTCATACTCAGCATTTCACTACATATTGTACTGTGTATGATTTTGTATGTTCATTCATTCATTTCTGAACCACTTATTCCTAATTAGGGTCGCAGGGAGGCTGGCGCCCATCTCAGCCGACTCTGGGTGAGGGCGGGGTACACCCTGGACAGCTCGCCAG
>JAOUQZ010000008.1:12305117-12312617 GCA_028564935.1 Neosilurus hyrtlii | reverse complement strand
CCACTTGGGAGTATAGAAACTCCCCTGCAGCACCCAGGAGAGATCAGGAGTAGATACAGACAGGCATGAGATCTGGGTTTTGTTGTGCTCTTTAACCGAAAGAGCATAAGCGAGATAGTGAATAGATATGATGGGAGAAAGTTAACAACTTATCTATTCTTTGAAGTCCTAAATAGAGAAAGTTCATTTGCATGATGGGGCAATCTGGAGGTTTTTTTGCATACTGTCTAACTTGAGAGAGCAAATCATTTTGCAGTAAGACAAATCATTGAGTGTAGCACACATGATCAGCCTTTTAAATTCAGGACTAGGTCTTCTGTAGAACTAGCACTTTAATTAAGAGGTTCTCAAGTTACAATTTACAAGTTTCGTTGTCATATGCAGGTAACAATGGAACATCATTACCAGCGATGTAATTTTGTACTCATTTATATAAAATATAAAGTAAAATATAAAAACTATATTTATACCCCCAGCGCTGCTAACTGGGTTATCAAAGGCCTGTGGTGAGAGGCATGTAAAAGAACCATTGCTGTCATTTGTAAAGAGTAGGCTATTGGATTGCCATCAGCGTGTTTCTGCATCGTGATGGCCTGGCGAGCTATCCAGGGTGTAGTCTGCCTGTCGGTCAGATTCGGCTGAGATGGGCACCAGCCTGTCGGTGACCCTAATTAGGATTAAGCAGCTTAGCAAATGAATAAATGAATGGGGGTAGCCATAGCCTAATGGCTAGTGAAGTGGGTTTGAGACCTAAAGGTCATTGGTCCGATTCCCACACCAGCAGGAAAAAATTACCTTTTTGCACCTTCCCTTCCTCCACTGTCATGGCTGAAGGCCCTTGAGCAAGGCACGTAACTCCATGCTCTCCGGGTGCCCCAATGTAAGTGTATGTGCTCACTGTTTATGTGTGTGTGTGCTCACTTGCATGCTTTATCTGTGCTTGCTTGGGTCTCCTCTGGGTAAGCCAGTTTCCTCCCACAGTCCAAAGACATGCACAATAGGCTAATGGGGTTAGAATGAATGTGAATGTGTGAACACAAGATTCATCACGATCATCCTGCTTCACAGGTCCTTCTCTTGCCAGAAACAAAGCAAAAAGTTGGCAGTCCTCACACCACATTATGAAGTTTGCCAGAACAGGACATGATGATGGACCAACTTATGGCAGCCATGCTAAGCTAACACTCCTGGAAAAAATATGAAGTCAAGTTCTGACAAAAGATTTATGCTGCTGCTGCTGCTGCTGCTGATGATGATGATAATGAAGATTATTATTATTATTATTCGGGCGGAATAATGGCACAGTGGTTGCCTCACAGCAAGAAGACCTGAGTTCAATTCCCAGGCTCAGGCATTTCTGTGTGGCGTTTGCATGTTCTCTTGTTTGTGTGGGTTTCCTCCGGGTACTCTGATTTCCTCCGACTGTCCAAAGCCATGCACATTAGGCTAATTGGCTGTTCCAAATTGCCCCTAGGGGTGAATCTGAGTGTGAATGGTTGTTTGTGTGTTGGCTTTGAGATGGCTGGCAAGCTGTTCAGAGTGTACCCTGCCTTCACCCAGAGTCGGCTGAGATGGGCACCAGCCTCCCAGGAATAAGCGGCTTAGAAAACGAATGAATGAATGATTCGCAATGTTTCTAACACTATTTAATATATGTGTGTATATTACTTCTACTTAATAAAGGTTTGTTAAGGCTTTTTAGCCAGAAAATGTATTTTTTCTTTGAAATGTAGAACACTTAAAACTGTACTTTAGGTAAAGTGCTAATATATGCATTCATTCATTCATTTTCTTTACTGCTTAATCCTAATTAGGGTTGCGGGAAGGCTGGCACCCATCTCAGGCGACTCTGGGCGATGACGGGGTACACCCTGGATGGCTCGCCAGGCTATCACAGGGCCAACACACACACACACAGCCATTCACACTCACTCTCACTCCTAGGGGTGATTTGGAACAGCCAATTAGCCTACTGTGCATATTTTTGGACTGTTGGAGGAAACTGGAGTACCCGGAGGAAACCCACACAAGCACAAGGTGCTAATATATAATTATACTTAATGCTAAAATTTGTATGATATGTATAGTTATATGCCTTTAATATGGAATGTTAATTTTAAAGGTAAATCTACTAGTCTCTGAGGGGTGGGAAGATATAATGCAACATAATAATAATAATAATAATAAAAACAATAAAAAGCGATAATAATAATAATAATAATAAATATAATAATAATAATGATAATAATTATTATTATTGTTGTTGTTGTTGTTGTTGTTGTTGTTAATGTTATTGTTGTTGGTGTTGTTGTTGTTGTTGTTGTTGTTGTTGTTATTGTCATTTTTATTATTTATTGTAGTTGTGTTTATGTTTTATTAATATTGTTATTATTATTATTATTATTCATTCATTTATTTTCTGAACCACTTATTCCTAATTAGGGTCGCGGGGAGGCTGTCGCCCATCTCAGCTGACTCTGGGCAAGGGCGGGGTACACCCTGGACAGCTCGCCAGGCCATCGCAGGGCCTATTATTTATTCATTCATTGATTCTCTGAACCGCTTAATCCTAATTAGGATCGCAAGGAGGCTGGCGCCCATCTTAGCCGACTCTGGGCGAGGGCGGAGTACACCCAGGACAGCTCGCCTGGCCATCGCAGGGCCTATTATTATTATTATTATTATTATTATTATTATTATTATTATTATTATTATTATTATTATTATTATTATTATTATAACACATTTTAATAACATAAGAACCTTTATAAAAAGTTCACAAGCTACAAGTGTTTAGTCAATAAACCCATTATTGATGAAAACCCCATATATATTTTACTATATAATATATCATTGTATATATTTTATAATTGGGTTTTAATTTTCTAGTTTATAAATTTAATATAATTTATTATTTTATTATGGGTGCATGTTCTTTATGGGACCTGAAATCTCTACCCATGGCGCCATCTCTTCACTCCATTGTGGTTTTTTTTGTTGTTGTTTTTTTCAAATAGAGGGATCAAATCCAATCAATCATTCCCCAAAAAGCAATTTGCAATCAAATCTGTATTTGACTTTGTGTTGATGAAGTGGATTGATCATTGTAATCCCAGGATAATCGTCTGAGTGAGATACCTGAGGATTAGTGAAAGCCCAGATCTCTCTCTATGCTTTTTTGCGCGTTGTTACGCACCTTTTGACAGTCACAGAGGCACTGGTTCATTCACTTTCGGTTAGGGAATAGGACTGTGTTTATCTGGATCAGAGGTCGGATTGGGCCAGACTGCTGTCTCGGTACTATGTGTAGTGTTTCTGTAATCGGCCATTAACCGCTTAGTGGCACTTCAAAGGAGCAGCGGGCTTTGATACCAATACCGACTTAAAGAGCGCATAAAGCAGGGGGCAATGAGGCACATTTACAGCTACTCACTGTGTGTGTGTGTGTGTGTGTGTGTGTGTGAGAGAGATAGAGAGAGAGAGAGAGAGAGAGAGAGAGAGAGAGAGAGAGAGAGAGAGCGAGAAATCGGGGTGTGTATTTCTCTCATTGTGATAATCTCTATTATTATATAAATACATAGGTTATTGCATAAGTTTGTTCTTGTTCAAGTTAACAGGATACTATAGATAGATAAATAGATAGATAGATAGATAGATAGATAGATTTCATAGATTATAAAGACATACTGTATACTGATTGAAATCCTTATGATAAGGTTTGAGTAGATTGCTTCAATGTAACATAAAGCCTGGAATATGAAAAATTAAACAATAAATCTTTTAAAAAATATGAAAACAAAAGCTGAAAAATAATTACTAGTATTAGTTTGTAACATACAAAATACAATATATAGACTAAAAATAAAGTTATGTTAAGAAGATACATGCTACACTGTGGTAAAGTGTAACTTGAACAAGGAGTAGGTATGAATGATCATTTTGGTCTTGCAGGGAGAGTCCATAGCTGGGCTATGTGTAGGACTATTCACATTCACACCAAGGGGCAATTAAAATGGGACAGCCAATTAGCCCTGGGTAATGTGCATGACTGTGGGAGGAAACTGGAATACCTGGAGGAAACCCATGCAAGCACGAGGAGAACCGGCCTTTCTGAGTCAAACACAGGACCTTCTTGCTATGAAGTGGACGTGTTAACCAATATGCTACCATGCTGTCTGTCCAGCTTTGTTCATGAAGGCAAAGGTTTCTACTAATGTCCCAGTGCTGTACTGTACATATGTAAATATTTCTTTATAGATAACAAAACCTATCAAATATTTGCTACTGATTTGATTTCTTTATCCAAAAGTTCTCAGAATGACTTTAATCTGAATATAATTGTCAATATTTGAGATTTGAAGAGCTACAGCATATCCGAGTTCAACTGTTATCTCGGCACGTATAAAAACCTGAGTACATATAAACACAGACAGACATTACCATCAGAGAGGAGACAGGATCAGAGATGGTTTTTGGAATTCGGGAGGGGGATCTTGGTGCATCACCAGACTTACTGGAGCCAGGAATTAATGGGCTCATTCAGAGGCGATTGAGACGTCTTAATTACCACACTTGTGAAAACTGAAGGGGTGGGGAGCAAAGTAGGGAGGATGTTTCCTTTGATCCTGGCCTACAGTCAATTGTAAATGAGCCAGGATTAGCCCTATAAATACCCCAAGACCTGCATTGGAGGTGGTTATCACCTATCTGAAGACAAACAGAGCTCTACCTCATTCACTCACTCTTTGGACTCCAGACGAGTTCTACAGCTTGCAGTTCCAGAACCAAGACCACCAGGAATCTTAGATCTGAGATTTTTTTCCCATTTTAATTTATTTGGATTTTTTTTTTACTATTTTTTCTCCTGGAATGATGAAGGGACACTTTTCGGTCGAATGGCTCTCTCAAAGCAGTCAGAGCAGTGCTAGCACGCCATCAAGCCCTCATGCAGCCAGCCATTCCAGCTCCATGGCCTCTCATAGAGCAGGCACTTCTGGGACAGTTCCGGAAACTCTCCCTGGTTTCTACAACAGGAAAATGGAGGGCATGGAAACTCAGCAAATCCAGGCTAAACCAATGGGGCAAGCACAAAGCTTTATTACTGCACCAAGGAAAGAAAAAAACACAGACAGCCTCCAACATGGTAAGATCTTAATTTATTACATCCATAGTAATGTTGCTAGACTTGTTTTGGGTTTTTTTTTTTTTTTTTTTTTTTACCTTATTTAATTTTTTTATTGACCCAATTCACCTAAGTGGTCTCAGCATAAATCCAGATGTGGTTTCAGTCTGTAACAGAAATAACAAAAGATCAAATCTTCATCAATGTAATTAATTCCAAGAACAACATGTAACTGTATTATTGTTGTTTTCTGATATTTATATTGTATATATTTTAAAACGTTGCTCAGTCAGCATTATCATATACAGAGATTTATATGGTCTCCTCTTTCACATTTTCTTCACTCCAGCACCAGAATTAGGCTTCAGCAGTGGGACAGAGGAGGAGGAGACATCCGGCTACGAGAGCGAAGGCGGGCGTTCTCTCTCACCCATGGCGTCCAAGGAGCCAGCACCTTCGAACTCTCCTGGAACGGGACGGCGATCTAGAACAGCCTTCACAGCTGAGCAAATTGACAGTTTAGAGAGAGCATTCAAGAGGAACGCTTATCTGGGAGCCCAGGACAAAGCTGAGCTGTGCAAGAGGCTTAATCTCTCTGATAAACAGGTGAGCAGTTCTGCCTTAAAGGAGTTGGTGTGATGTGGTACTATGGTGGTAAAAGAGGAATAAAACACTTGCTGGTATTATAGAAAATACTCAATCTAGGGAATGATAATGCCTTTCATGTAATGTGAATTATTATATTTATTTTCAATTAATTTATCTAAAGGGTAGCATGGTGTCGTAGTATTATTAATAGCTTATTAATTCAGCTAGCTTGGTGTCAAGTTCGCCTTTCAGCAAGAGGGTCATAGGTTCAAGTCTCAGGCTCGGTGAGGGCATTTCTGTGTAGAGATTGCATGTTCTCCCCATGCTTACATGGTTTCTTTTGGGTACTATGGTTTCCTCCGACAGTCCAAAGACATGCACCTTAGGCTAATTAGGTGTTCCAAATTGCACCTAGACATACATGTGAGTGTGAATGGTTGTGTGTGTTTGTGTTGGCCCTGCAGTGCCTGGCAAGCTGGTGTTTAAGGTGTAGCCTGCCTTCAACCAGTGTTGGCTAAGACAGGCTCCAGCCTCCCTACGTCCCTAGTAGGATTAAGCAGTTTGACACATACAGTATTAGTATGAAGCTAACTATTAAAATGTCTCTCAACAGATCAGGAACTGGTTCCAGAACAGACGAATGAAGCTCAAGAGGACAGTGCAAGATGCCCTCGCACACGCCTGCCAGGCCAACGTGGCATCACAGCTCATTCATTATCCTGAACTGCAGTCCTTCAGACCAGCACCATACCCCACTTACTACCCTACACAAGAGAGCCCAAATCCCTACATGTGCCCTCCTAACATCCATTACACCCCCTCTGTTGTACCCACCCTGTCTGCCAATGCTCTCTACCAGTACCGATGTCCTCAGGGTCTTCCAGTGGCACCTAAAAATCCGGCTGTTATGCAGCCATACCAGCCATACTCTCACCATTACTTCAGTTCACAATGAACATTGCCGAGAAGATCATTTATCAGTGTTAATGAAGCATCCCCTCTTAACTTTGTTTCAGAACAAGGTGGAGTGCAATCGTGAAAAAAATAGTTTTTCCTATTTTGTACTATTGAATATTTAAAAATAGACTTGTAAATGCATAAATCTCTAAAGTTATATTTTGTTCATGTTTATATGTACCAGAGGATTGTATAATAAATGTTTATCTGTTCACTTGGATTTCGGTTTCATCATTAGGCAATAGGAATTACTAAATGTATAATAATACTCTATAATAATCACAAAAAAGCTCCCCAGAGGACACAGTACAAAGTAAAATATACTTTCTGATACTCATGATTCACATGAATCTATACCAAAGTGCTGGTAAAGCTAGGGTTGGTAACTTTATCTGTGGTGACTGTAATCTACTCAAAGGCAACCAATAAGTGCCTTGTGGTCTGTTGTGAAATATCAAATCAAATGCCCTGTGTCTCACTGCTTTTGCATGACCCTACCATGTACAATAGTCAGGGTGGATGTTGTGATTGTTATAGGGTGGGGGGCTTAGGAAGGGGATACTATATCCAGAGCTCTAAAGAGATGCTACTTTCAAATTTTTGTTAAGTTTCCAGATTACCAAACCCACCTTTAAAATCTCAATTCTGAGATTTCTAAAATAAAATTACTAATACACTGCCTGACCAAAAAAAAAGGAGAGCATTTAGCCTTGATCACAGCATGTAACTTCTTGTCATTATTGCTCCAGTTGGTCAGGTTGAGGCTCAGCAACATTAATGTGGCAATAAAATGAAGTCAGCTGATGATCTGAATGTACTGAATGAGCAGGTTA
>JAOUQZ010000008.1:12285037-12304637 GCA_028564935.1 Neosilurus hyrtlii | reverse complement strand
TAATGTGGCAATAAAATGAAGTCAGCTGATGATCTGAATGTACTGAATGAGCAGGTTATCACATCAATGGACTTTTTATTGACTAACATTGAATATTTAATTATTATTCCTATTTAAATCCTGATATTCTTGGTCTGAGTATTAGTACATCAGGGCTTGTATGAAATAACAAAAGAAACACAACACTGTAGAAAAGTTTTTATTTATATAATATATGTAGTAAACATGTAGATATACACTTAACGGCCTCATGCGCCTTCGTTAATCTGTTTAAAAAGGATTAACTACGCTAATACCCCTCTCTCACTCCCAGAACAGTACAAAATATGGTCTATTTCTATTCTGGTAATTCTATGCATACAAGATAACCAGACAGGCATTGAACAACTTTTTTCCCCTTTTTTTTTTTAAATACTGACTGGCTTCTTATGCAGTTTTCTGCTGGCTCGTCTTTCTGATCAGGGATTTGTGAATGTGAGGAATCACACCTGAGGTGACATAATAAAACACACATCAATAAAAAATCCAGGATGTAAATAAAATGCACTATTGTAGGCAATCAGACTTTTTTAAAACAAGAATGGAAATGGCACAGCTACTGTATAACAAAAATAGTTTAAACAAATTCAAATGTACTTATCTCTTTAAATTATAAAACTATTTAAATGCTGTTAAACGTGCAACCCCACCACCACTGTCACATACACTGAATACTGTATATATCATTATATAACCATCATTCAGGCCATCTTCCTGGACAGGGCAATATTACTCTTCAATTGCAATACGCATGTTTAAGTGCTATACTCATTTTTAGAGCAGGTCTCGAACATCATATAACATTTTATCATTAAATGTAAATGTGTTCTCTCTCTCTCTCAATAGGCGGCGCCTGCTGGTAGTCTAGTGCATTACACAAATATATAAATACATACAAGTGCGCACACACACACACACACACACACACACACACACACACACATATATAGTTTGCATATTTTCCCTGGGCTTGCTTGGGTTTCCTCCAGGTACTCCTGTTTCCTCCCACGGTCCAAAGACATGCACATTCGGCTAACTGGCTGATCCAAATTGCCCCCAGGGCTGAATGTGAATCTGAAAGGTTTTATATATGTGTTGGTCCTGAGATGGTGCGGTGAGCTGTTCAGTGTGAACCCTGCCTTCCCCCAGAGTCAGCTGAGCTTCCCCATAAACGGATGAATGAATGAATGAATGAATAAATGAATGAATGAATAATCACTCACTCTTTTGTCAAACCGCTTAATCCTACATCCCAGGCTTGAGTGTTTCTGTGTTGAGTCTGCACATTCTCCTCGTGCTTGTGTTTTCTATGAGGACTCTGGATCTCTGACCAGTAACATGCACTTTTGAATGATTGGCTGTGCCAAATAACCTCTAGGTTTGTATATGAGTGTGAATGATGAGATGTACATTTTATTATATTTTATTTTTTTTTATTTTATTCTCTATATTTTCCTATTTCTATCCTTTTGCATTTATATAGATTTCATATTTATCTGACTTTTGCTCTTTTGTTCTTCTCCTTGTTACATGATCTCCTTGTTTATTCTTTACATTCTGGACAGTCGTACTAAGCATTTCACTAAATATTGTACTGTGTATAATTTGTATGTGACAAATAAATGTGAATTTGAATTTGAATTTGAATGGTTGTGTGTGTGTTTATTTGTAATACAAATTAATTCACTGTTTCCTGTTTGCTTCGGAATTTGCATGACTGATGGTGGCTTGTATAATTATTTACCCTGCTTAAATGGGAACTATATTGCTCTTGGTTGATTCTTCCTTACCCACCCACAGACTTTTGGTGAATGGCCTCCTCTGAAGACTTCTAGAGTTGTGGCTATGCCGTTTTCTACATATTACCAAACCCTGTTTGATGTAGCAGAATTTTGTATTGGACTTGATGACACTCTTGATATTGTTTGTTTAGATATAGGGCAGTATGGTGTCGTAGTGGTTAGCATGTCCAGCTTACAGAAAGAAGGTCTCAGATTCGAGTCCCGGGCTTTGCAGGGCATTTTTGTGTGGAGTTTGCATGTTCTCTCTGTGCTTGCATGGGTTTCCTCTGGGTACTCTGGTTTTCTCCTGAAGACATGCACATCAGGCTAATTGGCTGTTCCGAAATTTCCCTTAGGTGTGAGAGTGAGCGTGAATGGTTGTGTGTGTGCTGGCCCTGCGATGGTCTGGGGAGCTGTTCAGGGCATACCCTGCCTTCACCCAGTGTCGGCAGAAATAGGCTCCAACTTCCCCACGACGACGATTTGGATCAAGCGGCACAGCAAATGAGTGAGTGAGAGTGTGTTAGAAGAATATCATCCATTACCCTTGTTAATGAAGATGCCCCTGGTATTGGTACAGCAGCTTATTAATTCAGCCAACAGATTCAGGGACTTGTTGAATTTCTAGGATTTCAGAATCAGTTACCGTCGCAAACCATGACTGTTTTTCCACCATTTTGAATCAAACATTATCCTCTTGGGATAACCCCTAGAAAGACCGGCATGATGGTGGCTACCACATAGGTCCTGGGTTCAAATCCTGGGCTTGGCAAGGGGCGTGTATTCTGTGGAGTTTGCTTGTTCTCCTTGTGCTTACATGGGTTTATTCTGGCTACTCTGTTTCATTCGACGGTCCAAAGACATGCACATTAGGATAATTGGCTGTTCCAGATTACACCTAGTGAGTGTGAGTTTGAATGGTTGTATGTGTTGTACTGCGATTATCTGGCGAGCCGTTCAGGGTGTACCCCGCCTTCGCCCAGTGTCGACTGAGATAGACACCAGCCTCCCTACGATCCTAGTAGCATTATGCAAATGAGTGAGTATGTGAGTATGTGAGAGAGATAAGGCTGGACTAATCAGATCACGCCATTCTAATGCGGTACATAATTAATACAAATATAATAATTACAATGTTGTTAAAAATGATACACAGTGAACAAATTGCATTTGGCCTTGGTTTAATTTCTTAAATGTTTTTCACAGACTCAGGAATTAAAAAATAAAATTCAAGTATTAATATAACAAGGGTCCTTTAGAATAATAGAATTTAAAAAAGAGAACAGAACATGACATACAGTGAATTTTAATAAATCAGAAATGATAGTGGACTGACAGACTACACAAGATTTCAACTTTAACTTACATGCAACATAGTCATCAACCAATCAAATAGAGCTTTGATATTTTAAATAATAATAATAATAATACTAATAATAATAATAATAACAGCGGAGCTCCATACTTATGCAAATGTTGTAAAACCATGAGCTTGATTTTGTTGTCGCACCTCTGCTCAAACAGGCTACTCAATAAATCACAGGTGTCAAACTCAAGGCCTGTGGGACAAATCCGGTCCACCAATTTATTTTATGTGGCCTGCAAAAGCTTTCAAAGAATATGATTATCATACATTCTTTGCCTTGGCCATTACCATGAAACCTAATTCGTCACCCTTCCATGTTTCTGAAAGATTACACATGCAAACATTTTCAGAGCTCCACTTTTAGGCAGTGTCTAAATAATAATAATAATAATAATTATAATAATAATAATAATAATAATAAATGTTCATGCGACAAATCTTTTATTTTTTAGACATATAGCAATTTCCTTCGTCAGTCTTTATCGATGATTTCCCTAGCTCCTGATTATAACTGATGTTTTAAATAGTTCCTCATCCAAATAATTAAAAATCCTGTTATAGTAAAAATCCCAGCCAACGTAGTTTGATGAATCAGGTAAATGGTTTTACACACAGGAGGTGTTTATTCATCAACATTGTGGGGCAGTGTTGTTTTACAGATGTTGCTGGTTTTTTTGTAATCATTTATAACAGTCCTTCGCTGCTGAAGATTGAGATTCATGAAGATAGGTAGCGTTCGGATTTCACGAGAACAGTTAGAATGTATGTAGTAGAGCATATCGATTTTTTTTTCACAATACCATAGATGTCACAAACAATGTTACAGAACCATTCAAAATACTATACAGTATGCAGTATATAATTCCATTTCTAATTCAAACTTGATAGAACTTGGTATCACGCTCCAGTTATTCACACCACACAATTATGGCTTGGTGGCAAATGATTACCAATGCAGCATGTTACAAACACTGACACTATCGAGGTATTTATCACTTACGGATTTTGAAATACCTAGATTTGTATAAGTATAGACATACGCACAGAGTATATCCACTACCCTATGAAATCGGTTTCTACACAAGATCTTAAAGAGCGTTGAGAAACTATTCATAAGACACAATTTGGTGTGCAGTATTGTTAGACTTATTGTTTTATGTGGTCCCAATTTCAAAAATTTCCACTACAAACTTATAAACAATACAATAAAATTGTACATTAAATTATTTAAGTGAGTCACAGAATAACACTTTCATATACAAACACTGTATAATAGTAGCCTAATACTTTATATTACATTAAATACCTAATAGTACCATCTGTTAAGGCAGGACAAATGCATCCATAACTGGACAAAATGAATGCTATTGTAAAATTCATTGATAATTTGTACCACGATTAAAAAATCTAATTATTAGAAATGAACGTAGAAATAGATGCTTCATTGAGACATTCCTTCAGATCTGTTATATTGCATGAACTCATACTAAAGGGGCCAAGTTGCTGCTACATGAAGCGCCACCTAAGATGGGATGGCTGCATAAATTCAGGACATGGGGCATTCCACAGTATCTGATCTGTAGTTCATGAAAAAAAAATTATACTATTTTAATATTATATCAATTTCTCAAAAGTTCTCATTCAACACTCACCCATTTTGCCGAACTGCTTAAGCCTATTTAGAGAGTGATCACATTAGAGGTGTGATAGAAAAGCAACTGACACAAATTTACTTTTTTCTTTTTTTTTTTGCAAATTTACGAATAAAACACGAACGATGACGAAATACATGGAATCTTTTGCATGCCAGCAAGTCTCAAAAGCCTCCAACTTGTCGCTTTTCCTTGCAAACAAAAAGCAAATAATACAATAAAACATAATACAGAAGCAAAAAATAACAAACCAGGTGATCAAAATGTGATGCCGTGAATGTTGATCGATAAATATGAGAAAGAAAAGCGACATTGACCGTGAGCCTACTCGCGATCCTAAAAGGACAAAGAGTGAGTGAGTGAGTGAAATGGGGATTTAGTTCTCAAAAAGTACTGTCCAGGACAAAGAATACTGTGGAATGCCCCATGAATATTCTGTCATTCCATGAGGTCATGATTTCATAACCCTATTATCAAAAAAATACATTGATTAAATCAGCTTAGAATCAGATATGTTGCTAAGATCTCTTCAATCTAGAGAATTGTTATCTCTTTACTGTTAGAATGGAACCCTTTCAAGTTCACCCAAAAACTCAGAAGCTTGTTTCTCCAAAATAAATCACTGCTACTCATAGCATAGAATCATTGCTGGATATATACTACAAATTCATTCACTGTTTCCTGTTTGCTTCGGAATTTGCATGACTGATGGTGGCTTGTATAATTATTTACCCTCCTTATAAGTGAACTATGTTGCTCTTGGTTGATTCTTCCTTACCCACTCACAGACTTTTGGTGAATGGCCTCCTCTGAAGTGTGTGTATTGGCCCTGTGATGGTCTGGCGAACTGTTCAGGGTCTACCCTGCCTTCGGCCAGTGTTGGTTGAGATAGGCTTCAGCCTCCCCATCACATTTGTAGGATTGAGTGGGTTGGCAAATGAATGAGAATGATTGCTCTAGCAAACTTTAGGGTCTTCCCACAAATGAGGTCATGTGACGTTTTAACTGCATACTAGACAACTTCATTCAACTAATTATTTCCTCTTGGAATTTGCAATGTCGTAATTACACCAATTCACACGAATTCAAACAATCTTGCAATTTTAACCAAACACAAATTTGGCCAATCACTGTATTGTACCTGGTGCTAGAGTGGCATAGTGGTTAGCATTTCTGCCTCACAGCAAGCAGGTCTTGGATTTGAGTTTCAGGTTTTTGCTTGTTGCCCCTGTGCAGTTTCTTCCGGATCTCCAGTTTCCTCTCAAAGTCAAAATACATGCAGGTTAGGCTAATCGGTTGTTCCAAATTGGCCATAGGTGTGAGTGGTTGTGTGTTTGTGTTGTTCATGTGATGGCCTTGTGAGCTGTTCAGGGTGTACCCCACCTTTCATGTTGGCTGAGATAAACTCCATACTATCTGCAAACCAAATAGGGATAGGCTGTTCGGGACATACTTCACCATATATCACTTCCTTGTTTATGCTTTTGAAGACACCAGACACTCGCTCAACTATTTTTGCAATTTTCACATAATCCCACCATTTCAAATAATGAAAATCTGCCATAAAGTGTACAACTTTTAGAGGCGATTTTGTGTATATTTATGACAATAATCCCAATTTAGTTCATTTCTGTTGCAGGTAGTAGCACTATAGAGAACTTCAGTGGGGTGAATACTTATACAAGCCCACTTCAAGAAAAGTGAAATGAAACTGGTTAAAGAAGCTCAGTGATCTGGTCATTTAAACAAAATGTCAGGGTTTATACTGAATAAGGCAGTATGCACACCTCAAGAGGTCTTAATGTAGTAAGGCATTTCTACTGATCACAGAACAACAGTGTGAATGATGGTACTACATGTACACACATTGGCCAAGGCAATGGGTTTGGAGAGGGAGTCCAGAGTTTACCAGTGGTTTTAGGTTGTCTTTCGACTGGTGCGTAGAATGCTGTCCAGGCCACTAAGCTGACGGAGAAAGCCTCGGTTAGGGGTGACACCTCGGTGATCCTTGACTGTCTTAATGGCTTCGACTAGGGTCATGTTCTGTCGAATCATAAGGTAGGCCAGCACCAGAGTAGCTGAGCGACTCACCCCTACTGCACAGTGCACGAGCACCGTTCCTATAAATCCAAATATAGACTCTATAAATAGAATAACACTTGACAATATTCTATAGGTTCTCAACCTTGGGGGTCATGACCCCCATGTGGGGTTTCCTGAGTGTGAATAATGTAATAATGTACCCATTATTAAAGGAAAAGACAAAACATGTTTTTAGCACACCCGGCAGAAAGATTACTACTTCAGCTTCCCAAAGCAAAAAACAATATACATTTTCAATATGTTTACATGGAGGTATGGCATCAAAAACATAAAAATAACATGAGGTCAGACAGTGGGCGTACCCTATATATACAGTAGTGTGCAGTGAAGATTATACACCACCAGTTTTGTCTAAAAGGGCTCCTAATAAAAAGAAGTAAAAAAAACTCATTCGCTATAATTTTTTGGGTGAAAATGTATCAAACAATGCTATTGGGCTATGAAATAAATACTTGAATAGTACTTGGTTTCTGATTTATCTTCATTTTGTTAAGAGTATAATCACTGCATCACTGTATTATTTAATTTCTTCACTTGCTAAACCATTCCATATGGTTTGAAGTTCATTCATGCAAAAGTCAAGAAAATAAAATTTGCCACACTTTCCGAAAATTGTTATTTTCAATGTTTTGTTTATTAGCCATACTTTTACCTCAATATACTTGTTGGAATTATTTTTTTGGTTCTCATTGCCTACAATAGAATTGTTCAGTACATTTTCAACAAAAAAATTCGTTTTTTACTAAGTAATTTTTTACTTCTTTTAATAAGGAGCCCTTTTAGGCAAAAGTGGTGGTGCACTGCACACTATTGTATATATATATTTACAGCCAATCAAAACATGGGAAGAAATATTGGGTGGGCCTCGCTAAGATGTTAATCTGGCCGGCCATTATAAGCTGATTTACTGTGTGCATTGTACAATTTGTGTTCTTTCTACATTATCATATAATTTCTTATAGTGTCGACTTTTATATTTCTGTGTTTAGCTTGCCCCAGAGACCAGGACAATGCCACAGTTCTGTGTGTTTCACAAACTGATTGAAGTCTGAACTTCTCTAGCATAACAAAGCAAACTTTGCCTGTGTCCAAAATGCACACTACTTGTCATGAAATGCACTCATGTGGGCGCACGCGCCATTCTAACCTACCCTAGGGAAGTATATAGGGAACACAGGTCAATTCGGAACCGTATAAAATGACTGGAAATGGGTTTGAAAAAAGCATCACACTACTTTAAAACACTACAAAAGTACCCACACTTATATATTGCTCAGAAGTTCACTCGCCTTCTTTTGAATAATAATAATAATAATAATAATAATAATAATAAAAAGAAAATTTCACTTGGCAGCAAATCATCTATGTGAGTCATTCTCACTCACTCACGCTCTCTCTCTCTCTTTCTCTCTCTCTCTTGCATAGAAACACACACACACACACACACACACACACACACACACACACACACACACACACACTCTCTCTCTCTCTCTTTCTCTCTCGCTCTCTCTCTCTCTCTCTCTGTTTCCCTAACCAGCCATATTGACACAACATGACCGGCCAATAAGCCAATACATTATGGCTTTGTAGGCGGAGTGTGAAATCACTAATCTTTTGCTTGTTTACTGGATTAAGACAAATAGGAAAAATATGTACTTTTTTGCATTGGGAAGCAGAAAGTAATCTTTCTTTAATATCCATTAAAAAAAGGATTCTACTGTTAACATTTGGCCTCACCTCCCATGCTGAGAGCTTTGTGAATAAATTCTGCAGCAGGGTAGAAGTTGACACTCATGTCAAAGGAAGGAGAGTCGTGGGCCTCAATGCCATGATAGGTGATATTCATTCCTTCATAGTACTCTGCACCACCCCGCCATTTGCTCTGCGCACAGTTAAGGATGTGTGTGATCCCAAGCTTTATCAGTTCCTGGCGGTTTGAGGCAATATCCCTGTAAGATTTTTGGGGGGAAAAAAACAGAGGGATGTGTAAAATAATGTTATGCAACATGGCATTCTATGACATTATCCATGTAAAGGCACAATGCCTTCTAAATGCCTTCTATGGGTTGGAAAAACTCACTGATCTCCAATGTAGAGTCTTGGCCAAACCTCATCAGCATGATTACAAGCTGTTTTTCCAGTGTACAGGAGGCGCTCAAGTTCAGCAATGCTTAATACATGAGACCCTTTTTCTGAATCTCTTCTGCTAGGAGACCTTGAATTGCTTCGTGATCGGGAGAATCTAGACATAAAAGCCATCTGAGCTGATTGTTAGTGGGGCTCTGTGGAAAAAGTAAAATAAAAAAGCATGATAGAAACAGAGGTACGTGTTTCCTAAAATTAAAAAAACATCTCGCTGTCAATGATTCCTCCATTCAGCACATGGGACAGCTCTTGGTGCCACAAGAACTGCTTTCAAGTCATGTGGGTTTGTTTACATTGTCATGTGTCTCTGCTACTGTTATGGTCCTGTCTCCACTTCTGTTCAGTCATTGGTTAGTTATCTTATTGTATTCACCTGTTCTGTGATTAATTCTTGATTAGTTCTTGATTAGTTCTTGTGGTGTTATTAGTGTATAGGCTGTAGTGGGGTACACCCTGAACAGATCGCCAGCCCATCGCAGGGACAACATACACACAAAACCTTTCACACTCACACCTATAGGCAAATTATAACAGCCAATTAGCCTAATGTGAATGTCTTTGGTCTATGAGAGGAAACCAGAGTACCTGGATGAACCCATACAAGCGTATGGAGAACATGAAATCTCCACACAAACACCCAAGCTCAGGATTCAAACCCAGAACCTGCTGACCACTAAGCCAGTGTGCCGCCCATGTTACATTCAGCTTTTTTTTTAAGGATATTAACTGTTCTTTAAACGAATTTGAAATCAAGCATGAAAAGTCAAAATTCAATATAGGCCCATGCTTATTCCCATAGTTTAATCCACCTATTCACAGTATCACACCATTGCGTTCAAAGGTCATCAGCTAAACCAAAAAAGCCAGCAGCCTAAAATATTCAATATTGACCTGATCTATGTATTATTCAACAACTAGTTACATGAACCTGAAAAAGGAGAAGTTATTCCAGGAAAATATTTTTTGTCATGATTATGGGCAGCACAGACATGAACATTAGGTTAATGCACATTAGGTTATTGCACATTAGGTAAATGCACATTAGGTTAATGGGGAAGTTGCCTCTAGGTGTTATGGTTGTGTGTGTGTTGCCCGTCCTTCGTCCAGAGTTGGCTGAGATAGGCTCCAGCCTCTCCGCCACACTAACAGGATTAAGCGGTGTGAGTGAATAAATGAATAAATGAATGAATGAATATGATTCATATATATAAGAGCCAGAGTCAGTAGACGAAGATCGGTCTGACAGAACCCACGACATTAGCTGGCACCCAGCTCCCATTGCACCCAACCCCTATAGCCCCTCCTACAGGTGGTGGGTCCACAGAAGGGCAGATGATGATGGTGAAGATGATGATGATACATTCATATAGTGAATATATTCCACACTATATTCAGCTCTTATTATTTTATTCCCTTTTGCTGAAAGTGTTTTTTTTTCTGCAATGCAAAACGGGAAAAGGAGCAAAACATGTATTTTAGTGAAATCTTTCACTTTTTATTTATTGGTATTAAGATGCCTAAGGCCATTCATATGCATTTATATTATAATGAGGGTGGGGGTGGGGGGTAATTAAAAGGGTTTATTTAAAAAAAATATATTGGCAAATAACAAGCTTGTGTAGCCTGGTGGAATAGGTGGTTCAGCCTAATAAACAATAAATAAAAGATCGTGGCTTATAAATGTCCTCTGATTAGAAACGGCTGGATTCCAACATCTGGGCATCGAAATAAACATATTAAATGATTAAGAGGCTGATAGGACAGGCTCCATAACGCAGTGTTTATTCCAGGACGTGGACACAGAATGTCCGAAATCGCTCTTACCTTCCATCCACCGCTGCTGCCAAACACACAAGAAAAATATCGCTTTGTTCGTCCGCTCTTTCCAATTCTGAAGATCCTCTTTGTAGAAATGGATCCGACATAATTTTAGTGACTCATATTGGACTGCGTGATGAGGGTCCCTGCAGCCTGGAGAGGAGAAGCAGCACGGAACGCCCACCTCATGCACATCCAAATTAAAGCAACCATACGGGACATGGTGCAGTGGCACGTACAGCACCGCGCACTGTACACCACACACCTATTTTACAACCTGTCTGTGATGGAATGGATTACAGAAATCAACAAGGCCATGAATGTATACTCGCAGTCCTCCATGAAAAATCCCCCAAGAATAATTTCCATATCAACACCATTTATAATCAGGTGTAGGACTTAGGACGTCACAGTAAAAAGGTCCTGGGTTCGAGCAAGCGAGGGCATTTCTGTGTGGAGTTTGCATGTTCTCCCCGTGCTTGCATGGGTTTTCTTTGGGTACTCCACTTTCCTCCCACAGTCCAAAGACATGCATGCAATTTGCCCCTAGGTGTGAGTGTGAGGGTGAATGGTTGTGTGTGTTGGCCCTGCAATGGACTGACTGTTCAGGGTGTACTCATCCTTCACCCATATTCGGCTGAGATAAGTTCCAGCCTCCCTGTAATCCGAATACGAGTAAGCGGTTCGGCAAATAAATGAATGAATGAATGCATAAATTAATGATTGAATTTACTGGGTTTACATAGAGTATGGTGGTGTAGTGGTTAGCTTGCTTGCATTTCTGTTTGGCGTTTTCAAGTTCTTTGTCTGTGTTGGCCCTGCAATTGACAAGTGAGCTGTTCAGGGTGTACCGTGCTTTATTCACAAAGTTGCCTGGCATTGGCTCTAGCTTCCCCCAAACAAGACAAGCATTACAGAATATAAATGAATGATCCATGATTATTTTATAATAAACTTCTGAGTCTGACGCCAATGGGATTGATTTCTTATCCTCTCAAGAGAAACTGATGCATAAGCACTTTAGTCCTTTTCAGTTTGTTCAAGTTGTTTACCCTACTTATCTGTACACTCTGCTCATAGATCAGATACCAAAGCTCCAACTTTCATTCTACTAAAATTTTTAACTGTACTGTGCAGAACTATTGGGCTACGCACCAAGGCTTTCTCTATTATGTGATTGTTACAAATATGTCTGTAAACACTGAATGTATTTCATCCAAAACTGTCCTGTTGTGCTGTCTATTTGTTGACTCTCAATCCATCCATCCATCTATGTATACCTCTTATCTGTCAGGGTTGTGGAGGAAGTTGGAGTCATTTCCAGTCGACTTCAAGAGAGAGCTGAGGTACAATTGAGAATCTATCACAGGAAAAACGCTGAGATTATACTGTAGGTAATTTACAAAAAAAATGGTGCAAACATCAATATTGTGCACAAATGAAGTTGAGTCAGACTATATGTACAGAACATCCATCCATCCATCCATTCCTTCATTGAACCACTTAATCCTACTATGGTTGCGGAGAGGGTGGAGCCTGTCTCAGCCGACTCTAGGTGAAGACAGGGTTCACCCTGAACAGCTGGAAATTTGGAACAGCCAAATAGGTGAATGTGCTCTGGACTGTGAGAGAAAACCGGAGTACTCAGAGGAAACCCATAAAAGCATGGGATAACATGCAAACTCCACATAGAAACCCTCTCGCCAAGCCTGGAAATTGAACCCAGGACTATTGCTGTGAGGCAGACGTGCTAACCCTTACCCTGGCATACCACACTTTTGTACAGCTCATTATCTGTGATTGTGAAACAAAGCATTATAATTATCTAAAGGAACACAAGTGGCTATGGTATACCATACACTGTCCTGTGTATTTCCTGTAAACACTCTCCTGTGTGTTTCTTGTATTGTGTACTAACTGTAGGTTTCGTTTCACTTTGTTGAACGTTTGTATTTCATGTAGTCCTGTGTATCAGGCTGATCATTATGTGTTGCATGACAGTTGTGAAGAAACAGCGTGGATTAATTTGATTTGACATGGGATGACTGGGGAAGAAGGGGCCAGAGGGGACCTAGGCAATGAAAACTATCCAGAACATTACAGAATATTCACAAGGGAATAAAATGTCAGAGACTGACACTACACTGGTAGTAATTTAATTATTACACCAACCCATGAAAACCGAATCCAGTCCAAATATGACTTGTTGATGACATTTATATTGTTATTTTTTTTCTTATCTTATTCTGTTTACCACTAGAGGCAGCCAGTGTCCACAGATTTCCATCTCCATCAACTCCAGATCACATATATAAATTTTGGACCTCTAAAATGACTAATAATATGAAATAAGCTTGTAAATATTGCACTGAACATCAGCACTGATGCAGGAAAAGCCATTACACACGTCCTCTAGGTTGAGGTATCTCGTCACGTGCAGACGGCTCGCCAGTTACCATAGCAACAAGGCATGTTTTTCATCATCATGCTACTAGGCAGTTAGCTGGGTAACAGTTTCATGAAAGAGCAGTTTCTTTCAGTGAGTAGACACTGTTTGTGTTTTTTTTTTTAATGTAAAGACGTTGTGTCTTGGTTTGCGTTATGAAACGTACTTGAAAGGTTTAAACGTGACTGCTGTGATAAAGTTACTGCGCCATATTATGCTAGTTAGCTGTGTTAGCCAGGTTTGGGCGTGAGAGGATGGAAGTGGTGGCTAGCTCGCTTGCTAGTGCTAGCTAGTGTACCTCTTTTACCAGCCGTGTGTGTGTGTGTGTGTGTGTGTGTGTGTGTGAGAGAGAGAAAGAGAGAGAGAGAGAGAGAGAGAGAGAGAGAGCTAGCAGAACAAACCCCTGGGATGTAGCTCATGACATTCCTTTACTTCCTGGGGTGGGGCGGTGTTTTATTTGGAAGGTAAGACATTAGGATTTCTTTTCCCCCCTCGCTAGCTTATGTCTTATAAACATAAAACTATCGAAGCTATATATTGTGGCTAATGAAGTTCTGTTTACCACTGCAATTTCTAGCTGTTTTCTTCTCGACTTTGAGACGTAGGCAGTTGATTTTTCGGGATGTGCTGGTTACACAGCTAGCAAAGTTCTACAGGCAGAGTTCCACCTTTATATTAATAAAAACCAACAATAAATTGTCACAGGATGAACTGTGTTAGTGTAGAAGTAGCTACTCAGAATAAATAACGTCAGCTGTCTGGGTGTAGATGGGAATTGCTTTGGACGTGTCGTCTACTTTCTTTTTCTTCTGTGTACGCATAGTCAGAAGTTCCTTAAGGGTTAAGCAAAAACCTAGTAAGTCCAATATTTGGAGAAATTTGGCTTATGTGCTGTATGAAGTCATTCATTTCTTCTGCAGCCTATATGTAGGCACTTGGATTTTTTTCCCCAAAATATAAGTTTGCATTTGTTTCATGATAATCAGGAACTGTTTTAAATATCATAAAACATGATACATCATTTGTTAAAATTAGATGCATATGAGTGGAGAAATCTGACTTTAAATATATACTTTTCCAAGTTTTTGTTATAAGGAAAATCATGGATTGGTAGCATGCACATCAATCAAACCAGGCCTTCAGAATATCATTAATTCTTCATAGACTACCATAAAACCTAATAGCGGCGCTTCGGAGCTCCATACTTTTGCAAATGTCATAAAGCCATCGATTTATGCTCGATTTTGTTTGTTGTCACGTCTATGCCCATGTGCCCACACAATAATATATCACGCACTCCACTGTGAGCACTGAGTGCACTTGCACTTTGCAGCTTATTCTCTTACTTTATGTATGCATGATTCTCTAAACTTACACAAACATTTTGGGGGCACCGCTTTTAGGCAGGGCCTAAATATTTATATTAATCCAGCATAATTTTGATAAGTACATATTATAACGTCCTAATAATGAAAATGCTGTATTTTCAAGCACGCCTCATGTACTTTCTGAATCTCATGTCCAGACAGAATAAGAGAAAAACAGATGTCACTTAAGTGGGGATTTCAAAGTGTCTACTATAACCTACACTGAGAGTCATTAAAATTTTTGACATCATTTTTATTGGGGTGCCCCAAACTGTAATATGGATAATTTGTTTTGAACATGAGGACCATGTCAGGAGAAACACTTTGTTGCATGAAAGAAAACTTTGTTGAGAAGTCTGTTGGAAAATAATTTCTTACTTCTGTAATAAATAAAATTACATACCCTGTCAGAAATATTTAATATAACATATTCAGTGTAAAATTCTGTGATATCCTTCTGGAACAGGCCTGCAAAATTTCATGAACTTCATGAACTCCCCCCTCAACACAGGTCAACACATTTACATGCACAGAGTAAGGAAACATGAGTACAGGGAAGCCGAGTGGTCTCAAGCCACCTACTAAGATCAGCAAGCCTAGTGCTGGACCAACCAAGACCTCCCCTCCCTCAGGTGAGAATGTATTACTGATAAAATGAATAACTGATGTGATCTAATGTATACTGTAGCTTCAGTCTAAAACTAATGTTTTGTAAACTTCATTCACAGCTATTGCAAAAGCTTTAACTTCTCCAGGTCCTGGTGCTCCAGATGGTAATGAGTCAGAGTTTACCATTGGAGAACGTGTATGGGTAAATGGAAATAAGCCAGGATATGTTCAGTTTGTCGGCGGAACCCAGTTTGCACCAGGCCAGTGGGCCGGCATCGTTTTGGACGAGCCTATAGGAAAGAACGATGGCTCTGTCGCTGGAGTACGCTATTTTCAGTGCGAGGATTTGCGAGGCATTTTCACCCGGCCTTCTAAACTGTCCCGGACACCTCTTCCGGAGTGCACAGTTAATGGTGTGCCATCATCCACCAGCCAGGCCTCAACTGCCGTCAATCCTACTGCTGCAACTGATGAAGGTCATGCCACCACCGCCGCCACCACCGGCACCGCCGCCACTACCACCACTGCCGCTACCACCACTAAAACCTCAACAAACCTGACAAAAGTGGCCAGTGGCTCTGCCTCCAACCTGTCTGAAACAGATTCGGCCCTGAAGGGAAAACGGGAGCTGAAGCTGGGGGATCGTGTGTTGGTGAGTATTTTCGTAATATTTATATAAGGGCCTGATCAAATTGTTTCTGAGTAATAAATTGTTTGGAGAATTTTTTTAACAGTCCTGAAAGGTTCTTGAAAAACAGGATGTCTAGCCGGCTGTGCAAGCATAATATTCCGTCTGCTGACACATCCTGTTTCTTTTCAGGCATACCACAAAAAAGGACAACCGAAATTTTTGGCACCCTGCATCACCATATTAAGAAAGACCAGATTTGAGAGTTTAATTTTACGTGTTGTGTGAAGGCAGAAAAAGAATTTCGAGTGACAAATTTCCAAGAATCCCTTCTTTCACCTCTTTCCTTCCTGTAAAACTGAAACACTTGCTGGTGTCAGCAGCTAGGGCTTGACTGCTGTGTTTGTGCTGGTGCCAACCTCCGCAGTTGTGATTCATCATGACATTTTTACAGTTTAGGAAACATAAAATGCTTTTGTGTGGGTGACAAAAGACTTGTAGAATGATAGAGTGTGACTACCGCTCCCTGTGTTACTCTGCTCAGTATTGGTTTCATTTCGGTATTTTTTTAAAAAGATGAGAAATATTCATGGCTAGGGTTGGGTTCCGTTTTGGATTTTTCCAACGCTGGTGCTAAAATTGTACTTTAAAGGGAAATGAAACCCAAACTTAAAAAAAGCCTGAATGCACTGCAAATGTGTTTGCACATCATAACATTCTTCTTCGTGAATAAAAAGGGAAGGGTGGGGGTGGGGGGCATTGTACAGGGAAAAGCCACATGCAGCATAAAATACGGAAGTAATTTGTATATGAACGAACAGTGTGACATTACATCAGTTCCTAAAATGAGTGGATGCTTGTCTGATGTATGCAAACAGAAGCTCGTATTATGTGTAGATGCGCCTAGTTTTTATTTTATTCAGAAGTTCACACGTTTCTATCTGATTTGTTAGTCTAATATATGTATAGTGCTATTTTTGCTATTATCTTGCCATATATTAACTGATGAATTCACATTCTTTTCTTGCGATTTCGACTCTCGTATAAAAAGGGATCTCCACACAGAAATGCCTGAGCCCGGGACTCAAACCCTGGACCATCTCACTGTGAGGCAGAAGCCAGACGTGCTAACTACTACACCACCGTGCTAATGCTATACTAATGTTTAATATAACCTTTTTAATTTATATATTTACATTTATTTATATTTCTGTTTCCAATAAAATTATCAAAAATAACACTGACTGTGAGCACAAAGACACATTTCTTATATACACTAAGAAAAATAACACGACCTGGGTCTGTATAAAACCCAGATGGGTCTGTGCCAGCTGAATTTCAATACTGTCAAGGCTATTAAAATTAGATATCAGCTTAGAAGACAATATTTTCTTATATGCAGTAATATTATAAATTATATTAACCCCAAAAACACTGTGCTCCATGTTTGTGCAAGTTAAATTTCCAAAAATCATCCATGCAAATATGAAAAATGGCAGGTCCTGTTATACACCCATAAGTACATCACTTCTGTAATGTAGACCGCCAAGGCCACAGTAGGGTGTTCTGCTTTGAGGTGATATTTAAAACACAAATCATTTCTCATACTGGACACATTTCTTTAGTTTTCTCTAGAGATCTATCAGGCAACATTTCTGCATAAAAGCTTATCTTGTCCTTATCCACCTTTAACCAGGTTTGGCAGTACCTATCATCACAGATCATAGGTTACCTATTTACATATTGTGAGCTGTTCAGGATGTACCCTGCCTTCGCCCAATTTTGGCTGAAAAAGGCTTCAGGCTCCATGTGACTCTAATATTATTAATCAGTTTGGCAAATAAGTGAGTAAGTGATATTAACGTTTATGTTGTATGCTGTTGTATGTTGTAATAATATAATATGAATTTGAATATTTGTTTTGTCTGAAACCTTTTGAGTGAAATACAGCCACACCTAGCATTTAGCATTAGAAATATTAAGCATGTTGCGAGAAGCTAGTAGCCGAAATTAGGTGTCTGTTCTCATCAGAGCAAGTGTAATGTTAACTAGCAATGACGTGAGTTGCAGCGATGTTTCGCTGCCTGTAACGTCTATTTTGGTTCACCAGAGGGCAAATATAAAAATTGCATGAAAATCTCTGCACAGAAATCTATATTGTGAGTCAGCCAAGTAAATAAAGTTCATATAGAAACTGGTCTCATATTGGCAGCAGGTTTCAGCCCTCAACCAAATTCTTGGTTGATTTAAAAGTTGGAAGCAGCTTTTCAGGAACCTCGACAGTTAAACCAGTATGGATTCTGTGAGAGAGCTCTGATTTTCATCACTGCCGTTTGTTGCCAGATGGGCAGTTTGGCACGATTCCTCTCACTGTAGATAAGGAGTGATGCATTAGGAAAAGCTTTAACATACCGTTCGGGAGATTAAAAATGCGCATAGCCAATTCTGTACTTCATAATTCCATTCGTAAGGCGTTTGGATAGTCACCAAACCTATTTTTTTTCCTAATTACAGATCGGGGGGACGAAGGCAGGCGTTGTGCGCTTCCTGGGTGAGACTGATTTCGCGAAAGGAGAATGGTGTGGGGTGGAGCTTGATGAGCCACTTGGCAAGAATGATGGAGCAGTAGCTGGTGCCAGGTATGACAGCATACTAACCAAAATAAGTGTGTATCCCTCTGTAATATTTTATACATTTCTGTAACCCGGTTTGTAAAATCTCTTTTAGGTATTTTCAGTGTCTGCCAAAATATGGTCTGTTTGCTCCAACACATAAAGTGACGCGCATTGGCTTCCCATCCACCACCAAAATGAAAAGCTCAAGGCGCAGGTCCACTCTGCAGCATAGCCCCAGCGCATCGTCTGTCAGCTCGTTGAGCTCAGTCACCTCTTCTGTTGGAGGAAAACCTAGTCGCGCAGGCTTGGTAAACACTTCTCACAGAATGAAACATTGATGAAATTGAGAAATCCGTGTAAGACTTACATCTTGTCATTGATTTGCTTATTATTACCTAGCTGACAGAGACCTCGTCCCGCTATGCACGAAAGATCTCAGGGACCACGGCTTTGCTGGAGGCTTTGAAGGAGAAGCAGCAGCACATCGAGCAGCTCCTGGCTGAGAGAGATCTAGAAAGAACGGAAGTGGCCAAGGCAACGTGCCATGCCGGAGAGGTGCAGCAGGAACTGGCTTTGCTCAGAAAAGGCCAGGAGCAGGTTGCCTCAGTGTTTATTTTCTTGGTGTATAATGAAATAATGTAGAGTATAAAAAAAAGCAGTAAATGTATCTATTTAGCTGGAACGGTGAAGGCCAATATGTTTGTCCTCCAGCATACCAGCCAGCTATATTTTTTGTGCTTTTTTTGTGCTTGTATTCAATTTTATTTGTCACATACAAAATGATACAATATGTAGTGACATGCTTGTCATGACTATCCTAAAATTTGAAGAATAAAAACTATCCATATCAAGAATAAAAATAAAAATAACTATAACTACTTGAAGGACACCAATAGTTAAAGATTGAATATAAATATAAAAATGTAGAATATAAAATGTAAAATAAAATATTAAATATTAAAAAAAAAAATATATATATATATATATATATATATATATATATATATATATATATAAAATGAAATGTA
>JAOUQZ010000008.1:12259016-12284937 GCA_028564935.1 Neosilurus hyrtlii | reverse complement strand
AAAAAAAAAAAAAAAAAAAAAAAAAAAAAATATATATATATATATATATATATATATATATATATATATATATATAAAATGAAATGTAAATATAGTGATGATTTTATAAGTAATACGTATGTAAAGTGTCGGTACAGTATGCACACAAGATGTCCAGTGAGTCTGGTTGTTGTGTTCGCAGTGTGCAAGGTGTACAGAGAGTGCAAATTGTGTGTGCAATAATCAGCTGAGCTATTATCTAAATATGAGCTATTATCAGCACTCTCAGGAAAGTTCTTCATATGCACAAGCTCACAGAGGCCTATGATAGGCTGGTTTCACTTGGAAATGACAAGGAGGAATGTGTATATCACCCCTCTCTCTTACAGCTCTGCCAGTTAGCTCTCACTGGCTCCAGTCTACGGATGGCTGGATGAATCATTTGGGGTTTGAACTTGCAAACTCCTGATGATAGGGTGAACGTTTTTCTCTTACACCACTCAGAAGTGCCATCACACTATGGTTCACTGTTAATATGTAGCTTCCCATCCTTATATTGATTAACTGAGAAATATTTAGTAGAACCAAAGTGAACTACCATCATTGTGTACCACTGCATCGTATAGTGCTGGATCAATTCATGCTGAATTGCCCCACTTTGCAACAGGAGGGAATTTTTTTAATGCAGCCTGCTTATATATATAGTTCTGTGTAATTTCATTAAAAACATCCACCGGTCAGCCATAACATTAGCACCACCTGACTGGTCTGTGTCTAGTCAGCCCCATGCAAAGCAAGCTGCAATGCCCTGTGTGCTCTGACTCCTTTCTATCACATTAGCAGTCAGTAGAATGTGCTACTGTAGCTCATCTGTAGGATCAGACTAGATGTAATAGCCTTTGCTCCCAATGTGCATCAGTGAGCCTTGGACAACCATGAAACAAGTTTACTGGTTGGACCACCTTTGGCAAGGACTAACCATTGCATTACAGAAAGCTGCTGTTTTTGTGATGAATAGACCTAGTCATTTAGTCATCATAATGTTTTGTAATGAAACTTCTTTTCTTTCTGCCTAATATATTCGACTCCTTGGGAGGTGCGACTGTAATAAGATGCTTAGTGTTATTCAGTTTACAGGTCTGTTACCAATGTTTCGGCTGATCGGTGTAGCATACATTTGTATGATTGTAAACGGGCCTATGTGATCTTGTGTTGCAAGTATGTACTTGAGATGGAGGCTAAACTCGACCAATTACGCAGGCTTGTGGAGACTGCAGATAGAGAAAAGGTGGAGTTGTTAAATCAGCTTGAAGAGGAAAAAAGGTAAAGTTTACCATATTTAATGACACCTACAGTAAAAATACATTTGATATGAATATGAATGGTTTTTTTTTAATCTGCTGTGCAGGAAGGTAGAAGATCTTCAGTTCCGTGTAGAGGAAGCTTACATTACCAAAGGTGACTTGGAGGTAAAGTGGTCCTGTCGGCTCTGTTTATAACCCTTCTAAATATTATCTATGTGAAATATTCATTATATTTTTGGCATCTCTACAAAATTTAGCAATATGATTGAGTAATGTTCACATATGGGTGTGTTCAGGTTCTCATCACGGTTTCCTGATTTCTAATACATTTCAGATTTGTGTTCATGTGTTTAATACATACTGCACATTTTGTTTTTATTTCTATTTTTGGTTGCTTATCCTAACGAGAATACTTCACTTTTTAATATTTTTCTGAGAAACCTATCTCAGCTTTTTGTTTAAGTATGTATGTATGTATTGCTAAATATCAATTTCATGTGTACTTGTTTCATTCATCTTTCAATTTTCCATTCATTTGTTTATTCATTCATTTGCTGCCATGAGCTTTTTAACTCATTCTTGAGTCCCTCATGTTCTGGTTTTTCTCATCCTTGGTTTTTCTTTTACAAACCCTTCTGTTGCCATTCAAGTCTTTTGTTGTCTACTTCCAGGCACCACACACATACCCAGCTCTTGTGCCACAACTTTCTTTGTCCTCATTCATACACGATGGATGATGTCAAGGCTTGCGTGAGGCTTTTCGTACTTGGCGTTAGGCTTGCATGTGACTGCAGCACTGCTGTTCTCTTTCTCCTCTCCTCTTTCTACTAACAGACGCAGACCAAACTGGAGCATGCCCACATTAAGGAGCTCGAACAGAGCCTTCTCTTTGAAAAGACCAAAGCTGATAAACTCCAGAGGGAGTTAGAGGATACTAGGGTAATTCAGTCTCACATTATCAAATAATTCAGGCGTCTCGATGAGTGAGGTTGACCAAGTGGTCTCTTGGTGCTTGAGTCAGTGCCGTGGGTGTTTGTGACACTGTTGGCTTTTTTTGCATGATGGAACAAGGTAGGTCTGGAGTTTTCATTAACCAGATGACGCAACCTCAACAGCAATTTTCAGAAATACTAGATATCTGAGTATCAGAACCTTCCAAACATTACTGACGGAAAATCACTTAAGCATGCTAAGCTAATAAAGGTGACTCCTCTGTGATGGTGTGTTTTATTGTATGAAGTAACTAATGGCAGTGAAACTTATATTCTAGGTGGCCACGGTGTCTGAAAGGTCAAGGATCATGGACCTGGAGAAGGAAGTTTCAGAGCTGCAGCTGCGCTTACGATCTCAGCGAGCCGAAGCTGGTTCAGGCTCACCTCCATTACATGACAAAAAGGTCCGAAACTGTTATTCCTGGATGTCTGCAGTGTTAAAGATGTCTCTAGTGCTTCGGCAGGGTAAACAAAGTGTGTCCTCTTTATTTTTTGCAGGTTAGGGAGCTGAGCAGTGAGCTGGAGGCCAGGCACAAGGAGGTGCTGCTCCTTCAGCAGACACTCAGCTCCTCTCATGAGGAAAACACTTCCCTTCAGAGTCAGCTGGATAATTTGGTATGAAAGACTACAGATGAAATCTTTCTTAACTGACATTTTATAACTAATTTTATGCTTAATTCTTGTTTTGACTTCATCTGTTACTGTGATTCCTGTCAATTATTCTCCATATGTATAAGAAAGGAATAAACCACTATGGTGCATAATGTAGTTGGAAAATAATCCATAATGGCCTGGTTTATTTTTCTGTAGCAGCATGTGCCAAAGTGTTTTATTCATCTGACACCACAGAATGCAGTTTTTGATTTATTAATGAACATAGTGTCGTACAGTATAGGTTTAGACACGCCTACTCATTTTAATTGAATGACAGGTTAGATAATGCTATCACTTACTTGTGGCCAAAAGCACAAATCCTCTGTCCTGTGGATTGTCGTCCTCAAAAATCTTCTTCTAGAAAGATATCAGTGATATCCCATATCAATAAGTTACTATAGAAACAGTACCATATTACAACAAACAATAATGTCAACCTATCATGTGACTCGAGAGCCTATGTCCCGCCTCTCCCCCACCGCATCATGAGATTTTATTATGGAAAAAATGCTGAGAGACAGAAGGTTTTTTTTGTATCCCATTTAAATTGTATCATGAATTTTACATATGGTTTGTCCCAACCCAGTGCTATGTTCACGTTGCAGTCCAAATCTGATTATTTTGCAAATCCAATCAGAATACGAACTTCCTGACTGCCTGTTCACAATATACACTTCAAATGATCAAATCCAATCTATGTGTCAAATGCTAACATTTTCGAATTCACATTGGTTGCTATGGTACAAACCAAAGCCACTATTGCAGTGTGTTTTACGCTTTGAATCCGTTACTTCCATCACTCTGGATTCTATGTTGTTGTTATTTTTGTCACGTTCCAAGTGACACAGGACATTCTAAAATGTGAGTGGCCAAACCCACACCCATCTAAGAAATCTGACTGCAGTCTGAATGAAATTCATTTATTTTCCGAACTGTTTACTCCTACTAAGGTCATGGGGAGGGTGGAGCCTATCTCAGCCGATTCTGGGCGAAAGAGGGGTACACCCTGAACAGCTTGCTAGTCCATCACAGGGCAACACCCGCACAATCATTCACACTCTCACCTGGGGCAAATTTGAACAGCCAATTATCTTAATGTGCATGTGTCTTAAGGATTGTGGAAGGACCTATGCAAGCATAGAAAGAACATGTAAACTCTACACAGAAATGCTCAGGGCTTAGGCTCTGTATTACAGCCAGTACTATTTTTACAATAACAAAATAGTAACTACTTTTATGAATCAGCCTCTACTGACCAATCAGATTTGAGAACTGAACAGCACTGTTCATGATGAGAAATGACATTGATGACATTGATTGGTTGTTTTGCTGTTGATAAGAATTTAAATTACTGGAAGGTTTATAGCAGTGCTTGTGTTGATCTGCATGGATAAAGAAGATTTATAATGTAATTTTCTGTGCGAAGCAATGAAGAACAGTCAAGCACTCGAATATTAAATGGCTCCATTAGCTTATTCTCATTTGTGTTTCATTATCACAGAAGAAAAAACTTGATACAGAAGCTGAAGAAAGTAAAAAAATTGCACTCACCATACAAGGTAAAAAAATTCAACAAATTCACATCCATGGCTTGTATGCACATCTGGATGTTGTTGAGTCTGAATGTGTCATTCTTTTGCATTGTTGCATATACAAAGCAGGGTGAAGAGCTCTGCATCTTTTGCACATATACAGATCAGTTACATAATGTTAAGGTTTTTACACATCTGATTATTCTGTATTTGTCTATGTGTGATTATCCTTGTGCTTTTAGAGATGCACAAAAGCAGGCAGATAGACAAGGAACAACTGGAGCAGCTGCGCAGCGAAAAGCAAAAGCTGGAGGAGGAGACGGCCTCCAGGCAGCAGCAGGAGCAGTGGCGTAACGAGGAGCACAAACGGCAGGAGAAGGAGCTGCAGGAGAAACTCGGACAAACGGAGCAGGAGCTGAGCAAAGTGCAGGAAAGGTGTACCAACCTGGAGAAGAAGGTGGCGGAGCTGCAGATGTTCAAGGATAAAACCCAGGTAAGAGGCTTATCTCAGAAGAAGTACAGAAAAGATGAAGTTATGTAGCCATGTGATTAGTGAGAAGATGAATGTGGATTTAGCTAAATTGTCATATTTGATAAGGAGTTAGTGAAGCTTCTGGGGCTTGTCGTTACAGCTAGTGCATGAGCAAACAAGCCTGAAGCTTTCAGTGATGCATCCTGGTTCGCTGTATTTGTCACATGCACTCTATACATTTTGTTATTTTTGAGATGAGGCAAAAAAATGAGCACGGAAGGAAAATTCTTGTTAGACTGTCTGCTAATAAACTTTTAACATCCCCCAGGAATCCGGCCGACAGTATCACGCTGGTTGAATTTCCTCCTTGGCAGCTGCGAATACCTCACTAGGAAGGAATCTACAGTGTTTTGTAGCTTCATCCTTGTGTTCTGTAGACATATGAAGGGATCAGAGGGGAAAGCGGTCATCATATTGCAAATCATATTGCTTGGTTAGTTTAGTTTTTATACAGAATCAAGACAAGACAAAAACCTGCATCAAGAAATAGATTGAATTTACAATACTAAGTATTAAACGAACACAGAGATTAAACTAAAACTGGTGCTTGGGGTTCTTATTACAGTGACATGGTTATAACAGAAATTCCATTTGCATCCATTTAACTCCCATTGTGTTTCACTAAGCTTTCAGCTCTTGCGGAATGAGAGATGCTACAATAACTAAAAGAGGAATATTTATAGCACTGTACATGTACATGGCAGATGTGGTGTTCTCACTAAGTTATGACTCATTAAGATTAAATAAGGTATATAAAACAAGAGCCTTCTAGAGCACCAACCTCCACCAAGCCACAAAAGCCCCTATAAAATACACAGCACCCCTGGCTGGACCTGCTGTAATACCACACTTGTAAAAAAAAGTGTGGGCGGCATAGTGGCATAGTAGTTAGCACGTCCACCTCACAGCAAGAAGGTCCTAGGTTTGATTCCTCAGCTCAGTGAGGGTGTTTCAGTGTGCATGTTGTCCCAGTGCTTGTATGTTTTTTTTGTTTTGTTTTTGTTTTGTTTTTTTGTTTTCTTCAGGTACTCCAGTTTTCTCCCACAGGCCAAAGACATGCACATTAGGCTAACTGGCTCTTCCAGATTGCTCCTAGGTGTAGTATGGGTGTGTGTGTGTGTGTGTGTGTGTGTGTGTGTTGGCCCTGTGATGACCTGGGGAGTTGTTCAGGGTGTACCCCGCCTTCAGTCAGCGATGGCTGAGATAGGCTTCAGCCTCCCTTCAACCTAAGTGTTTTAGAAAATGAAAATAAATGAAAGGGGGAAAAGTCACATTGTTAAATAATCCTTTAAAAATCCGGGATTCAGAATTTGATCCACATCATTTCCAAAATCTAATCTAGTCTTTCTTGTCCCAAGCCCCACCTTTGGTAGGAATTTGATGAAAATCCACACATAATCTTTTCATGTATGTCAGGTAACAAACAAGCAAACTGAGGGTAAAATGTAACACCCTTGGATTAGGTAATTTTTTTTTCCCTTAAAAAGTTAAATACAAGGTGAACAAAAAGAAAAAATATCATAAAGACAATGAAGAAATTGTTAATGACATTGTATGTGTCTTGTTTGCCGTCAGAAAGCCGACTATAAATGAATGTTTTTTATTAAACCAATGTTTCTTTTTCTCAGAGTGTCCAGGCTGCAGATGCTTTGGAACAACTGAAACTAAGAAATCAAGATCTGCAACAAGAGGTAAGGAAGCTTGACTTTTTTCTAAAATTGGCTTTTTTTCCCAAAATCCACTGATTAAACTATCATTTCCAGAGAGTGGAACTTTAAAGTGTTTCTAGTCCACACCACTGATATCCACATATTTATAAGTTAAAGTGTAAAATAGTATCATACCAGCTTGCAACTTTGTAAAATGTCTTTAGAGTTGCATTGCAGATTCTGATTGCATTTAGCCTTGATCACAGCATGTAATTGCCATGGCATTGTTGCTACAGTTGGTCAGGTCGAGGCTCAGCAACATTAATATGGAAATAAAATGAAGTCAGCTGATTATTACCTGAATGTACTGAATGTGCAGGTTATCACATCAATGGACCTTTTCTTCCCTGATGGCACGGATATAAAAAGGAGACCCAAGTAGTGAAATAGTGGTTCAGGGAGCATGAGGAATCATTTTCACATATGTATTGGCACCATAGAGTCCTGACCTTAACCCTATTGAAAGTTTTGGGATGTGCTGGAGAACACTTTATGTAGTGGTTCAGTTTTTCCCTCATCAGTTTAAGACATCAGTGAAAAATGAACCCAACACTGGATGATAATAAATGTTATGTTGCTTAAGTTTGTTGAAACATTGGCATGACGATTACATGCTGTAAACAAAGTCATTTGGCACAAACACAATATGTAATAGATTGACATCATGACAAAATATGCTTATGTAATAACTGAAATTGTTACTGAGAGGATAGCAATTCGGGTTCTACTGATTATGTTGGGATGTAAACAGTGTGTTGTACTTATTTTCAGATCTGTATATCTCTTTCAGTGGTTAGACATCTTTTATTATCAGTCTAACAGATGCAAAATAAATCTTAACGATGGATGTTACAATGATGACGTAATCATGAAAGTGTTACTGTGAGCCTTGGGGTTGGCTGCCTTGTTCCACTTGGCTGGACAGAACACCAGTATTTGGAAGCCTTCAGTTTTGATTATTCGCCCCTTTATGTCATTTTCTTTAATAGAAATAAACAGGCAGTTTTAGACCTCATATTAACCAATCTTATAAATATACAACATTCTGTTAGACAAGGCAGGCTGTAGGATGAGGACGTGTTGTGATGCTAAACGTGCGTAATTGGACAGCTTTTATGAATCAGTGTCCACAGTCAGACGATTGGCAGAGCAGAGAAAAACATGGAGGCAGAGAGAACAGGTGCTGGATGCAGGATGCCCAGAGACATGGTCGTAAAAGGAGGGAAAGGATAAATGGACAGGATTGGTGGAGAGAGTGGGATGGAAAGGGGGGGTAGTGCTGGGAAAGAGAGAAAAACACAAAGAGAGAGGGAGAGGGAGAAGGAGAGGGAGGAGCTTGGCAGTGCTTACGTATTGAAGTTGTCCTGCGAAAGATGTTGGAGAGGGTGTGAATGTGAGTGGTCGAGAACGCATGCCTGCTGTGTGAACAGCTCTCGCATGATCTTTCACGGTCACTCGGCAGGGGGTTGCTGGCAATGCATTATTGATCCTGCTGGCTTGTCTGCATACAGCCGTTTCAGGGGATACAGACATGGATGTAGCAGGTTTGCAGCAGAGCTACTCAGGAAGCATGTTTACTTCTCATTTCCAGGTACTGCACTCTTATTCTCAGTGTAGAGTAAAGCGTTTAACGTTCTACTCAGTGCGTATAGGCATGTTGTGTTTTAGCTCTGAATAAACACCTCTGAATCTGTTAGTATATGATATGATATACATGGATGTGTGTTTGATATGATTGCACTAGGAATTGTAGAAATATTTTTAGACATTCTTCTCCATGTTGAATTTGTATTGTGTAAAAATAATGTGTAGTTGAGGCTGATCGGCACCATGCCTTCTGGGTCTATAATTGGGGACTGTTAAAAAGGTTTGATTAATAATATGAATTTAATATGAGTCACTTTTAGTACTGGTGTAGCTGATTTTAGTTTAATTTTTATAGAAACACTTATACATTAGCCCTTAGCAACTTGTTTTTGGAACAAATTACAAGGATTTATTGATCTTTTTTGGTTGTCTAAAATTATTTGTAATTATTTTTAATTATTAATCATTTACCAAAATTAATCATCTCACTTATCCTATCTCAGCCGACACTGGGCACCATTCACACTTACACTCATGCCTAGAGGCTATTTAGAACAGTCAGTTTGCCTAATGTGCATGTCCTTGAACTGTGGGATGAAACCTGAGTGCCCAGAGGAAACCCATGCAAGCATGGGGAGAACATGTAAACTCCACATACAAACATCTGAGCTTGGGACTCAACCCCAGGAGCTTCTTGCTGTGAGCTGGATGTGCTAACCTCCACACCACCGTGCTGTTTTTTGATTGATCTTTTGCAGCAAATAATTGATTAAAGCACCATTAAGGTAATTATCCAGCTTTCAGCCTCATTAACACTTTTATGTCAGTGGTCAGTGGTCGAATAAGAAAGAAAGAAAGAAAGAAATTCATTTAGTATGTGTGTGTATCCCAATTAAACATTTTAATTATTTCATTTGCCAAACTACTTAATCCTACTAGGGTCACAAAAAGGCTGGAGCCTATCTCAGCCGACTCTGGGCGAAGGATTGGTATGCCAGTCCATCACAGGGCCAACATACACGCAACCATTCACACTCACACTAACCCCTAGGGACAATTTGGAACATCCACTTAGCCTAATGTGCATATCTTTGGATCGTGAGAGGAAACTGGAGTACCCAGAGGAAACCCATGCAAGCACAGGGAGACCATGCAAACTTTACACAGAAACACACTTGCTGAGCCCGGGACTACAACCCAAGACCTTCTTGCTGTGAGGCGCACATGCTAACCACTATGCCACCGTCCCGCCATTTAAACAAATGAGGCAAGAGTGTTACACTTATTTATATATTTATTGAGGAAAATGATTGAATCGTACATATCTGCGAGTGGAGTCAGTCGAGGCTAGTATGCCTTGTCTGATCTGACAGAAGAGTTACTGTGACACAAACTGTTAAAAGTATTAATGCTGCTATGACAGAATGGTAACAGAACACACAGCTTTCTTGTATTACAGCTTTCTGTATATGGATATAGCTGGATGTGGACCAGTCAGTTGTCGGCTGATTGGTGTAAATACATGTGCAATATAATATTTTATTAGAGGTATGTGCAATGCATATAATCAAGCTGTTCTTACCCCTCAGCCATAAGGCTGCTGGGGTATTACCTGTGTTCACATAAAAATTTTGTCCAGGCTATTTCTCAAGAACTGCTGGGTGGCTGAGGGGTTTTGCCATCTCTTATGGCTTTTTTTTTTTTTTTTAAATCTTCTGTCTCACAGCTTGAAACTCTGAAGCAGCAAAACTCCAAATTCCAAGGAGAGCTCAGTGTGTGCAAGGAGCAGCTCAGTTCTGAGAACCAGCGCATCGGAAGCCTGTGTAAAGAAATGTGAGTAGTCTTTATTTAGTCCTTCCATGTTGCATCATGAAAGACCCACATGGCAATGTTCATGGGTCATTAGTTTTGACTCTATGAGTAATTGAATAAAACAATTGAATAATAATGACAATAATAAGGCAGGTGGACTTAATCCCACAGTTTAACTTTAATGCACTTTCAGTTGTCAAGTCATTTCCCAGTAAGTCACGACTGAATACGTACAATCTCATGCATCTTTTAAAGACACAGATCCACATTCCAGACGCTTTTCCCAGGATGTGTTACGTAATTGCATTTCTCCTTTTCCTCCAGAGGTTTTTCCTCAGCAGATTCTGTGCTTGACCTAACTATATAGGAAAGCTCTTTTCACACAGGGAGATATCCTGTGTGACTCCTCTAACAAAATGTCTCTGTATCTGTTATACAGCTTTTTACATCGTGCTTGTTTGTGTTTGCTTTTTAGAGAATGAATTGTGTTTCATTTGGTTTCATTAATTTTTGGTTTGCTGTTACTGTTCATTAGAATTGTTCTCTATGTTCCTTGTGGTATGCTCTCAATTAATCACTTGAGAATGATTTTCTGGTTGCATTTGAACTTGACGATCCTTTAAAGTGTGATAAATTGGATTTACAAGTGCTCAACTGGATCAGCTTGAGAAGTTGGATAAAAATAAAATGGTGGATTTGAATTACTTGCAGAGGGCAGTAATGAATACACATGTGATTATTCACCTGGAATTGCGGCTTCTAAATAGCATTCTTAATTTTTTAAGGTGCAGTTAAACAAAACAAATCTGTCATATGTGCTCAACTGGGATGTCATCTATTAACTAAAGGCCATAGCATATTGAGTCCTCCTGTTCCACACTCAGGGTAGAGTTATTCTCGAAGAGACCATCCCCAGTTCAGTCAACTGACTTTTCTTCCACCACTAGATTTTTTTTTAACTTTTGTGTGAAATTATAAATAAATTATATATATTATTATTATTATTATTATATTATATATTATTATTTTTTTTTTTTGTGCCAGACGGCCTCTTTGGTTTCCTCCTCCTGTTTATGGCCTTTCGGCTCACTGTGCCTTCTCTACTCTGATTGGGCATATTGCTCAGTGCGCTGGAAGACAGACTGGGATAGGCAGATACCAGACAATTTTTAGGTGGGGTGTCCAAACAGAGCCTTAACCTCTGAGCCACCACTGCCTAGTTCAGAATTCAGTATTTATCTGCAGCAAGTTTCTGCAGTGTTTGAGTGTTCTCTTTTTTACACCTTGCAGTGAGGAGTTAAAGCTGGCAGCCAATCAGAAGTCACTGAGGCTTCAGGAAGAAAACGGGACGTTGTATCAGGTGCAGGATAGCTGCCGTCAGGTGAGGATTAAGCAATATTAACTATGTATGATAATGTCTATGAGTTTTACATTACAGTAGTGTCTGTATGGACAAAGAGACATACTCTATGGTGATTTATTATGTACTACATGGCAGCAGAGATATCTGAATGGTTCTTTATTTCAGGATGATGGAAAATATCCACGTCGCAAACTTTGGCGAATTATGTTTTTGTTTTTGTTTTACAGCTCAGGGGTGAGCATCTGACTCCGGATAACCAATCGGAGATTAGGGAGAGGTAAGGGGTCGCTCTGACACAGTCTCACTCCACTCAGCTGTAATTACACTGCCTTAAAAAAATCATTTCCTGACACTGACACTGTAACAGAGTCTTAACAGAATGAAGACGTTACACTTGTAGCGAGGAATTATTTACATTTTGTGTTTATACGGTATCTGTATCCTCTTTATATTAATGTAAATAAACTCATTTATTTCAGTTGTAGTTTAAATAGTGTGTACTGTATGAATTGCTTTATCATAGTGTCATTGTTTTGTGATAGCATCCTGTTCTTTCTAACACATTGTAACACATAGAGCTTAATTATATTTTATCTCATATTTCCCTATAATCTGATGCCATGAATTGATATTCATATACCTGTTGTTCTGGAAGGCACAGAGAAACCCATGTCCAGAAGCACTCAGAAAGTGGTTAAAATGCCAGAACAGGAGTGGAGAGTAGATTTTTAAAAGCATGATGGGAAATGAGGGCCAGTAAGGAGAAGCTAAAAACACTCTACTGTTCTCCTTGGAGAGATGGCCTAAAATAATCTCGGTGCTATATAAGGATTCCGAGTATGTTCTCAGGAGAAGATGCAGGTCGTTGGAAAGTTTCTCACTGCGTGGTTTTTATTTGCAGAAAAAACCCTCATGATGATTACTACTACATGTTTTTTTTTATGCAGATATTTTGTCAGCTTTTTTTTGAGCTCCTAAGCTTTTTAATTTGCTTTGCTGAAACTGTGTGCTCTTTTAGGGAAAACTTCAACACTTTAATATCGGAGAAGGATAAAGAATTAGAAGCGTTAAGAAATGAGGTAAGAGCTCCATAAACATATGTATGGATATATATGGATGGATCTTTGTCATATTTGGTGCTGACGAATGTAGCAAATTTAGGATTTGACAATTTCCAGCTATATGCCACTGTTTGGGAATGTTTGGGTCCTTTTGCCAACTTCTGGTAAAATACCAGTTGAATGTCAGGTGAATCTTGGAATTGAATCACCCAAACTTATAAAAAGGCTGAGGAAACCCTCTCCAGATATAGAAGATGGACTTTCAGGATATGGAAATGGATTTCTGTCAGGAAGAAGTTCAACGTGCTGCTGCCCTTCAGGAAGAATTGCTTTGTTTGGCTGCTGCTGACCCAGCCCTGTTAAAAAAAATGGATGAGCGAACCCTCCCCAGAATTGTATTCATTACTTGGCGAACCAAAAATAACGACCCGTGTTACAATCATTTGCAAACGCTTAAAACTGTATGTTTGCAACAGTTCGCAGAAAAAACATATTCAGGTCTCTTTTGAAACAAAAAAAAACTGTTTAGGACCCTAAAAACTCTTCAGCAACCTTTAATGAAACCCCAAATTTGCTGCTTCATGAGATACTAGATTAAGCACACTGTTGTATCAGATTGCAGTGCTGCGCGGAGAGAATGCCGTAGCTAAAACACTGCAGGTGGCAGTGGAGTCTCTGGAGAGGGACAAGGTGAAGCTACAGAGCAGAGTGCACAGCCTCGAACAGAAGCTGGATGGCGGACAGAGTAATGACCAAGAAGAGAATTCCTCAGGTGAGCCTGCGTGCTAAAGCTGCACCTGTAATGCTTTATGATCAGTGTTCTTTGGATTGTAATGTGTTGGATGTGCCTTTACGTAGGTGATGCAGCTATAAGCCAGCTCAGAGAAGAGAAAGAGTTTGCTGAGGGACAGGTAAACGTGAAACATGATTGTTGACTATTGATGTAAAGCATTAATCTTATTTTCTAGTTTTCTTCCATAACATAACTGATATTTGTCTATATAGCAGGGCGGCACAGCGGCGTAGTGGTTAGCATGTCTGCGTCATGGCAAGAAGGTCCTGGGTTTATGTCCCTGGAATAGCGAGGGCATTTCTGTATGGAGTTTTGCATGTTCTTGTCGTGCTTATGTTGGTTTGCTCCGGGTACTCCAATTTCCTCCCACAGTCCAAAGACATGCACATTAGGGTAACTGGCTGTTCCAAATTGCCCAGAGGTGTGAGTATGAATGCTTTTCTGTGTGTGTGTGTGTGTGTGTGTGTGTGTGTGTTGGCCCTGCAATTTTGTGGTGAGCTGTTCAGGGTGTACCCCCGCCTTTGTGTAGTATCGGCTGAGATAGGCTCCAGCCTCCCCACGACCCTGTAAGGAGTAAGCAGTTTGGCAAATGAGTGAGTGAGAGTGTTTATATAGCCTTGTTCAAATGTACGTTGTTCTGCTTTTAAAATAAAATGAAACTGACTTCTGTGTGTATAATGGGAGAAGCACAGCTCAAGGCATTTGTTTAATGAAAGCAGTAACTTTAGTGTCATTAGGATGACAAAGTCTGTATACTATCAAAAAGAGATTTAGAGCCAGCATACCTCAGGTGCTGATGGCAGCAGGATCAGAAGGGGCCTTGTGATCAGATGCGTTTAAGCTTTTTACTTCTTAAATAAGTGATTTGAATGATGCATTTGTCATGACCCTGTTAGTGGAGCTTCATTCTCTTTACCTATGATGGATATAAAAGATAATTTTCACAGTATAGTTATTATTTCTCACTATAAATAATAACAATCATTTGCCAAATGAACTATTCAATTTCAGTGACATCCATAGAGCCTGAGGAGAATAATTGTTTTAATATATACTACATTAAAGCAACTGAATAAAGGCTCACTAAAATAAATTATTCCAGGTTTTACAGGTGGACGATCTGATTGGTCTGCTATCAGGGGAATAAAAAACCTTATTCTGAAAGAATAACTTAAATTAAAATGACAGACATCCACAATTTCTGATAATCCCTTGGAGCAGTCAGTATAATCATTATCATGCTTAAAAATTACAGTTTTTTAATGTGCTAGAGTAGTAGATACTAAAACAATTATTCACCTCAGGCTGAGTGAATACCGCTGAATAGCCACCTCACATTCAGTTAATAATTGTTTATATATTTGTGTGTGTGTGTTCTTTTGAATGTGGTGCTCATCAGATCAACTTCCTCAACTCGGTCATCATCGATCTTCAGAGGAAAAATGAAGAGCTGAAGGTGAAGCTAAAGAAAATGGTCCTGGCTGAGTTTAACGGGAATGATGAGAACAATGAGTGAGTTGTCTCCTTCACTGATCTATACGGTGGCCGGGAAGTGCAAAACAAAAATACATTTTAAGAAAACAAAAATACATTTTAAGAAAACAAAAATATATTTTCAGAAAACAAAAATATATTTTACAAAAACAAAAATACATTTTATGAAAACAAAAATACATTTTCAGAAAACAAAAATACATTTCATGAAAACAAAAATACATTTCAGAAAACAAATTCACAAACGACTGCCTTCTTACGGAAAGGGAATGTACCAAATGCCGGAAGTGATGACATGAGTCACTCAGTCTGTTCTGGATGGAAGTTTACAAATGTAGTTATTAAACTGTGTTAGGAAATGAATGACTTTTTCTAGCTGACATATCCTGACAAACAGGAAGCCTTAATAAAGAGGATAAATGGGGTGTTTTTTCGGCGGAGAGGTGATGCAGGTGGATAAACACCTGGATGATTCGTTAGTTGTATTTTTTAACTCAGGGGGGGCCTGGGTTCGAATCCCGCTGCGTTCATTGTAATTATTTAGGATTATATTCATTTATTTTTGCTGTTTAATTCATTTTATTGGTATTTTTCGAGACACAACAAATGTTTCACTTTATTGTAGAGTAAAGTGGAGACCAGATTTCACTCTGTTAACACGGTGTTCTGGCTTAACTGATTTTCATGTTAACTGGTGACACTGGCTTACAGATGTTCACACTTTGCCCATTTCGCCGACATTTACCTTTTACTTCTGTTTGACTGCTGCAGATTAGTGAAGACCACTCCTCTCTCTTTCTGAAAATGTATTTTTGTTTTCCACTTCCCGGCAACCGTAGATCTACGTTCAGGATATGAAGTATATTATTTCTGTCGATCATATTTCTTTTTATTATTTAGATCGGGCGATGTCAAGAAGAAGAAGAAAGCCCCACCGCGTGTCTTTTGTGACATCTGCGACTGTTTTGACCTGCATGACACAGAAGACTGTCCCACTCAAACACAGTCTCCCAACTCGCCTCCTCACAGCACGCACCACGGTAGCCGTGCAGGAGAACGGCCCTACTGCGACATCTGCGAGGCGTTCGGGCACGGGACGGACTCCTGTAATGACGACCAGACCTTTTAATCTTTTGATGTTCCTGATTCTGAATAACAGGCAAGGCACAAAATTTAGATTTAGGTATGCCTTATTTTCCTACGCTCTGTTAGGCTACAGGTGCTTCTTTATTGGAAGGTAAACGTGAGACGTCACGCTTGTGTGATATTAATAATACTGTTTCTGTGTGTAGCATAGCTCATATTTTGACAGTGATCCGACCTTCTTGTGGTATATGAACACTTCTTGTGGACACACGGATGCTTATACTCCAAAAGACGTTTTAAACGGACCGATAAGTAAATTATTGCACTGCTCACTTTAAATGCATTCCTTGTTACACAATAAGCACATATTTTTAACTGCCGGTTGTCTAAGTTATTCTTTTGTATTAAATGTTAACAAGAGGTAGATACTCTGTCTTCTAAATGGCTTTTTAAGTGTTTTTACATTGTCTACTGAAAATTATTCAAACACAACTTCACATCCAGCTCCATCACTCTGTATGGCTGTAATATTTATAATCAAAGACAATGTTTACAAATTAACCTGCTTAAAAAAAGGGTTCCTGCAATTGCACATTATGCAAAAATAACTTTTTTTGTGTTTATTGTTTGCTTTATTTAAATAATTTAAATATGATACCATATATACATGACAGGCCAAAAGTCTTTCAGTAATCAGCAACAAAACCAGAAATACCAGCATAAACCTCATGGAGAGAAAACGCCTCGAATATATGCCATTTATTATAGCTAAAGAAAAATATATTTATGATTATAATGTTACATTTCATTAACATCTGTTAAAAATAATAGAAGATCTAGTAGATCTGATGTACAGTAATGTTGTCCTTTGGTACTGTTGATATGCATATTTTATTTATCTATTCGTTTATTATACCTACATCCATGTTTGTGGTCTGTGGTGTCTAATGGTGTTGTTTCTAATAACGGAAAAATACTGTATGATTAACTATTATTATGGTAACTAACATTACAGCAGTCTGTTATTATTGTACTGTTTATGACATGTATACACACTATATAAATCAGAGTAATCAGAATTAACTAAGGTTTTTTTGGTGCTTGTATGTTTTTGATTTGTTTTGGTTTTAATGGAGAATTTCTACTGAAGCCTTAAGAGGAGCACAGCAAAAAAAAAAATAATAACACACTCTAATATTTTCATGGAATGCATTTAGCTTTGACCACAGCATGTAATCTCCATGGTATTGTTGCTCCAGTTGGTCAGGTTGAGGCTCAGCAACATTAATATGGTAATATAATGAAGTCAGCTGATGATGTGAATGTACTGAATGAGCAGGTTATCACATCAATGAACCCGACACTGGATGGAAATAAATGTTGCTTAAGTTTGTTGAAACAATGTCATGACGATTACGTGCTTTAAGCAAGGCTAAAGGTGGAACAACAACATATTCCTGTGTGAGACTTTTTTGTCCAGGCAGTGTAGCTTCATCACTGTAAAACAAAGTCTCGAAATCTCAAAAAAATTATCCCGTCACCACGAGAAAAAATCTCAAGAAAACGGAGGGGGAAAAATTTATAAATGCACATCTGCATCCCTGAGTAGAAAAGTGTCCTCATGAGGGAGCGTTTCAGAGAACAGTATCCTCAAGCGGATAAAAGCATCAACGAGGGACCACATAGGTGTACATGGAGCCTAATTTGGAGACTAATTAATCGGCATATTCAAGCCAGGTACAGGATAATGAGAGGAGCTCCTTAGCTTCAGTGGTGCTTTATCTTCACTCATCAATAATAAACCTGGCTTTGACTCCCCACAGGACAGGGCAATAAATCCTCAGACATGTCTTTTATCTGCGTACGTGTTATTAAAACTTTAAATGATCATTTTTAAAGGATAAGACATGTATATTAACAGGTGTATAAAGTTATCTACAGAATATGGATACTAATTACCCATGTGCTCTTATGACATGTTTGAAAAAACTAGTAAAAAAAAGTCTCTCAAAGGAATTTCTAGATGGCTAAGGCTTGACCCTCTGGGGTCACTCAAGGTCAAAGGTAACTGTCTCATTTGAAAGTAAATATATGGTTTCCTATTAGCATTCCATAGTAACGGCATGTCTATCAGCACTCACTTCAATGTAAAAAGCGCTCTATCTTCAAAACCTTATGACCTTGACATTATAAAAAAAGTCATCTCTGGGACTCAGGTAGGGTAGTGTTCCCACCGAGTTTAGTGAAAACCTGTGCATTGGTGTGGTCAGGAATTTGCTTCTTACCACACCTTTTTTAATCACCTGTTTGCATCCCTGTGTATAATCTTGAATTCAGACTACAGGTTTGGAGTGTGTGATTTTCCTTCATACTCTTTCCATCAGGTTTTCAGATAATCACATGACCCTGATTGTGTTTGATGCCTAAAAGCATAAACCTAGTTTCTACATACCGTAAGCTACTTTAAAAGTAGAAGGCTGAAGCCTATTGCAGCCGACTCTGGGCAAAGGCGGGTACAGCTCACGAGTCCATTGCAGGGCCAACCATTCACGCTCACATCTAGGGGTAACTTGAAACAGCCAATTAGCCTAATGTGCATGTTTTTTGATTGTTGGATGAAACCAGAGTACCCAGAAAAAAAAAACACGCTAGCAAAAGGACAACATGGAAACTTTACATCGAAACGTCCATGTGACTCAAACACTACACCACCATCTCGCCCCCTACTTGAAGGATTTTGTGATTAATAATACATCCATTCTGCCTTGTAACAAGAATTCTTCTGGACTGCACAAAAAAGCTTGCTGTATTTTTAATGAAACCATCAAAACTGAACCACCGGATTATAAAATACAAGCTGAACAAAGCAGTCTAAAAGTAATGAAAAATGCACATGAATGTAGACCAACAGATGCATGTTCAGATACAGTAGATAGCCATTGGAGCCACCTGCCTCCATTCACCAATTGTGTTTATCATTCTCAAGCTTTTCATTAATGTCAGTTTCTAACAGGAATGCTGGTGGCTGAGGATGTGAGGTTGGTGTACTGCTCTGTATAATTCAAGCTCTCTCTAATAGTCACATCAGTGTTAAAAGCTCTTCTACAACACAACTGTACTCTCAGAATGATCCAGGATGCAAACGTAGGTTTACATTCAGTAATGATGTACATATAACAAGGCAGAAAACCTGGCATCTGGGTAGAGATAAATAGAGATCACATGCCTGCGCAAAGGGGAGGAGTGATAAGGATGGTGTGTACAAAGAGAATAGATCTCCTGTGGAAAATATAATACTCTTTATTAATTACACAGCTTCCTATTATAAGCTTTTACTTTAGTAATTATTTTATGTTTATCAGTTTGCATAAGAGTTAAAATGATTGTGATTGGAGTGAAAACGTCATATCTGCCGCAACCCTTTATTTGGCGCTAGATTAAAAAGAATTATATCTTAATTGTGTTTATTAGGACCTGATGTTAAGCTACATTATATTTGGAATACATTTACCAGTATTAAAATGTAACCATGCCATCAAATATTATATACAGAAAAGTAGAGTTCTGTACGTGTTAATAAACTTTAATGATTTTTTTATCTTACTACATTACTACCAAACTGATAAACATTTCACAATATTATCTAATTATTTTACAGCAGTGTATGTTCATTATGTAATATGTGGTGTATGAAATATAGTGTATCACTTCATTATCAATTTCCTTTTCCCTGTTTATTTTAATCATTCATTACTGTAGCCACAGTACTGTCTGCTTTCTTCCCTCTGAGTTTTAAAAAGAGGCTCTGTAAAGTCCCACTGAATGCAGGAGTGGAGAAATAGTACACCAGAGGGTTAAGGACACTGTTGAAGTAGGTAAAACAGACTGAAGTGTAAAAAGCCAGATTCGCCTCACTGAAGTATGAACACTCGTTGTACCAGACCTTCAGTATCCAAACAGCAACCCGTGAAGCAGTACTTGGAAAGAAGCAGATGATAAAGACCATAGCAACGATGAAAATGAACTGAACGGCCCTCTTTATTTTGCCCGAGGTGTCCATTGTCTTGTTTTTTAGCTGCCATGTAATGCAGACTGTGCAGAAGATGACTATCATTGTGGGCACACAGAACTGTATCACATAGAATGCGTTGTGCCAGTTTGAAAGTGGGTTGCTGCCCATACATATATTGAAGCTCTCGCATTGGGTGCGGTTGGCAGAATTAAAGAAGTGTGGCGAGCCAAGCAGGTAACCCGTCATGGCTACTATTACTGCCCACATGCCTGCAGAGACCCACATGGCATATCTCAGGTCCATCCGATTGATGCGGTTGAGCGGGTGCACAATTTTCAGGTACCGGTCCACAGCCACAGCCGTCAGAAAGAAAATACCTGCTGCCCTATTGGCTGCAAGAAGGAACAGCAGTATCCGGCAAAAGATGTCCCCATGAACCCAGTCCTTGCGCCTGCGGTAGTAGTCGGCTCTGAACGGCAAGCAAAAGAGCACTATCGAGTCGGCTACAGCCAGGTGTGCTAGGTAGATGGAGTTGGGCTTCCAGCTCTCCATGTGGAAGGCAAACATGCAGAGGGCTAAAATGTTCCCTGTGAGGCCGAAAATGAACTCCAAGAAAAGGATAGGGGGAAGGATTTGGTCTAGGATAGGGGACGCGAAAGCGCAACAAACGGAGGAGTTCGACATGTAGGAACCACTGATGAGAGGACGAGCTTCAGAATTTAGAGTTCTGAAAATTTTACCTCCCAGTGCACTTTTATTCTGTGTCCCATGAAGCAGAGCACCTCTGGGAGGGGGAGGGGGGTCCTTATGTTTCCACTCATGCAAATCATGTTACTGTAGATAACAAACCCAGGTGTTGTGTGAAAATACTCTCAAAAGGGACTATAACCGCTTGCACCTAACTAAGTAAATGGAAGGTCCCAGTGCTTACCACATTGTGCTCTGATAATAATTAAAAATGATTACAATCATGATACAGTCCCCTATGGCACACAGCATTCTTCCTCAGGGGAAAGTGTTATCTTTGAAACACAAACAGTAACACAAATAGAAACAAAACATGGTTCTAAATTCAGTGCACTTCAATAGCCAACATTTGTATATAAATGGTATTGCAGACCTGAGGAAACATGTTTGATCATTATGGTGTACCATTCGACCTGATTTTTGTGTCTCTGATATAATTGGTGGGTTCTAATTAAACAGTTTCACTGACTAAGAGTGCTGTAGAACAGAATATCAGCACGGCTATGAACATTAGCACAGCCAGTGTGTACCCCTTTATATTCTAATCACAAGATAGTAGGGTCCGTCCGGATTACATGTGGTGGAATGGTGGTGGTTTGAGTCCCGAGTTCGGCGAGGGCATTTCTGTGTGGCGTTTGCATGTTGTCCTTGGACTTGTATGGGTTGTCACCAAGTACTCCAGTTTCCTCCTACAGTCCAAAAACATGCACATTGGGCTAATAGGCTGTTCCAAATTGCCCTTGAGTGTGAATGTATGTGTACTGGCACAGCGATGGAATGGTGAGTTGTTCAGGGTGTATCCCGCCTTCGCTCCAGAGACGGCTATGATAGAACATAGTAGAATTAAAATGGTTGGCAAATGAAACAGGTACAAAACAGATCGAATACCTCAGGCCTTGTGCTAAATTGGGGGGAAAATACAGCCATATACATATTAATGTTAGAATATTATAATATCAAGGGGTATTATTATTATTCATCCTTTTTTTTAAGTAAAATCTGTCATGTTTGGTTTTTAATTTTATATCCCTGAAAGACAGTGTGCAATAAACACCTTTAATAAACAAAGTTCTTTCCCAACTGATTCATACACATGAATTATTCCTTTTGAGGTCCCTGAAAAACCCTGGTCTCAATCTGAACTGACCTTGAAAGTCTATTTAAGGCCAACACTTGCACAGACCTCAGTGCTAGGAGAACTGCTGCGCCATCCCCAGTTTAATAGTGCAAAAAACAAGTATCTTTGACATAGTTCACATGTACAGGTCTTTTCCTTCTTCATTCTAAAAACAATCCCATTAACACTTGCCTTGAGTAAAAATTCTCTCCTCATGTATATAAAGATGATATCCATTCCCACGTTGACATCCAACCTCAGTGATAACGTCGCATACACTGATGTTACAAACTCACTACTAGAGTTGCAGGGAGCCTGTCTCAGCCAACACCGGACTGGACACTGAACAGCGTCAGAGTATATTGATCTTTTACTGTATTATATACTAAATGAGAATGGTGCAATCTTATTGGTTGGCTATCTGTGGCAAGATAAACAACATATTCAAAATATTTTCTCATTTTTGATAGGTGGAAAACCACCAGCTAATTCTTGGTACTCATCTACATGCTGACTTAATCATCAGTGATATCAGATACGTTAAATGATTATTGCACAGCTAGCTTACACAACATAGTAACGTGACCGTCTACTAAATATTTTTGAATTAATTTTTGAATAATTAAATAACTATAGAATTTGGCTTTTGTATGATGTAGAGAATTATTTGGTATCTGAGGGAGTTATCCGACCTATTGATTGAATTCTCTGTATCATACTTCACCTCATTCAATAATTTTTTAGTACATAATACGTGGGAAGAACACAATCTTATTGGTCCACTATCTCTGGATTGAATATTATTCCAAGTGGATAAAGTTTGAATCAAATGAACAGACCCTTACGGTATGTCAACGGCACTCGGGCAGGCAGCATCATCATCATGTTTTTATAGACATACATAAATAAAGCTGGATTCTACTGTATTTCCTTGTATTAAATGCTAAAATGATAATTTAGTGTGCAAACACTTTCATGAGCCGGTTTTCTCATGAACACATGTGCCATGTAACTCTGAATGAGTATGCACAAAACACTCCAGCATTTCTTTTAAGCAGACAGCTCGGCTGAGCAGTCAGTCATCATTGAAATATGTAAATAGAAACTACAAAAAGCTTATTTTAGCTTCCTTTTCATTATGTGTCCACATAATACTACCAAAAGTCTAAAAAAGGGTTTATAGAGATGCCATGACACAGCTCGTAAGCTCTCCTTACTCTGGTAGCTTGCCTCCATCCACCCTATTATTAATAAACCCTAAAAATCTAATATTAGCATGCTTTTTGTGCTGATGTTCGTGTGTAGTATATACTAAAACAATTATGCTCCTCAGACTCAGGGGATGTTGTTGAATTGAATAGTCCCCATGCCATTCTACCTATAACCCCATACACATACAAATACCATCACAAATCCTCTTAACTTAAAATGGATTGAAGGAAAGCCGTTAAAGTGAATAAGAGAAGTGTATTATTGGAATGAAAAGAACATTATACAAAGAACAAGCCAATGAGCCCAGAATTTATTAGCTTGCAGTTTGATTGAGCAAAGTGTTTAGATATTCACATCATACCAGACCTTTGGCAACCAAGAGAACAAGCAGCTATCTAGAACTAGGGGAGAGAAGAGCGCCAAGGGTGTGGCCAAGTCCACCATGTTCTATACAGTAAATAAAATAGATATAAAACAACTTGATGTTAACGTGTATATTTGGCCGTGTTGTTGTTTGTTTTTTGTGTTGCGTCTGTTTCAGTAAAAGTGCACATCGGATTTTCATTTCTTGACTTCTCCGAGGTCATCAATGCTCTCGTCGTCCACCTGGAAGAGAGACATGGTTTTAATGCCAAGCTTTAGGTGTGAATAGGTGGGGGATCTCAGAAGCAAAACAAGTTTAATCATTACCTCAGGCCACTTCTCCTGAATGACGTCAATGATGTCATCGGTAAAGTCTCCCTGAATGATGATTTCATCCTCTCCTGTCACTGAGGCACCACAGGAGAATTTCTGAGCAAAGAATCTCTGAGCCTCTTTAAGATCTATGTCTAAAAGAATAAACAAAACAAGGCAGCAAATTGTCAACAGCAGTGAGGACCACTAATGATGGTTTACAATAAATTCCTTATTTGGACAATCACACTGGGCTTATTAGAATTATTAGTAAAAATAAAGAGCCAGGTCTTACCAAAAGTTCCCAAGCCGCACACGCGTGTGACGTATTTTTTCTTAGCGCGTGGGATTTTTGCTATCGTGACTTTCTGGGGAACTGTCTTCTTCTTCTGTTTGATTTGACCTCTGCCACCTAGGGACACATTGAACAGCAGGTTGGGTTCAGAATCACAACTGAGCAATCATGATCATGACCTCAAATCTCAGGGTAGTGAGAGAGCATGCAATTTATTAATCAACAAAATAATAATTACTGTTGATATGGCACTCTTTACAGATTCAAAGGTAATCTACTGGAGCACTGGGTATTTTATTGCCCATGAATTCATAAATATTTGTATACAATGTGTATATTGATTTATTCTATCCTAAGTCACTAGATATTAGCAATTAGTCACTTGATTGGATAGTCTACTACTGGGATATCCGCTCATATACCATGACCTGAGGAGTCACTTAAAAAAATGAAAGTGGGCCTGACTCAGACTAAGCCAAATGGTAATGCTTGTCGACAACACTTGGAATGAAAGTATTGCATGCCAAAAATGTGGGGGTTTTTTTCTTTCTTTTAAGAATTACACAGAAGTTTTTCATCAGATGTGACTTTTTCAGCTTCCTGTGCTAAGAGGCCTCAGTCTTTGGAATGGGCTAATACTGATGTTTGCAAGCTTACCCTGTTTGACCAAACGATAAATACTGCTAGCTAAAACCACTATCTAATTAATGCTTGGAAACCGAAAATGCTGCTTTCACCAGTTTCTTCAGTGTAGACCAATTCCAAGAAAAGCAAGTAGTAGTAGTGGTGTGAGTAGACTCAGTGCAAAAAAAACATGGGAAAGTTAGATGTAATCAGTGAATACAGTCTGCTATCACTGATGTTTTTAGGTGAAAATGAGTGATCTCATGCCAGTGCTTTCATTATTAGGTCATATTTTGTCAACTTAAAAAGTGGGACATAAAATGTACACACACACACACACACTCAACAAAAATATAAACAACGCATTTGTTTTTGCTCCCATTTTTTATGAGCTTAACTCAAGGAGCTAAAACTTTTTCTATGTACACAAAATGTCTATTTCTCTCAAATATTGTTCACTAATCTGTTCAAATCTGAGTTAGTAAGTGCCTTAGGCTGGCCACAATAAAATGGCCACTCTAAAATGTGCAGTTTTACGGTATTGGGGGTCCCTGGGGTCAGAAAACCAGTTATTATCTGGCATGACCACCATTTGCCTCACGCAGTGCAACACATCTCCTTCGCATACAGTTAATCAGGTTGTTGATTGTGTTCTAATGTTGGTCCACTCCTCTTCAATGGCTGTGCGAAGTTGCTGGATATTGGTGCTCAATGGGCAACATGTCCAGACATGTATATGTATGTATGTATGTACCCTGTTTCCCCGATAATACGAGCTACCCTTGCATCTGCAAAACGGTCCAAAATAAGCCCTACCCCGAAAATAAGACCCTCCCCTCATTTTCTGTGAATGCACGCGCGCCAGCTCCATTTACAGCAGCGCAGAGGAGGAGAGACAGAAAAAGAGGAAATTAAGACAGAAAAAGAGGAAATTAAGAAAGAAAAAACCCAGTAAGCAAAGTATTATAAAGCAGTACGGAGGGGCATGATGGGGTTAAAAGCAGGACTGAGGGAGCATAACGGTCATCACTTCATTTACCGGTATTATCCTGTCTGTTTTGACCCCAGACATGAGTGCAAAAAGCAAGACCTCTACCTTTGAGTACAAGAAAGCAATTGTGGAGGACTCACTTACCTATTTATTGAAATTGCTGTTAAATGTTAATTAAAATAAGACCTACCCCGAAAATAAGCCCTATGGTGTTTTCTGAACTGAAAAAATAAATAAATAAACAAGACAGTGTCTTATCCGGGAAACACGGTGTATGTATGTGTGTGTATATATATATATATATATATATATATATATATATATATATATATATATATATATATATATAT
>JAOUQZ010000008.1:12230190-12244269 GCA_028564935.1 Neosilurus hyrtlii | reverse complement strand
GCCCTTGCCCAGAGTCGGCTGAGATGGGCACCAGCCTCCCCGCGACCCTAATTAGGAATAAGCGGTTCAGAAAATGACATGGCATTGATGGCATATTTAGTCTGGGTTTTTTTGTTTGGTTGTTTTTATTGCCCACTAAATTTAGATAAAAACCATGACGGAGCTTCTTTAAAATACACAGCTATTTATGATCTTAAAACATATCTATTATATTATAATATATTGTTGATATTGTAAAGGGTTCTGTAAATCTGTTTTATCACCGCAAGATGTAAAGCACTCTGCCGTAGATTATTTTTATATCAGATTCCGGCACCACCTAAAGGCAGAGCTCCTGATAGGTATCTCTATTGATCGGAGTCCGAAGCTGGTGTTATAAGAGTAATTCAGCTCCTTTAATGGTTGAATCAAGGTCAGCACTGGCCAAGGTCACTGCGTTTCCCTGACTACGGTCTGAAGTGAAAGAAGGAAAGGTTAACACTGAGTTTTCCTTTTACTGCCTTTCACTTGCTGATTTCTGCATTGATTTCTATCACCTGTCTTGTTAGTTTAATTATCCATTTAATGAGTTCATGTTCTGTGTTCCCGTTTAATGTTTGGTATTTGTTTTGCTTGGAAAAAGTTTGTGTGTATTTTTTATCTCTGCAAGTCTGAGTGGTGGTGTATAAGCTTTTTTGGGTTTTAGGTTTATTATTAATAATTATTGGTGATGAGGGGGCCTTACTGGGTTTCCTGTGATGGCACGGACAGTCATGTTCCATGCCTATGGGGCACTGCTTAGGGCTATAACAGCATGCCCTGTTTAGTTTTATTCTGTTTATAATATAATACTTTTTTTCTTTATTTTTCATCTCCAAAGACAGCTAGAGACAAGAATAGATCTTATGGAGTCATAATATCTGTTTGTGTGTGTGTTATCTATGTTATAGGTGTGTGAGCACCAGCAGTGTGACCTACAACTATTAAAGCTGAACCTAGAGTCCACTCGAGAGGCACTAATGAAGTATGAAAATCAAAGGTCACTTGCGAGGTAAATGGAAACCACAACCACAGTACTATCTTTACCATAAAAAAAAATTGAAGCAGTTTTTATTGAAGCATTTGTGATTTTAGTGAAGAGAGTGTAGCAGGAGTGAGTTGTGATTTTAGTTGTGCAGAACTCCCGGCAGTGGCAGTGATGAGCCTTCAGCGGCACAAGCTTTTACGTTACTGAACAACTGAAATAAACATTATTGATGAGAAACATGATGCAAAGTGTTTTGTTTCCTGAACCAGTCTATAGTCTCCATAACAGTTCAGTACTTTGATAATATGGTCATAAGTTTTACTCTTTTACCCAGTTCAGGGGATGTGACTTGTTTATACGTGGACTGTTCTACACCCTCGCCACGGAGGACGATGGTGAGCCCTGGACTTGTAGAGGACACAACATTAAGTGAACAGGTAGTATATCAGTATTACAGTGAACACCACTTCAAAAAAAGTGTCAGTAGGTGGACTGGATAAGACAAATTGCCCCTAGCTGTGAGTGGAAATGTTAAATGCATGGTGCCTTGATATGGCCTGGCATCTCGTCTTCTTCCATAGTGACCTCCATCATCACGACCAGTGTTCCAAATCCAGATCACCCATGACCAGGATGACACATACTTGGAAATCAAAAACTGTAGTAAACAGTGTAATCTCATGTCATATTACGGTCATTATTGTGCATGTGTGTGTGCGTGTGCGTGTGCGTGTGTGTGTGTGTGTGTGTGTGTGTGTGTATATATATTACAGTCAGATTGTGAAACCAGTCGTTTCGTGAAATTCCTAAAACAATGTCATTTCACTAAATGACTGACTAAAAGTTTTAGGAATTTTGCGAAATCTTACACACACATATATATATAATGTATATGTATTAGTAAAATTAATATACTACACAGGAACGGTCTGTTATCTTGGGTTTCAAAAATGTTATTTCAAAATGATGAACGTAGGCACCTGAGCAGGCAGCATCATCATTATTAAGCTTTAAAATGGAAAAATAAAAAATTATGAAACAGGTTTTGTTATGTCTCTGTATAGTATGTAGACTAAGCTCTGAATAAGTATGCTTAACACACTCCATTAGCTCCGCAGTGCTCACCTGACCAGTCTCTTTCGTCACTAATATATGTAAAAAGAATTGTTTTAGTCTGCCTGGCTTAGGTTTCCATATAGTATATACTAAAATAATTAGCTTGCACTATTCCTCTGTAGTATATACTATAGTACATCATTCATGGGCTTTTCACTGCTTTAGAATTTCTGAACTGGTGAAACCTCTAGGGATGGCACTGTACCTCCAGTACATTTCTTCCAGCAGCAGGAGGCGTTTACCTCATCCACGTGTCGCTTGCAGCGCTTGCTGGCCGAGTCGCAGCAAATGGTGGCCAGTCTGGAGCTCTCTTCTGGAAAACCGCTCAGCCGTTCTCCGAGCTCTTCGCATCACAGCTCCAGTCCTGTCCTTAGTTCCACTTTACACCATGACCCTGTCTTCAGTATCACTAATGAGCATAACAATATCAAAAGTCCTGACCACTTCCAGCCCTGCAGTAATAATGAAGAAAGACAGCCAAGAAGGGTACAGCTTTCTGCTGGTTTTTTTTTTTTTACATTTCAATGGCAATTTTATTCATTTTGGATGAATCTGTATTCATGAATGTGTAGCTTGACAGTAAAGCATGTGTTCTGTTTTTTAATTTCCCATCAGGATGGCTTGCAGCTCACAGAAAACCAAGGAACATAGATGGTAGTTTTGAATAGATGCCTTTGTACCAACATGGACATCTGTACTGGTTCTTCTCTACAGTCCTCCATACTTCCAGTCTATTTAAATACCAATAAACGTTTGTAAGGCGGCCAGAGTGATGATTACAGATTATTTTCTCTACAGAATTATTAACTTTCAGCGTGATTTAAAATCTTTTAATCTGTTGGTGTAGTGGTTAGCACGTCCACCTCACAACAAGAATGTCCACCTCACAACACCTCACAACAGTACCTATCATATAGTACCCACAACTTGGGTACTCCAGTTTCCTCCCACAGTCCAAAGACGTGCACTTTAGGCTAATTGGCTGTTCCAGATCGCCTCTAGGTGTGAGTGCGAATGGTTGTGTGTGTGTTGGCTTTGCAGTGGTCTGGTGATCTATCCAGGGTGTACCCTGCCCTTGCCCAGAGTTGGCTGAGATAGGCTCCAGCCTCCCTGGGACCATAGTAGGATTGCGTGGTTCAGAAAATTAATGAGGGGTGGCACAGTGGCATACTGGTTAGCACTCCGCCTCAGCAACAAGGTCCTGGGCTCGAGTCCCTGACTGAGGCGTTCTCATGCTTGGGTGGATTTCCTCTGGGTACTTCGGTTTCCTCCCACAGTACAAAGACATGTACATTAGGCTGATTGGCTATTCCAAATTGCCCCTCCTACACCCAGTGTCAGCTGAGGTAGGTTCCAGCCTCCCTGTGACCCTAATGGAATTCGGCAAAGGACTGAGTGAGTGAGAGTAATCTGTTGGGGGTGTTTGAACAAAAAAAAAAAAATGTAAAAAGTAATCATAGCAAGTTGCTTGGTGCTGTGGACCAACTACCCAATTACAAAGTGTCAAACCAGTCAAGTACCCATTTACCCATTTATAAACTGTTAAACCTGTCCTACAGGATGGCTTGAATGGTGCTCCTTGTTTCGTCATTCCTGTTTTGTTGTCATCAGACCTGTTTTTAAAAGTGTAATCTCTCTCTCTGTCCCTCTCTCACTCTCTTTCCTGTGTGGGTTTTAAGTTTTTAAGACCTGAGAAATGGTTTGGTGCTTTTCTTCTCATGACTTTTGTGCCTGTATGATGTGGATATCAGCTTTCATTATTTAAATCAATCGATTTGGATATTTTAAAACTTCTGCATTTGGAGAACTCTTACAGGAATTTGGGAACAACGACAAAGGTATTTCATACATTATTCTTTTTTATTTATTTAGAAAAGACATGTGGGTGGAGATACTGAGGATTTCATAATATTTCATATACATAATTCTCAGTGTCTCTTCCCCCTTGTACTTCGTCTTTTCTAATTGAATATATATGGAACTTTTATGAGTTAATCCATGATTTCAATAAAAAAAAACCCCACACATTATAGCTGAATAATGTATGGCATGCAAATATATAATGTTTCATTTTGCTTAACTGATAATTCATTGTGAAAAATAAAAAGGGAAAAGTAGTTGCTACTGTGTAATGAAGGAGAAATTTTAAGATGTTACTGTACTAGATATAAATGTATAATATATAATTGTATGTATTAAATTATATATAAATGTGTATATATAAAATTTTTAAAATATACAGCTTACTGAAGTTGCTTGAAAACCAGAGGCTTGAATGGAAAAAAGGATTCTTACTTCCTTCGTAGATGCACTACATGATATAAAACTGGTCTCTTCACCCAACAGTATGCAGTACAGTACATACCCAACAGTTTAACGTGTAGGGTGGTGTTGGTGAAGTATCTGATGGATTAATTTTGTTGCAATTCTAACAGCACTGAAACGATGTCAAAAGATAAAAGTGAAAAGAAGGACAAATCTGAAAAGGCTTTGGCAGCGGAAAAAGAACAATTCGCCAAACTTCAGGTAAATTATGCTGCAGTATCATATCTACTGTATTTTGTTTATCCTCAAAATTAATCTAATGCTGGTTTCTCCTTTACAGCTGCAGAGCATTTCAAAGTGTATAAACTCCACCGAGGCACCCCTGAAGGCAAAATATGGCCGCAGTATCTTTTAAAGCCCAAAGTGTTTTCCATGTGATGTACATCAGGAACGTAATTAAATACAGTAACTAAATCTGTAAAAGCTGTAGGCACATTTAAAGAAATGCTGTAAAGCAAGAATGTTTTGACATGTAAAATATACAAAGTAATAATAAACAAGGTTTCTCAACACAATCACTCGGACCGCTTTATCCTACTAGGGTCGCGGGCAGGCTGGAGTATATCTTAGCCAACACTAGGTGAAGGGCGGAGTACACCCTGAATAGCTCAACAGACCATTGCAGGGAACACACACATACAAAAAAAAACATTCACACTCTCACACCTATGGACAATTTGGAACAGGCATTTAGCCTATTGTGCATGCCTTTGGACTGTGCTTAGTCGACACAAGCACAAGAAGGACATGCAAATTCCACACAGATGCACCAAGTCCGATTCTCGAATCCAGGGCCTTCTTGCTGTGAGGCAGATGTGCTAACCACCACATCACTGGGCAACCCTGTCTCAACCTATTACTTTAAAGATACCAGTATTAATCTCAGGTGCACTCTTATAAGGAAATTATCTCAAAAGTGGTCTTTCTTTACTTAATTCATTCATTTGCAGAACCATTTGATCTTCTATTAGGGTCACAGGGAGGCTGATCTCAGCTGACACTGGTCGAAGTTGGGGTACACCCTGAACAGCTCGCCCAAACATCGCAGGGACAACACACACAAAACCTTGCACATTCACACCAAGGGGCAATTTGAAACAGCCAATGAACCTAATGTGCATGTCTTTGGACTGCAGGAGGAAACTCACGCAAGCACGGCGAGAACATGCATCCTCCACACGAAAGGCCCTGGCTGAACCCAGGACTTTCTTGCTGTAAGGCGGATGTGCTAACCACTACGCCACCGTGCTGCCATAATATAATATCTAGCTAAAATTTTTCCCAGAAATAAAATCCCAAGACATGCACATTAAGCTAACTCTCTGCTTAAAATTGCCCCTAGTTTTTAGAGTATTTGACTATGAGAGTGAATGGTGGTGTGAATGTTGTATGAATGGTAGAACCTGGAAATTCAGTTGGGTTGGGGGTGATGGTGTAAGACAACCTTAGAACTAACATCTGTGGATAGTAAATGGTTTGTGTTTAAGATATCAGGGATATCACTGCTGGTCAGTATTAGATAACCTAACATTGGCTCAGTTAGGGTTTATGGTACATGAGATGTGAGAAGCTTGGTGTTGCAGTACCTGGGTGTGATTGGATTGAGTTTAGGTTATGAGATAAAACAGATAATATTGGATTGGTTCTGCTTTGTTGTTGTTGGTGCCGCTATTCCTTAACCTTCCTACAGACATCCTGTTAGGAACACATACAGAAGGTGGAGCTGTTGTTTTCTGGTCCCATGCTGTAAATTTGCCTCTTGCCAGCAATGCCATCCTCAGCTGGAAGTTTTGCAATATGGTGCATAAACTTCTACGTGATGGCCATCCTAATGTGAGTCCTAACATTTCTAACACAAGATATGCACAACACAGATAGGTGTAATGATACAAAGGTGTGGAATAACCTTAAAGGTTTTTCAAACAAAGCAGCATGTTGTTTTTTTTCCTGAATTAGCAAAATCAATTAAATTTACAGGGTGGCTGGGGGATGTTGGCCACCCAGCTCTAGTTAGAGGATGTTTCATGATTTAGAGAAGTACCAAAATGTGTGCTAAGTCAGCAGTGGTCCTTGAAAGGTTAATTTTAAAGGTGCCCATTCAGTAATAAATAGCCTGTCTGTCTTATTTCCTGTCATTGGCTCATTTTGCATAAATACAAAAGTTTTCTGTTGAAACCACCCACCCCAGCTCACGAGCGTAGCATCTTTCATTCTGCTGGTCTACATCTTGTTTTGGTTCTGTGCCTGTTTACATTAACAAAAATAAGAGTGCATGGCCAGAGCATTTTTCACTTCTTGTGTCATTCGTATCTGTGTTGACAGCCGCCATCTTTATTACACTGATAGTTCTGCACTGCGATGTTTACTAATATCATCAGTGCAGAGGTCATGCTGTACACTTACTCGTGTACAGGAGTAAGTAAATAGGAATTGAATAGACACCTTTAAGCAGTGATGGTGTTTTGAGTCATTTTCAACACATGGAATTCTACATTTTTAAATAAATTATATGTAATGTCTTTTATCACCGAACAGTCATATAATTTAGTTGATAATTAAAAAAACACATTTATATGTGCAATACCTACTTAAATCCATTTTATGTGACAGTATGCATTGTGCAGTTTATTGTGGTTGAATGTGGCATCATGGCCTTTTTTTAACCCAGGTCCTGCGAGATACCAAAGGCCACGTCCCAAATATAAAGCAAATGGGAGCTTTATGGGTAGGTGAATAAAAACTAGTACCAACTAACTGAACAACCTTTAGAATGATTTAAATTTTGCTAAATGTAATTATTTTTAGCGTTTAATATTGTTTAAGAATATTCACCTTGAGTTTATTTATTGATATTTGATATCATCGGCAGATTAAATTTTGAGATTTTGTCCTGCACTGTGTAGGGAACTCTGCATGATCGATATGGGCATATTGTTGCGCTGTATGTGAAGTTCCTGTGCCTCAAAATTGAATTCCATTTTAAGGTGAGTTCAGCTATATTTACATACCCATAATATATTTATTATAAGAGGAAAAATTATGATTTTCGAACTTATTGTAGAAATTGGACTTTGGAATTACAGATTAATTTCTGTACAGAATTGTAAACATTCAGCATTATTTAAAATGTTGTAATCTGTTGGTGGTGTAGCGGTTAGCATTTCAACTACATTTCGACTTTTCTTTGTGGATTTTGTGGGTCGGTGTGAGGCTGGAGCCTGTCTCTGCCGATACTCAAACCAGGAACCTTCTTGCTGTGAGGTGGATGTGCTAACCACTACACCACGTTAAACTGTGTTGTTTTGAGAAACAGGCCGCACCCATCTGTGCTATTTTAGGATGCTGTTAGTACATCTGGCCCTAAAGTAGCCACATATGTAGTAGCACTATCACAACCATGCTTTACAACTGGTTCTTAACGACTTTATCCCTAACAGCACAAAACAATTCCACCAAATCTTGAAGCTCCTGATGATGTCATTGAGAGGGCTATTGCAGTTGATATAAATGAAGTGTGAGTATTTATTCATTCATTTATTTAATTTTCCAAAGAACAGAGCTTTGAAGGAAAGTTAATGTCTTTTGTGTTTAGATTTGAAACCACAGGTGAGGTGCTAGACTATATGGATTCCGCGCTTATATTACAGGAAACAGGTAAATCAGTCTAATATAAACTATCTACTATTACCAATGCTGTCATTAGCAATGTTTATTAAATGGATTACAGCAACCTAGCTGTGAGTAGAATATTTACTGAAATAAAGCTAATAGCAAGTATTCATAGTTATACCATGTAATGTATTTATTAAACTATTTAATATGGTCACTGGTGGCACAATGATTATGGCTCTGGCTTACTGATCCGAAGGTTGGGGGTTCAATCCCCAGTACCTCTAAGCTGCCATTGATGGGTGCTTGAGCAAGGCCCTTAACCCTCAATTGCTCAGTTGAATTAAAAAAATAAATGATAAGTGTAAGTTGCTCTGGAAAAAGGCGTCTGACAAATGCTGTAAATGTAAATGTTTTCAATCTTTTTGTGCAGTTTTCAACCAACTTGAATCTACTAAAACGACATCGATGACCGCCGTGGGTCAGTGCCGCCTCGCTCCGTTGGTCCTGCTCATCCAGGACTGCAGCCCTCTTTATCACTTCCTCGTCAAGCTCCTGTTCAAGCTGCACAGCCGTGAGTTAACTTTCTTTTTCATTAGTGGACAACCTGTTTACTCTTACTACAAATAGTAGAATACAAAATGTAAGGGAAAAGGGAAGGGTGCAAATACCTTTGCTGAACTTGCTGTGTACCTGTACTTATTATGTCCTTTGGGTATTAAAGGAATACCCATGGATGCTCTCTTGGGTCATCGTGAACGATTCCGTGATCAGTTCAACAGGTAAATACTATTCATACTCTCTTCTAGCCGCCTTACACCGTGATTTGAAGTGTATTGAAATTGATTTGTTTTCTTTCTTTTTTCTGTCCTTCAGTCTTTCCAAGTTCTTTGAGAAAGCCAGGAGCATGGAGTTCTTTAAAAAAATCATACAGATCCCTGATTTTCCTGATGTAAGCTCCGATATAAGGTTTAGGTGATACATTTAGAGTACAATAAAGTCAGTGGAGTCCACTGGAACCTAAAGTATAACAGATTAAGTACAGTTCAAAGGTAAAATTCACTTTATGAAAACATATAATTTCTAGGGCAGCATAGTGAAATAGTGGTTAGCACATCAACCTCGATGCAAGAAGGTCATGGGTTTGCATCCCGTGCTTGGCGAGGGTGTTTCTGTGTGAAGTTTGCATGTTCTCCCTGTGCTTGCACGGGTTTCCTCCGGGTACTCCAGTTTCCTCCAACAGTAGAAAGACAAGCATATTAGGGTCCAGATTGCCCCTGTGTGTGTGAATGGTTGTGTCTGTGTTTTCCTGTGATGACCTGCCGAGCTGTTCAGGGTATACCCCACTGTTGCCCAGTGCCGGCTGAAATAGGCACTATTTATGTTTACGGCGTCTGGCAGACAGCCTTATCCAGAATGACTTACTTTGAGCAATTGAGGGCTAAGGGCCTTGTTCAGCGGCCCAACAGAGGCAGCTTTTAGGTATTGAACCCCTGACCTTTGGATTAGTAAGCCAGAGCCACCACTACCACCAGCACCACCTCCCGGTGATCATAGTAGGAGTAAGCGCCTCAGCAAATGAGTGGGTGACTGAAATAATTTCCAAGATCAGTCATTCTTTGCTTCCTTCTATCAGTCTATTATGATTTTTCCTTCATTCATTTACTTTAAAATATAATTTTATCTTATTTTATTTGCTGTACCACTTAATCCTGCTAGAGTTGCTGGGAGGCTGGAGCCTATCTCATTCAAGTCTGGGTGAAGGCGGTCTACACCCTGAACAGCTCGCCAGACCATTACAGTACCAACCCACAGACATTTAGGGGCAATTTGGAATAACCTATTAGCTAATGTGCATGTCTTTGGACTGTGGGAGGAAACCAGAGCACCCAGAGGAAATGCAAGCACAGGGAGAACATGCAAACTCCACACAGTAACACCCAGGACTCGGACCTAGGACCTTCTAGCTGTAAGGCGGATGTGCTAATAACTGCACCAATATACCACCTGAGAGATAATAAACCTGTGATTTGGGGCCAGCACTAGTATCAGAACTGCTTTTGTATAAATAAGGGATTCAGACACTACATAATCTACAAACATGTTATAAATACAGCACTTTCTGGATGTCTAAACATAAATAATCGCTAACGTATATTATGTTATATGTACAGTCCCCTCCGAACTTCCTGCGCGCAGCTACATTGACTGATTACGTCAAGCCCGTGGTGGTTCATAATCAGTTTCCTGAAGATGATGATACAGAGTCTCAGATGGAAGGATACCCAATGGTATGCTACGTTATCATGGGGAAGTTTTTGGATGTCATGTTTCCATGAAAACAAGTCAATAACTCAACCTTTCGTATTTCTCTGTACAGTTTTCCTCTTTCACCCTGTACGACCCAGCGAATGATGTGCCTGTCCAAAGGTAATGGACCATCATTATGTTAGTAAGATGAATTACTTTATGTTCAGTCTAAGAGGTCAGGTTGAAGTCTGTACTGATTTTCTGGATGTCCTCAGGGAGAAAGAGGTCGAGTCTAAAAGAAGCGAGATGGAAGCAATAACCCCTGAGGTGCAGATGTTCAAAGCAGAGGTAAGATAAACAGAACAATACTAGTAGAAGTGAGTGCATTCCTAAAGAACGGTATTGATATCGAATCCACTGCTGCGTGCAGGCCCAGCGTGCCGTCGTCCAACTGAAGGAGCAGGTGAATAAGTTGGAGGCGGAGCTAGAAGACCAGCGCACTCACAAGCAGATGGCCTTAGTGGAGAACGAGCAGCTGCGCATGGAGGTAGACGCGTTTAGAATGCAGACAGCAGTTGCTGCGAGTATGCATGCATCTGTAGATGACAGTAAGTCTTTGTTCTTTTGTGTTTGCTTGTATGAGTTTCCTCTGGGTATTTTGGTTTCCTTCTGCAGTCCACTTTAGGCTAATTGGGTGTTCCATATTACCCCGGGTGTAAGTGTGGGTTGTGTGCATGTGTGTGTTGCCCTGCGAACCATTTAGGGTGTACCCTGCCTTCGCCCAGTGACGGCTGAGATAGGCTCCAGCCTCCCTCGACCCTAGTAGGAGTAAGTGGTTCGGCAAATTCAACCTGCAGAACATTTTCTTCTTTGTTCAACTTTATTGTTTAAAGGGGTCACCACAGCAGATCATCCTTCTCCATCTTGCTCTGTCCTCTGCATCCCTCTCCGTCACACCACCTGCATGTCCTTAAATCTCCTCTTTATCCTTCGTCTTCTTCTTCTACCAGGCAGTTCCATCCTCAACATTCTTCTACCAATATATCTTTCATCCCTCCTCTGCACAAGTCCAAACCATCTCAATCTGGCTCGATCACTCCTCCCTGTGCGGTCCGTCTAACATATTAATTTCTAATTCTATCCATTTTTTTCACTCCCGGAAAACATTGCAGCGTCTTCCTCTATGTCACTTCTAGCCCCGCCTCCTGTCTTTTTTCAGCGCTACCGCATACAGCATAGCTGGCCTCACTGCTTTCTTATAAACCTTTTCTTTCCCTCATGCAGATACCCTTCTATCACAAATAACTCAAGACATCCATTCCACTCTGTCTGCACTCTCTGCTTCACTTCTCTACCACACTCTGTTACCTTGACTTGTTGATCCCAAGTATTTAAATTTATTTCAAATTATCACCACTACCCTTTGCAGCGCACCCTATTGCCACCCTTCCTCCAATACAAACACAGGTATTCTGTCATACTCCTGCTGAACTTCGTTCTTATTTCCAGACTCCACCTCCAGACCTATATTTGCTTGTTCTTTGTTTCTGTTATTCAGTATTAAAAGAATAAATCACTAAATACAATATCTACATTATAGGCCGAGCTCAAACCGCCCAGATACATTTCACTCGACTTAAAGAAAAGCACGCAGAGCTGGTCACCAGGCATGCTGATCTCATGAGAAAGGTCCTCAATCTTAATATCCATGTCCATATTATAGTACCTGAATTGCAGTGAGATTTTATGCGCTGTGCTCTCTCCCTGTGACTATCAGTTTGGATTATGTTTCAGAATGCAGAAATGGTGAAGCAGCTGGCCACCACTCAGCAAGCCCAGGAGGAGCTGGTCAAGGCCAAACAGCAGATGGCAGAAGACCTTGAGAAGCACAAACAAGAAAACAGTATCCAGGTTGAAGTTGCTGCTAGCTAGCTTTTTTATACAACACACGTATTTGATATCAAAAGAGCCCTAAAAGGTTTACATTTGAAATTTAATCTACTGTATGCAGTCGGTGGGACACATTACATTTGTTTTCTTGTTATATTGTGTTTTTTTTCCTCATGGTTCACCACTAATAATTTATTTTATGTCATTGGGTGACTTGTACAACTATTGTACACCCAGTGTCCATGTGCATTCTGATGCTGATCGGCTGTTATTCATCGCAATTCTGGTTTGCTCTTTGGCAGGAACTTGACATGTACCAACATCAGGGAATGTATACTAAGAGAGTCATTTTTTGCCAATGCTTCTACTAAGTTTTCCAGAGAACTTGGCATAAGCTTTAAAAAATATCAACAGAATAATTAATTAATATTTGCTAATATCAATATTCTAATCCATTATTTCCAATATTCAGTAGTCACGCAGTATCTCACAATGCTGTTCAACTGAATATTAGCATGACCGTGATTAAGCCACACCTAATCCCACAGTGGTGCAGTGGTTAGCACGTCCACCTTACAGTAAGAAGGCCTGGGTTTGATTCCTGGGCTCTGCATTTCTGTGGAGTTTGCATTCTCTCCCCATGTTTGTGTGGGTTTCCTCCGGTTCACAGTCCAAAAACATGCACAGTAAGCAAATTGACTGTTCCAAATCGCACCTAGGTGTGAGTGTGAATGGCCCTGCAATGGCCTAGGGAGCTGTCCAGGATGTGCCCTGCCCTTGCCCAGAGACGGCTGAGATGGGCAAAAGCCTCCCTGCGACCCTAAATATGATTATGCGCCTAAAATAATGAATGAATGAATAATCCCATTACTAATCACATCATTCATATATTTAGTATAATAGCATGAGCTTGAGTATGATATTACTATTTTTTACATGGTTCATTTGAATGCTTGATTCTGATTGGTCAGTTATAGTATTTCGCAATTTGGTATTTCATTTGCTGAACTGTGTAAACCTACCAGGGACACGGGGAGGCTGGAGTCTTTCTTAGCCAACATTGAGTGAAGGTGGGGTATACACTGGACATCTCGCTGGACCATCGTAGGGCCAACACATACAACTACTCACATAGCCTAACATGCATGTCTTTGGACTGTGGGAGGAAACGGAGTACCGGGAGGAAACCCACACAAGCACGGAGAGATCATGCAAACTCCACACAGAAACACCCTCGCTCAGCCCAGGACTCGAACCTTGCTGTGAGGCAGACGTGCTGAATGCTACGCCACCGTGTTGCAAAATACATTTGTTATTTTAATTATTATGAATTGTAGCTTGATCCTTCCCACTATGTTATATTAAAGCAGATTTATTGTATTGTTTAGCTTGAAGCACAGAAGGCAGAAATCATGCAACTGAAGCAAGAGCTACAGACTGGAAAAGCTGAGATAATAAATGTTCAGAGTGCACTTCAGAGCAAGGAAAAGGTTGGTCTCAATGTGTGTGGAGATATGTATTCTTACATTAGGTTTACTCTTTGCCAAACATCATACTCGTGTGTGTGTGTGTGTGTGTGTGATAGACAGGAGATCAGCTGAGCAGTGTGTTGGTGGGACTTCAGGCTGAGAAGGAAACACTGATGCGCTCTCTGAAAGAGCAGGAGGCAGAGCTTGCTAACCTGCGCCAGAGCAGTCAACTTCACCAGACCACGCTGCAGCAGGAGCAAGAAAAAACCCAGAGGGAGATGAGCTCCCTACAGAGCCAACTACAGGAGAAAGTGAGTGGAAGCACTGACGTATGCCATACAGTTGTGTTCAAAATTATTTAACCCCCACTGAAATTGAATGTTTTGGCCAGTTTGACATTGATTTTGATCATTC
>JAOUQZ010000008.1:12194584-12216652 GCA_028564935.1 Neosilurus hyrtlii | reverse complement strand
ATTACCAGTTAATGGTGATGGTTTGTCTGAACACCAGCTAATTTATATCAAATAATTAGTTTTATAACTAATAAATGCCGCAGCCCACACCGCCAAGGCCACTAAAGCTTGGCTGGACAAAAAGGGCATCAAGCTCCTGACATAAATTAGTTGGATGAAAGTTTAGTAACACCACTGAACTTTGGGAAGCTGTCAAATACGAGTGGATGAATTTAGACATTTCAAGATTACAAGAAACTTTCAGTGAGTCGAACCAAGAGAGTCGAATGTTTGTGGAAATCTAAAGGGAAAGCGATTCCATATTGACTATTTAATAGAATTTGCAAATTTATTCAATATATTTATATCTTGTAGTTAATAATTACTAACATTTTGGAAAATACAGACATAAAGACTCATTTTATTTGCCCAGGAGTGCATTCAGGGATACAAAATAGGGAGGCGCACACACACACACACACACACACACACACACACACACACACACTATATATATTGTGTGTGTATATTAGTGTTAGGAGTGTGCCTATATTTGTAAGCACATTCGCCTCACAGTGAGAAGGTCCTGGGCTCGGTGAGGGTGTTTCTGTGGAATCGGTTTCCTCCCTCAGTCAAAAGGCATGCACATTAGGATAATTGGCTGTTCCCAATTGCCCCTAGGTGTGACTGTGAAATGGTTGTGTGTCTTTCGCCGAACCGCTTAATCCTGCTAGCGTCGAAGGACGAAGGCACTATGCCATGGTTTTAATTTTCCAGCACACTATGCCCCTTTCTACACTTGCAGTGAAATATTACATTAAATAATTACAAAATAAATATTACAACTTTTCTTTGTTTGTGGGGGTGGTACCTTCAAGTAAAGATCTTTTATGCCTAGAAAGGTGTATATGGTTTATATAATGTGGCTTAAAAATGATTAAAACCTTCAAGGAACCTAGGAGTGAAGTGTATTAAAGTGGGTTTCTATTTGATGACATCACTGGAGATGATCCACAGCAATGGGAAGATTTTTTTTTTTACACAGGAGTCATAACACTGTATATTTTAATGGTGAGTATATTTCAGTGGGTCCTTAGAGTCCTGAGATGTTGATCTGTGTGTGAACAGGAGCTGGAGTTGGTCGAGGATGTGTGGCGAGGGGAAGCCCAAGACTTGTTGTCGCAGATTGCCCAGCTGCAAGAGGAAAACAAGACCCTCCTCAACAACCTGTCACTCAAAGACTGCCCAATGACAGAGGAGGACGTTCAGAGACAGGAAGGTAATTTGCATGAGCTTCCTAAAGCAAACCTGCTTCAACTCTGCAGCTGTGTCGGGCTTTTGAATAGACTGACTCTACCCTCTACACAGGGTTTCAATGGCGGGAGGCCACTGAGGGAAGGAAGTTAACGAGCACGTGTGGATCATGAAATCGCTCGATATAGGTTGCATTCCTGGTATACACTCCTCACATTCTTGTGCAAGCATAGCTGCAAACACACTCATTCTCTCTCCGCTTTTGATGGACAAAAGACTTTCAGTCGGGACACAAAGGAGTCGTTCTGTGTGTAACTGAAGGGAAGCCAGGATGCGTAAGCCACGAGAACAGGCCAGCTTGGGGAGACACAGAGATTCCTCAGTGCTCATTATAATCACACGTGCCTTATTTCCAGTATCATTTTACACGTTGTGCTGAATTTTTAATATGAAAAATGCTATTAATGTGATATTAATGCCTGTGAAGGAAAGTACAGAGCATTAGCATGGTCCTGATATTTTTAGGTTGTATGTCAGGGCTAGACACAGGGTTTCGTACGTCCAACCTGAAATGCAGTGGACCAAATTTGGTTACCAGTCCTGGAGTTTTGTGGACACGTTTGGGCCATAAGCTGCCGATGTACTGGACCAGCAATGCAGCATGTTATCGAATTCACAAACATATTTATATGGTATAGGGAAACAGTGTATTATTCGTGTTATAATAACTGATATAGAAAAGCAGCAGCTAAACTCCAAAAAGAACTTTAATACTGGACAAACTTCCAGAACAGTATAAAATAGAACAAGCATTTTAAACATTAAATACGATTTTAATAGCGGAAGCAACACTACACAAATAATTATGGTGTATTATTTAGGCTAAATACATTTTAAATTAAGCAGTAAACGAGTATTGATTGCAGAGAGCTACAACAGTGTCAACTACATTATTTAAGAGACTAGAACAGGCACTGACATGAACGTTCCATTTAAAAAAGAAAATACTACAGATTAAAGCACGTAATATAATTAGCACATTTAACATCATTTCAGCAATATTGTCAATTTGGCTCCATGTAGTTTACAGATGAGCTGGTTCCTGGTCCACTAACAAGCTGTCACTGCATCAGTCGCAAATATGGTGGCGCTCTGGATACATGTACTAATGTGAAACAAAGTTGTGGACCAGTTGTTGTGATTCGGAAACACCGATCAATGTTGTGACTATGGGAACTTCTCCTGTGAATTGTATTTATTTATTTATCTACCTATTTATTTATTTATTTATTGATTGTTTGTGGCGCTGCGTGAATATATATAATTGGGCAAGTGGTTATGTCAAGCACTGTATGTGATGCATGTATAAATATATGATAAAAAAATATGCAGAAGGGAATTCCTTTTAATTTTATATTTTATTTTAATTTAAACCCCAATTACACAGTAAGGAATCTCACACAGCTGTCTGAACATGATATACAGTCTGTTGCCTCCATATTTCCTTCTATTAGTTATTTTAGAGTTATGGAAATGTGTCTTCGTGTCATCTCACCCTGAAAGAACTGGAATTTCATGCAAATTTAATCTGACGAGATAATACACCTTGAACAAATTATATTCCTGACCAAATCGATACACAGGTGAAGTTATGGTCACCGTATTGAACTGTTAGCACTGTATGTTTAGGGTGCCAATAATTTTGAGTTTTCCCCTTTAATTAAACGTTTTCTCATATTGTACGAGACATGAGCTATAAGTACATTTGTTTTTATAAACATTATATTTCTTTTTACCATGGGTGCCACTAATTATACACCCAGTTTCCTCCATCAGTGGACATAAAGGTCGTTTAGCCATATAATACAGCACTATTGTGTTTTTGCCTCACAGCTAGAAGTTTCTGGATGGAGTTTGCATGTTCTACCCATGCTGGCTAATTGGCTGTTACAAATTGCTTCTAAGTGTGAGTGCGAATGGTTGAGTGAGTGTTGGCCCTGCGAATGGTCTGGAAAGCCATTCAGGGTGTATCTCGAATACGTCCTGTGTTGGCTGAGATAGGCTCCAGCCTCCCTGTGACCCTAATAGGATGAGGCAAATGACATGATCACTTACACCTAGGGGCAGTTTGGAACAGCCAATTACCGTAATGTGCATGTCTTTGGACTGTGGAGGAGACTCATGCAAGCTCAGGGAGAACATGCAAACTCCACACAGAAACACCCAAGCCGAGCCTAGGACTTGAACCCGGGACTTACTTGCTGTGAGGCGGATGTGTGAACCACTACGCCACCATGCCGCATGACATTTTGGGTAGTCCTCCCTTTTTAAAGGTTAGGACTTGGTTTTAGGGTCCAGATTGAATCAGGTGTGGGTTAGGGTTAGGATAGAGGCTGGGGTTAGACTTCTAGCTGTGATGGTTAATGTCAGGGTAAGGGGCTTAGGGCAGATGTGTCCAGCCCTGTTCCTGAAGATCTATCTCCCAGAAGTCCAACCATAATGGTGCACACCTGCCAGATCTTGATTGTTTTAGGTCTTAGTTAGATGATTTAAAAGATGTTTGGTTATGTAAGATGTTTATGGATAGATGATGGTATGATTATGGTTGGAGTGAGAGTTTTCAGGGAGGTAGATCTCCAGGAACATTGCCGGGCAACAGGGAGTTAGGGAGTGCATTATGTCAGTGGATGTTCCCACAAGGATAGAAGTACAGGATTGTGTGTGTGTGGAGAGGGGGTAAATAAATGCATCAGGGGTCCACTGACCTATATCTATTTTAAGTGCACCAGCAGGGGAGCTTAAAGAGGAGCGACATGACTTTGAATTTTGTGTCTTGGAGGGCAACATATACCCAGTGTCATGTAAAATGTACAAGAAAGATCACAACAGTTGAGGAAATAAGAATACAAACAGAGAAGCATTTTTACAACAGGAAAAAACCCATGTACTTCATCTTTATTCCTACGAGAGGCCTGTACTTATGCAGATGCATGCAAAAACTATTGAAATGTTTTTCTGTTTGGCCAGCAGGTTCATCCCGAGTGACGGATAACTTAATTCTAGCCTTTTCACAGTGAACAGTGGATCAATTCAAGTCCTGGGATTTGAACTCCCAACCTTCAGGTCACTCGTATTAAACTTCACTAATACTAATACTAACTAATACTGCTTTTTACTTTGGGTTGCCAGGTATGTCAGAAAGGGAGAGGCAAGTGATGAAGAAGCTAAAGGAGGTGGTGGATAAACAGAGGGATGAGATTCGTGCCAAGGATCGAGAGCTAACGCTGAAGAATGAAGACATCGAAGCAGTAAGTGACTACTTTTCTATTCCTGTTCACACGAGCAAACAGCAGCACCGTGAGCCAATCGCATGCCAGTACTACTGCATGTCTTTCGAGTCTCATTTCCAGTGAGTCATAGTATTAAATAGGACGGCTAAAAATTATTAGTTATATCAGTTAACTGTTGTTATGGTTGATTTTGATAACACAGGGTCTCCTTTTGGGAATAAAACCATTCATGGTCCATAAAGTGAATTTAAACAAATAAGCACGGAAGGATGCAATGTAAAATAACTCTTTTATTGTTTTAACTTGGAAGAGGTTTGTGCTCTCCAAGCAATAATTTTTTTCCTTGTGGCTGTGCTTTTCTTGGTTTCATAATCAAAAATTCAGAAAGAATGCACTGGAAGACAATTGTTACTGACATGGATTTCATTCTGTTCTCTGAAAGAGTCTTATTTTTGCTTGACCCTGTTAATCAGTGCCTCGTACCTTGCGTGTCTTTCAGCTGCAGCAGCAGCAGAACCGGCTGATGAAGATTAACCATGATCTGAGGCATAAGATCACAGTGGTCGAGGCGCAAGGCAAGGCTCTGATCGAGCAGAAGGTGGAGCTCGAGGCGTTTGCCCAGACCAGGCAGCAGGAGCTTGCGAGTTTGAGGCAAGAGGTGGCACGACTCCGAGAGCGTCTTCAGGGAGAGAAGAAAAGCCCTGAAACCGAGGAACCACCTGCTCCACCATCACCTGCACAGGTACAGACCCACTCCTCATGTAGGTTTTAACAGCTCATATATCTAAGGTTTTACAAACTCAACGACTTTTTTAACGATTACAGATTAATTAAAAAGTATTTAGTGATTATATACTTAATTACTGCTAGTAGAAACAAAATCACACTGCACCTTTAATTCATTATTAAAAGCTTATAGGAAGTATCACTTTAATTGAAAACTGTAATAACAAATTAGTCAAGTGTTTTAGTTCCAGTGACTTACTGTATATGTTAGGATTATATATCATATAATATCTACACAAAACAGCCCATAATATTAAATAATACATGTTGAGGTTGTGTACAATTCCTGTTGTTATGAACCAAGTTCATGTTGCATTGTAAACATGATGTCGCGTATCGAGACTGTTCGCAAGTACGTGACAGTAGTGAGTCAGACAGAACAGTCAGTGTGTCATGGACGAGGCGAGGCTGAGCTGGGAGATAAATATAGCCATGGTTTGGCCAGCAAGCTAGAAAAACTTGACCTCGGGGCATTTAAAGGCACAGTTCATTCCAACAATATGTGGGCTCACGGTGAATGAGATCTGTTGCTTTCAGGTATGATGTCATAGCACCGGTTTCTGTTCATTGTAAGCTGTGTAGGTAGGTATTGTGGGTATTGTTTGACAGAACTGTGCTTTTAACGAAGAATGAATCATTCTTTATTATGGTTTTCTTCAGTAGTGTTTAATCGGCTTTATACTGCCGTGGTGAATGAATGTACCTCGGTGGCTTGGATTTTCAAAAATGTTTGTAATGTTGTTTTTTAAAGCATTGATAATACCCATAATACACTCAGAACAGCAGTAATAAATAATTAACAGTTATTCCATAACCTCTGATTGTATATGAACTCATAGCTATTATTATATATAATCAGAGAGGGTGTAATAACTTATTATTCTATTCACTGGAGAGAATAGTATTATTAGAATTCTTACCATATTTTATACGAATACAATTTTTAATATGTTATTAAATTATTGTGTTTATTATGTTCTTACCAACAAATACTTTACCGAGGAGCCGGTTGGCATGGAGAGGCGGCACGGTGGCAAAGTAGTTGGGACGTCTGCTTCACAGCAAGAAGGTTGTGGGTTCAAGTCTCGGCTCGTTGAGCTGGTTTCTGTGTGGAGTTTCCATTCCCTTCCTGTGCTTGCGTGGGTTTCTTCCGTATACTCCAGTTTCATTCCACAGTCCATTAGGGTAATTGGCTGTTCCATATTGCCCCTAGGTGTGATTAATCAGTGTGAAGGGTTGTGTGTGAGGGATGACCCTGTGATGGTCTGGAGAAATATTCAGGGAGTACCCCCCTTTCGCTCAGTGTTGGCTGAGATAGTCTCCAGTGTAGTAGGAGTAAGCGGTTTGGCAAATTGGTGAGTGGTTAGCATGGAGAGCTAGCCATACATCTGCTCTTGGCAGACCGATTACTGTGCCATCTCCCTTGGTCACCGGCATCAGGTGACACCAAGGATGGAGACCTGTTCCTTGCAATAAGCTGATCAAGTCGCGTTTGGTGGGAGAAACTTCTAAAGCTCTTAAATATCTAATTATTTTAAATAAAAACTACAGTTGAATATTTTTATTCTGGTGGCATGGTGGTGAGCACGTCTGCCTCACAACAAGAAAGTCCCAGGCTCAGTGAGGGCGTTTCTCTGTGGAGTTTATGTTCTTCCCCTGCATGTGTGGGTTTCCTCCATCTACTTGGATTAATAAATATTTAATAAGTCTAGTAAGAACGGATGAATTGGCTACCAAGGGTTAGCTTTTAGCTGAACGGATTACGACCGCCTCCCTTTTGTTTTCTGTCATGATGTTGCAACTAATTGTAGATGCAGGGGTATTCTAGTAGTAGATTAGCCAATCAGAACACATGATCACTCATATCCAATGAATTCACATAGAATAAAATTAGAACATTAATATTATACTATATCAGTCATTCAGTGCTCCTCATTGTTTTCCTATTATAGAAAAGTTTATTTTTCTTTTGTGTAACCCTTGATCTCCTTTTTTTTTTAACCAACAAGTTACACTTTGTTCATGCCCTTGTCTTGGGTTAGAATTTACTCCCCGAACCCGAGCTGTTATGCGATCCCTCACTGTCCCTGGCTCCACGTAACCGCCAGTTACTTCCTGACGAGGATGAGATGGATGTGAAGGATGAGGATAATGTGGAGAATGAGGAGGACGAGGCTGAGTTGTTATGGGTAACCCATTAGCTTACCAGGACTGCACGATTTCAGACTACAGTAATTTGCATCGTTCCTGCAGTGAATATCACTGTAATTATTAAAACATTGGCTAATCGGAACCGTGAAGAGTGTGTGTGTGTGTGTGTGTGGGAGTCAGCTGCAGTGGATTGGGTGTGTGCTAACATAAAGCAAGAGTTGTGTTGGTTCATTTGGGTGGTAAGTGTAAATGTGTACAAGTATCTCATACAGTGTTGTTGGAGATGTTTTAAATGATTGGCATGTGTGTGCACATGCATGTTACTCTCCATTTGAGAGAAATGATTTTGCTTTAAGGGACTTACTCTCAATTGAGTGATAATTTAAAGACAGCTGATTAAAGACCATGTTTACACAGGAAAAAAAAGCACAGATCCATACTGACTACCTGAATACAGGTGTGGCATGCTTATTATTCATATCCATGCACTCATGAATAAATAATGATGTGTGTCATACAGCATTAAAGGGATTCACGTTCACTTTCCAGGTATATTAAATAAAGATGAAATACACTGTTATCTCTTTGAGCTGGTACTGAACTCGTGAATTGATAATAGAAGATAAAACCCATGAGATGTTCATAAGTGAATGGACCCCTTTAAGTGGATTTTAAGTCGACTAATCCGACTAATGTGCGGAATCTGCTTGCGGAAGGACGGTTCACTGCGTGGTGGTGCTGCTGTTGTCTGTGTGACCTTTACATCATTCCTCTTGCTCATCAGGAGGCGTTGGTTGAGGAAGAACTGGGCTTCGATCCGAACGACCCGAACCGACCACGCTTCACTCTGCAAGAGCTGCGAGATGTCCTGCATGAGAGGAATGAGCTGAAAGCCAAAGTGTTCATGCTGCAAGAGGAACTTGCCTATTATAAAAGGTCAGTTGTTTGGTCTTGTGGTTGTTATAAACATTCGCACCTTCATCATAAAGGTTAAAGGTTAGGGTTTGATGTTTTTCTCGTCTGTAAAGATTTGGTCATAGTGGATTACATATATAACTATTAATGTTATAATAGAACAGCAACTGTATTAGAGCCTGTTTTGTTGTAGTGTTTGTTTTAACATGCTATTAAATGTACAAGATAAAATATATACCATTTATCTACTATCTACATATCAATATCATTTAAACTGCCTGGACAAAAAAGGCACTCACTCTAATATGCTATTGGATCATCTTTAGCCTTTATTACAGTAAGTAATCACCATGGCATTGTTCCGGCAACATCACAAAATATATTTCCACCCAGGGTAGGGTTAATTTTTCGCCGCCATCTTCAAGAAAAAGTCCATTGAGATGATTCGGTACATTCAGGTCGTCAGCTAACTTTATTTTATTGCTATATAATGTTGCTGAGCCTCAACCTGACCAACTGAAGCAACAATGCTATGACAGTTAAGTGCTATAATCAAGGTTAAAGACCAGCCAGGTCCAGCAAACTAACTTTTTTTTTTTGTCCGTGCCATAGTGTATACAGTATATTAGGCAAACGGACCCTAGGTGTGAATGATTGTGTGTGTGTGTGTTGGCACTGTGATGGTCTGGCGAGCTGTTCAGGGTGTACCCTGCCTTCACCCAGTGTCGGTTGAGATAGGCTCCTGCCTCCCTGGAACCCTAGTAAGGATTAAGGGGTATGGCAAATGAGTAAGTGAGTTTATGTTGCTGTAGAAATTATAACCTTTTAGAATACGCGTTTAATATAAATCTGATTTTGCATTACAGCCCAGGCTCTGACCAATCAGAATCAAGAATTCAGCAGCGCTGTGGGAAAAAAATACAAATGTTAATAGGGAGCTATTTTAGGTTCATGGATAACCTTGTGTGTCCTGTTTCCTCCAGTGACGAACAGGAAGATGATGCACACCCGCCCACTCCGGACCCTTCGCCTACACTTAGGCCTCGCTCCCGGACCGGCGCCCAGCCAGAGTCTGGCATAAAGCGCTTGTGCGTACTGCAAACTTCCTTCAACCTCTTTCTGTCTTTCTGTCTCTCTCTCACACACACACACACACACACAGATATTTACAGGGAAGAATGTCCAGAGCAACTCATATTTCCCCTTTTGTAAATCCCATACTTGCATCCACATGCACTCAATCCTGAAAAAAACAAAAGGTAATAAACATCTATTACTCACGTAATAACCTCCATTCAGACGTGCTCTTTCAGCACATCATGTTTTGGCACCCTTGTGACATGATCATGATTAATCCTAGTGTCAGTGGAACGTTCTGGTTAGTATTGCTCGACTTCCCCAAACAGATGAGGAATTTTGGCAGATGTCCAGTGTTAGCTGGAGCTGATTAATGGTTTCTGTTCATCTTTTGCTCAACTCTACATCTCTGTGCCTTTCTGCAACAGGATCTTCACAGCCATTATGCCGATGGTGGCGGCTGGCTTGATTGCAGATGACCCCACTTTACAGCCAATCAGAAGACTTGTTTCTCTTGTATGGCCCTTTTTAAATGGTTGACCTTTGTGTTCTTTTTTAATTTTTTTTTTATAAACAATCCCACTTTAGCCCTGCATGTTTTTTCTTTTAATTACCTCCTTTTATTAATTACTGGCACTGCATGCCCTTCCCTCCTGACCTCTCATTAAAGGTCCAATAACACCAAAAATATTCTGATTGGCTGATTGTGGGGTTGTGCTGTCAGGTGTTTGTTGGCTGGAAGGTCGTTAGAATCAGCCAGTCAGAATAAAAAACGTATTTCCTCTTCTCCAGCTCACATGCTAATACTTGTGACCTAACTATGATCCACTGCTATGACCCACTAAGGATTTTAAAACTCTAACAATAATTAGCCTAGTGCTCATCTTTGTTTCCTGGTGTGACTCATGGTCAGATGGATGGCTGAAATGTTTGTATGTAGTGCTTTCTTGATTTAAAATTTTTTCATTTCTATATAAAAAGCATCAGCATGAAAGACAACAGCTGTTTAAAAAAAGGTTATTTTCTTATAATGGCTCCGTTTTGCTCTTAAGAAGTAACAGGGTCGAGATTTTTACCTCCGCCAGCAAGTATTGGATTCCCATGTTTGTTTATTTGTGTATAAGATCAACTCAAAGATTTATGCACAGATTTGGATGATTTCTTTTTCTAAAGTGGGGAGTGGTACAAGTGAAAATCCATAAAATTTTGGAAGTGATCTTTGAACAGGATCATACTGAAAGAAATTTCATGAAATCCTAAAAAAAAGGCCCATTTTATAATACGTGCCAAAATGTTCAGGTGCCCACTAGGGGGAGACATTTCATTATAACTATGCCAAATTATAATAATCTAGATGTACCTGGTCAGAGGTACCTTGCAGTCTGATTGCTCCTCTAGTTTTAATGTAGAATTAGCAAATATTCATATAATAGGTGGCATCCAGATTAATGGCGTGAGGACACTGAAGAACTTTCATTCTCACGTGATCATCAGGAAATTTAGATGCATCTTTCTGGTGAATGTGTCACATGTCAACTGGGAACAAATTCTAAATGTTTCATGGAGTGAATGTGTTCTGGTGCCAGGGTTGAAATGCTCAAATGTACAAATTTTTGTTTTTAGAATGAGATATAAGAAGGATTCCTACAGTAATCAAGAAATACGATTTCCTTCCATGACCGGGAGTCTATGGGAGCCAATTGGCCAAGCTCTCACATGAGGGGGGGGTGGAATACACTCATTTCCCTGTTACTCACAGTAGTCACGGTCGTCTGTGAGCTCATTCGTACGAGGGGGCAGATAGAACTTTCCCTCTGAGTGTATTAGATCACCCCTAAATACGAATACCCAGCATGTCAAAAAAAGGGGCATGTGCATGTTTATGTGCCTCCCTGGTTGATGGTGTGATAGGGCAGGCAATACTTGACGGGTGAAAATTGGATACGGCTATATTAGGGGAGAAAATTGGGAGTGGGGTGTGTCAATGGAAAAAAAACCCTTCAAATCCTGGCTTCACCAAGATGCCACTGTTTAACTGTCAGTGTAATTATAAATATTCCTCACAGAAGCTTGTAGCAAATCAGCATGTTTATACTTGTATCAGACATCTACCAACGTAGAGCTTGAATCTCATGGTTATATACAGAAATTGCTCTAGTAGATTTATTAACAGACTTGAAGTGGCTGTCTCACATTTCCCAGAATCCACTGCGCAAAGTAGTGGGTCACACTATACAGAAGGCAATCTGTACCAATTCTGCAAGTTCGTAAGCCATAGATCTTCAATTATAGCATGAAAATCAACTGTATTTTTGTACGATTATTCTGTTTTTTATGGACCTGAACCAGCCTCAAACATCTCGCCCGCATCCAAAAAAAAAAAAGCCTGTCAGCCTGTTACACAACAAAAAGAATTGTTGTTGTTATGGGAAGAATCAACAGACCCCTTTAAATAAAACTATGTTGAAAATGAGCTGTGATTAAAGCTAACTGTAAGGTCTCTCTTCTCTCTTTCAGGTTTAGCTTCTTCTCCCGGGACAAGCGGCGCAGCTCACAGAGGGGCACAGCACAGTTTGACGACAACTATAGCCCATGGTCCCGTAAAGATGACGTGTATACAGAGCAAGCCCAGGAAGCTTTACAGCACATGTAACCCATTGAACACTGACAAAGCACAAAGAACCTCTAGTCTCTAACTCCTCCGCAGTGTCTCAAGCAATACATCCACTCCACTGTTACAGTCACGTTTCCCTGCTAGCGGTGCGTTAGTGGTTAAAGACAAAAGGGAACGGGAACCTCTTAAGTATAGATATGACGTGATGCTTCCAATGTTGACGTCTTTAAAGAGTGGGATGTCAGGCTTCATTTAAAGTTGTTTTATGTGCGTGTTTGCTTACCAGACATTATAGGAATTTATGATCATGGTTGCAGTCATGAGGAGAGCCAAGGAGGCCGTGTCGATATGCCTCCAGGAGTGTTTTTGGATTAGTGCACTTTATCATGTTCGTAAATTCAAATTGAATAATGAAATGAGGTGATGCCTAACAAAAGATTTCGGTTTTATCGCTGAAAGAATGCCTATAATGGGATGGTGAATTGCCAAGTAAAGGTGGTGTGTGGTTTGTTTGGGGGTTTTTTTGCACAAAGATTATGGGGACAATTTTAAAACCATGGAACATTGAGATCGGTGTGCTATTATCAGGGTTGGGGTCAATTACAATTACAGACTCAAATTCTGTCAGATACCACTAAATACAGTGTATGTCATAAAGTCCCAGGAACTTACTGATCAGAGTGTGCATTGCAGCTCAAGAACATCAGTTACTCGAACATGGCATCTGAGAGCAGACACTTGTCTGGCCTGAATACTTTTGCAGTGATGGAAAATAGTCACTCTTTTCATGAACGTGAGAACCCCGTCTTATTGACAAACAATATACCTAAAATATACACTTACTTGGCTGTGATGTAATTGGTGATTAAAATTAATCGAAGCAAATTACTTAACGCAAAACGATGCAATAGATTTTTTTCCCTCTTATTAAAATTACATGAGCACTTACCAGAATTAAATTACAATTAGGTTCTCACCCAAGATTTCAGTGACACTGTAATTGTAATTATCAATCATGTAATTGACACCAACCCTGCTTATTATTATTGTCACTACTAAGTTCTGCTATAGAAAAGATCTAAAGAAGGGTGTTTGGGCATTCCAGACTCTCACGTAAAGTGGAGTCACATCAGCAAATGTTAGCAAGTGTCCGTCACCAGCTGTTCTGCATTCTTATGACGTGTGGCGCTTCTACTCGGCAGTGAGTCCTAGAGTTTAGTCAAAGCATGAAAATGTCAACGCAGTTACAGCAACATACTAAAAAAAAGGCTTCTTTGTGAGCATGGAGACTTTACCCGTGGTTTTATTCATTATTTAAAAGCAAACCAGATATACTGTATACACTTTCTGTGTGGTTTAAAGGTTTCAGGAATTTTTTTTTTTTTTGTAATGATGAATGTACCCCACTGCAGATCTTTAATGAACAATAATGATGAATGCTGCAAAAATTCATCTCATTGGCTATTAAATATTTTATACATCATCCCACCCTTGTAGTTTTTCCTTCTTATAATTCAGAAAATTAATGTTTTCACCTGTCGGTTTGTTTGTGTGCAACATAACGCAGAAATTTATGCACAGATTTGGATTACATTTTTTTATAGAGCAGGGTGTGGTACAAGTACCAAACTGTTACGTTTTTAGGTGACCCATGCAGGGGAAAAAAATCCCCTGAAAAAACTAGTTCCTTTAACACAGAAATACCTTATCTGCAAAGGGCCTGGGTGCAGGTTTTCACTTCAACCAAGCAGTAGCCACACCTTCCATCTGTTCTCTGATCTGAGAGGAGAAAAAAAAGACTAGATGGCATATTAGTTTCAATGTTGAAGCCAGGTGGCAGCCATATTGGTGAGACTGGAGCTGTTGAAAGCCAACACAGCTCAAAAATGTTACTGCTGACTGTACTCAAATAGCAGGGAAAACAATAATGGAAATAATGACATCCAGGATCCACAAATTTCAGCTCTGCAGGGTTTTTTATTTATTATTTCAATTAGTTACAAATACCAGTGAAATTATTAGTAAAGTTATATGAATTTAAGGTATTCTGACCATCAGCAACAAAAATCTTCAGAGTTTTTGAGCAGTTTGCTTTGTCGCTTCATTTTTATCAAGGTGGTCTCACCAAGAGGGCTGCCACCCGGCTTCAAAATGTAAACACTACTATGTAATCTAGTCTCTTCTTTTTTTTTTTTTTTTTTTTTTTAGATCAGTGATTAAAATAGGTGTGGCTACTGTTTGGTTGAAATGAAAACCCACACTGTCCTTTTACGGAGAAGAGCAGACATCTCTGCCCTGACATGCCAAAATGATTATCACAATGTGCCCACTAGGGCGAGACATTTCATTTTAACTATGCCAAGTAATAATTTTAAGCTAGAGATGTTTTGGAGATTTTCCAGATTAATCAGTGCACTGCTCACCAAAACGTATTCGTGCCTGCAAAGACACCTGAATGCCCCTCAAGTTTCCTGCTAAAAATATATATAAAAAAAAGTGTCATTTTCCTTAAAGGCACAGTGTGTAACATTTGTGAGCATCTATGAGCAAAAAGTAGGCACACCAGTAAATAAGTTTTTAATTAATCTAAAGTTATTACTAAAGAAAATTGAGTTTTCTTAATTTTAGAATAAAATGTTTATTTCTACATGTGGAGCGGGTCTCGCTTTAGGTGGCTGCCCTTTTGCACCGCTATGTTTCTACTGTAGCCCAGAGCCATACAGGCTTTAAAGGGGAGGGGGTCAGGAATAAAACTTTAGTTGGTTGCTTTCTGGAACTTCACCACTAGATACCACTAAATCTTACACACCGTACCTTTAAGTTTTTAGACACCGGTGTTAAAAATGAGTCATCTTTTATCCGAATCTCTGTACGAGTCCCGATATCTCCTCTCATCCTTTCCTCGGTTGGATTCTCTCTCGCTACTCCGGTCCGTGTATCGTCTGGAGTCCCTTCTGTCTTTATGATAGTCCCGACCTCCTCTCTCGTTCCCACGTTCCCATCCGTCCCTCCGATTCCGCTGTCGCCCATGCTCTCTAATCCAGCCTGGAGACGCGTCTAGTCTCTCCTCTCTTCCTCCATCTCTCCATCGATCAGCGAGTCTGGGCATTGCACCCGGCAGGTTTATGGGTCTCCTGAATGGTCTGTCCCTGCCTCCGAACCTCAGCTGGCCTGACTCTTTCTTTCCTCCTAGGCCACCACCGAGTCGCCGTGGTATCCAGCCCTGCAGAGTGCGCTCCTGCTCAAAGTCCACAAAAATCTCATACTGGTCTACGACCATCTTGTTGCCGTCCCTCCACGCTCGCATAAGACAGCGCTCCTCCTTGTACTCCACAAAGGCATAGCCCTTGGAGAAGCCAGTCACTGCATCCCGGACGAGACGCAGCCGCCTGATGTCACCGAATTTGGAGAAAACGACACGGAGATCTTCTTCAGATGTCTTTTTGTTGAGCCGTGCAACAAAAAGCGTGAGCTGTGGGTCACCCGTAACGCCTTTATTGGTCTGGTAATTGGCATTCATCGCCCGAAATATGGCACGGTCATGGGGCTCGACATCGGTGCTGTCGATGCTGCCAGCCTTGAGGGGGTTGTAGACTTTCGCCAGAGGACTCCAATCGTTCATTTTCTGATAGGAAATGGGCAAAAAAAGAGCAGCTCATTAGATCTGTACAGATTAAAAAAACAATTATGGCTTGAGAACTGAGGTGTAACAGTGTAATCTGAGAACCAAACCATAGAATTCTTTAAGGTTCCCCCATTTCTTAACCCATTAACTCTTAAATTAATCATTAATGCTTGCAATTTATTTAATAATTATTGCTTCCGCTACAGAGTCGTATTTTTCTTGTTGTTTTATATAAGTAGTTTAATAAAAATGAGAATTCATTTCTAATTGTAATTGTAAATTGGATTTTAGATGGAATCAAGTTTCATATCTGGCAACCCAAGCAAACCCCCTCATACACACTACAATGAAACGACTAGCAAAGTAAAGGTCTTAGATTTGAAATAGAACTATTCTGAGTATAGAGCCTTTACCCTCCTTCTGATGTATCCCTGATTCCAGGGTAATGTCAACATCTGGTTTTACGCAGTAATGGTTGCGCATGATTGGGTATTGAGTCAGTAATCAAAGGTTAAAGTCTTCGGCTAAAACGCTGTTTACCCACGGATATAAGTGCAGTAGTGGGTTATTTCAAATAAGTTTTATTCATAATTTCACCATCATGATTTTGCTACAATTCCAGAACTTGTGGTGTCATAAAAAACCCAATCAAACTAACAAAAAATATTGAATGTGCATCCCAAATCAATCACTTACTGATTTCTCATCTGGAGACCCTGAAATGTCCCTGACAGCAGTCTCATTGATATAAAATGTCCTCCAGACTCCAAAAAAAATTTAAATAAAAAAAATCTAGCGGGGACAGAACCTGTAATTTTATACCGTGGATTTCTGGCGGGGTCTGAACCTGGTGATTTTATACCGTGGATTTCTTTTTTTCCCGGAAGTGATGTTGGCACGTTGGAGAGTGTTGATGTCTCATGCGGAGATGGTGAGACGTCACATTCTAGTGACTCTTGAGAATGAGAATGCTGCCAGAGATGAGCGAGACGGTAGGTAATGGTTTATACAGCATATATACATATATAACTCTGCGTTCCTGTCGTCAGTTGATTTAGGAACTAAAACTGCAATTTCTGCGCTTGTTGTTTGTGCAGCTCAGCACTGGCTCACAATGTCATCATGCACGAGGTCAGTGATGTAACCCAGCCAATCCAAGGAGTCCACGTCGCTACGAGGCTGGAACAGCCAATCAGAAAGGCAACATGTTTCCGCATGCCCAGATTTGTAACACTCACAGGCCAGGACTGACGTCGACGGAGGGAACCGCTGATGTCATACGTGATTGTTTTAAAGAGCCGGTAACAACAATTCACCACAGGTAGCCTTTAATAAAGTAACCTGTAGCATCAGTGGTTACAGCAGCTAGCATGAACTATTTAACATGGAGGTTTAATGATTTTATATATATATTTATATATATATATATATATATATATATATATATATATATATATATATATATAATATTTTTTTTTTTTAAGGCAGCAAATGTTTCTCTTTTTTCTATTTAACTTATTAAATACGAACACAAACAATTAGCCTCTACCACCAGCCTCAGAAATATAACTGCCGGCTCCCAAATGACCTGATAATAAACATGAAGTGCACTACACAGCGTAGACAAAGCATTAATCCATCCACTACATAGTGCACTTACATACCGAGTGGAAAACAATTTGAAACAACAAACACGCAGACACTAGTGATGCAGAATAATACCAGGAAAATCAACAAACAAACAAACCAACCACCATTTAATACTTACCAACAGTAAATATGCACACCACTGTGAAAATGTAACTTACCACACAAAAGAAACTTCCCGCAGAAACAACAAAAATACAATTAATCCCACATACAGCCGCGCTGTGTCCTGTCATGTGCAGCAGGTTAATAGTTCCGTGTAGAAACTCCTATAGTGTAATTGATCCGGGACGCGCTGTGGGTTACGGCTAAATAACATATTAAAAATTACGATTTAAAGAAAAAAACATTTTCTTAAAAAACGAATACAACATAAAAAAACATGCACGTATGTAATCACACTAAGACGAGGCGTGTTGAAGCATTTATTCAGAGTGGAATCGCTTACTAGTGGCCTTTGTAGTATGTAAACCATAGATCTCATACAAGCTAGATAGGCAACACCCCACTGCTAACAGCGCCACCTGCCCGCCATCTTGGTAGTTGCTCCCTCTGCTTTGTAAAATGGAAAGTTTTAATGTATACATAGACAGTAAACTCTGTGTGTGTTTGTATACAGTAGTGTTTTTTGTCTAAAAGGGCTCCTAATAAAAATTAAAAAATTACTTATCTATAATTTATTTTGGTGAAAACGTATTGAACAATGCTATAGTAGGCAATGCAAACCAAAAAAAATATAATAATCACACACGCGCATATATAAAATTCATTTTCTGAACCGCTTAATCCTGAGCTGGTGGGAACCACAATGGGTAAAACCTATTAAAATATGTTATCTTATTAAAATATGTATTGTCTAAAAATGCATCTATACAGTGGAACCTCAGTTTTCATACAGCATCCTTTTTCACAAACTCAGTTCACGAGCAAAATTTCAGAACAATAATTGCCCTCGGTTGCAGCACAAATGCTCGGTTGTCAAACAATTTGTTGTCCCCCAGCAGCGCTTGCTCAAGTGATGCCCACTCTGAGGGTCTCAGATTTTGGCGATATTGTCGTGTATTATTTATTTAATCTAGTGAAAGTGTAAAAGCAAAAAGAATCGTGAGAACAAACAAGAGAGGTGAAGAAAGAAATCATATGAAAGTATGAAAATGGTGTTCATGTCTACTGAATGAAACTTTCTTACCTAAAACCTTATTCTTTATTCAGTTGGTATGTCATACTGTAATAGGATTGCGGCGAGAGAAGGTGGTCAGGAACAGCTTAATCCATTATACAGTCTTGCCTACGGGTAAATATGTTTCAGTTTATGAACAAATCAGTTGTAGAACAACATTTAAGAATGAATTAAATGATATGGGGTTACGTGTTAGGTAAAGGACAAGAGGAAATAGTAATCATTACTTTAACACCAAGCACAGAGATGCACATTAAAAATTTTGGCGACTTTTCTCATTCTATTCATAGAAACTGATAATTATCCCGGAATACAATACATTTTTATGAAGGAACAGAACAAGAATGTTTGAGCTTTTCAGGAAAATGTAATTCCTGTGACATTGTCATGTCTTTTTACATTTAAAAAAAAAAAAAAAAAGGAACTGGCTCACAACAAGGCTCCATCCTTTTAAGCGGACATGTCCACTGCTATTTCAAAATTGTTGGAACCATCTTGATGAAGAATATACTTGGTTTTTTTTTAAATTAGTGAAGTCAATACCTCAAACAATTCAGGCACCAGGTAGAGCAACAAGGTAATTGAAAAATTTGCCCCCCCAATACAGACTCAAACACAACTGTAAAAAACAACAGTATAATCTATTTAAATAAATCAAAAAATTAATACAAATTTTAAGTCATCTTTACTGAAAACACATGCTGGAGCTCCAGGATACAGCGTAACATTACCCATTACTATAAAAACGTAAACGAGACTTTTGCATAAAATCATTTTATTAAACAACGTGTCCATCCCAGCTTAGAGAATCAGTTGAAAACTCACACTCGGGATTGGTTCGTACTGAAATCTCCAAAAGAGGTTCAGATTGACAATGTTTTCAAATCCATTACATCACGCTCAACATTGTAAAACTGTAAGACTCCAAATTAAGTCGAGGGAGGCTGGGGGTACCTTCCAGTTTTCGCAAGCTTTTAAAACATGGCTCTTCAAAGCAACACTCACATTCCACAGAATAGTTTGCACTTCATAAATAGTTATTGCTAAGCCATTAACTACTATACACTGGCTTAAGAAACTCCTTATATAAAAATGCAGACAGTTTGACTATAACTGCAAGCTTTGGAAGCACTGCTCTACAAGTATATAAAATATTAAAAAAAAAACAAAACAAAACAAAAAACCCACAAAAAAAAAAAAAAAAAAAAAAAAAAACAAAAATCAAATCTAGCATGTGGTACAGCAGGATAAATATTTTAAAAGTATCATGTAGAACACGTGGAATATGTACCGTAACTTAAATGTGTTTAAGTCACTTATTAACACACCCAAAAAAGTACTACCCCCTAAACATTCTCAGTTTGTTTACTAAGGCAATAATTAAATTAAAAACTGGATTTAAGAAACGAGCTGTTCCCTTCCTGGAATCCATCAGTGTTTGAGCCACGGGTGAGCAGCTATAGAGGCTTTACTTCGGTCCCCGTAATCATACAGCAGCTCCTCTCCTTCCTCAATATCTCGAGAGGCCACCAGGATCAGGTGAGGTATTCCATTGATGTCATGGAGTTTGGTCTGACAGTTGCCATTCTTACTGTGGTTGATGAGACGTCCCAAGCGGTCAGTTTCCTTCGTGGCATCCACACTGTGGTGAAAGCAAATGACGGCAGTTAGCCAGGTATGCACCAGATTTTATGACTGATACAATACGGACACACTCAGAGAGGAAACCCTCAATATTCTTCTTCTCCTGATTTAGTCATAGCTAATTCCCATCCATTAAACACTGCTTTCCTATTACATCCCCATCACTACCAACCAGGGAGGGGTGTAAGCAAGCACGTGCCCCCCTCTTTAACATATGAGGCCATCACCCGCATCTTTACAAACTGCTGCGCCTGCATCTTCAGGGGCGGCCGAACACACTTTTATACTAATGAGCTCACAGATGCCCATGTTTGGTGCCAGCTGGTGGTCACTGTAAGTGACAGGGAGGCGATTGTGAGAGCTTGGCCAATTAGCTCCTATGTACTCCCAGCCGTAGATGGCTGCCTCATCAACCTGTGATCTCCAGGTTGATAGCCAGTGAATTTGCATTACTAGCTCTTTAAAACGGTCATGTATGATATCAGCAGTTCTGTCAGACGACGCCAGTCCTTGCCTTTAGGCGCAGCAACATGCACAGCAACGTTGCCTTTTTCATTGGTTGTTCAAGTGCTGGTAGTGACTGGAATCCGTTATTTTGTCCTATTAGCTGGGCTGCGTGCAGCAGACACCAGTCTAAGATTAGATTACTGGCCAGTGCTGAGCTGTGTCACCAGAAAAACAGTGACGTGCAGAGCGTAGGCTGAACAAACAACAAGCGCAGAAATCATAACATCGGCACAGGCCGTACCCTGAAAACATTTCCTTTCAGACGCAATTCAGTAGCCTACAAAGGCCACTTTAAATAATCCTCTCTGACAGCCCAATAACAGTAAATATATTATTTTTCTATTCTGTCCTATAAACATGAAGACATGTAGTTCCATGACCTACCAATACGTTTTGCTGAGATACTGGAAGTAATACATGTAGCAACCCGTGGTTGGGTCTTGTGCGTATACAGCCTCCCTTTTTTTAGCATCAGTTTTCAGTAAAAGGTCTCCGTGATATTCCACGACGTACTGCCCTTTCTGGAAGTTTTGGGTGGCAAAAACGCCTCTTCCCTTTCCTTCGATGTACTTCACCTTCACAGCAGAATAAATCATGATCAAAGTTAACATCCTGATGATCACATGCATAACTTATTCTTTAAAAGAAACCACTTATTTACCATCATTCCATCCTCTATCCCGTTTGTGATCAGCTCATCTAGATGTTTCTTCTGTTCACACTGCAGACAAAAGAACCATAAATAAATCCACAGATACCTGTCCATTATCCAACTGTACAGGAGGATCAGTGTTTAGCACACATTCTGTGTAACACACCAAACAAACTATGATTTTAAATTTAATCTAGTTCAGCAAGGGAACAACACCTCAAACTGAGGCTGGATGCTGACCATTAAGATTAATGAAATCAGCATTTCATAACATTATACAATCATAACATTTTATATATACGCATGTATAAAGAATAAATCAATTACCTTTAATTCAGTTTTGCTTTTCCGTGAGCTTCTCCGGATGGGATAATAATCTGTAACCTTTCTATTATTGCTCTCTGCACTAAAAGGAAACAAAATCAATGTGTATGAATAAGTTGATTTAAAATGTCCCACATTCTATAGATAGATAGATAGATAGATATAGATAGATAGATAGAATGTGGGGGAAAAATACCAGTACTACAATTTAATCCCGACAAGCCTGTTTCGTGGTTGCCCACTCATCAGGGAATTTATTTTCCCCACACACAATATATTTAGCTCTACTTCGACGTATCGAGCACTGTTCTACGGAAAATCAACTCAAGATCATATATATATTGTGTGTGGGAAAAAATAACAGTACTACAATTTTATCCCGACAAGCCTGTTTCGTGGTTGCCCACTCGTCAGGGGATTTAT
>JAOUQZ010000008.1:12164132-12190580 GCA_028564935.1 Neosilurus hyrtlii | reverse complement strand
AAAAAAAAAAAAAAAAAAAAAAAAAAAAAAAAAAAAAAAAAAAAAAAAAAAAAAAAAAAAAAAAAAAAAAAAAATTACATATATATATATGGTGTGTGTACACACACACACACACACACACACACACACACACACACACACACACACACACTAAACTGGAAGTGTCACATGGCTTTCCCTGTTTAAATGTAAATTTCTTAATTTGGGTAAAACACTGTTGATCTTAAAGTTTCCCATAAAGTTACTAAATAAAACTTGGATTAAGTTAATGTTTAGTTGGTAAACATTTGTGAAAATGACTTTCAGCCCTGACCCCCTTTGTTTTTACAGTCTGTTAGGATAGCGTCATGAGTCAGGTTTTTAAATCAAAACTTCCGGTATATGCCACGCCCACTTCCGGGAAGCAAACTTACAGTACGAGTTCTGATAGTTTATATAACAAAACGGCAATGTATCACCTCTCTACTTTACATTTTATACTTTAATTTGTAAATAGTTATTAATACATAATGCTTAAATACAACAAGAAGTAATCTTATGATTATGTTTTATTTCTATAACGGCATGAGTGGAGCAGTACACACGGGATATTCAAAATATTAAACAGCTGGACTGAATATTGCAGGTGATGTTATTTCCCCTTCACCTCAACATCCAAGCTGACACACTACTCCAAAAACCTTCCTACATGAGGATTACTGTGTGAAAGCTATATACAGTAAGTCACAATAATACTCCCTTGTGCTGTATCTAATACAAACATTTACACTTCTGGTGTAAAGTGCAATAAATACATGTCCAGAAATATTCCCCCCTTGTGAAACAACGCTGTAAACTCATGAATGGACTCGGTTGAAGTTGTTGTTGGTGGTAGTGAACACGCCCACACAACTACTGGGCCTTGAACAGACCTCACTTCTCCACAGGCTAACTTACCAAAAAACATACCTCTCTTTTTCACATTATTGACACCAGGGCATGTTTAGTAAACAAGGAGTCATAAATAGGAACTAAATAGCCAAACCGCACGCGCTTTGTACCGCCATGGTCAACAAACAATAGATAACAATTAGCAAGCTAGTTTAGAAGAAATAAGGAAGGGCATGTAAACAAAGAGAGAGCATGTGTGCATGCTAACAATAACACAGTTTTAAATAAATGATGTGTGTCCCAGACTGAGACTGGAGTACTAGGGGTGTTTTGTCCTACCCCGTTCATTGCAGGCGGTGTTATCCGGCTTGGTTTCGGTGAGGTTGCGGGTCCTGGCGTGTGAAAAGCAGCCGAGCAACAATCCTTATTCTCTTTCCAGACTTTTGGGCGTCCACACGGTGCAGGAAGAGGACATTCCAGTGTTATCTACTGCAATTCGTCTCGACTCCAAGCGCTAAAAATACAACTTTTTTTGCTGTTTCATTTGCAGTACCTCGCCCGGGTCGGTGTTTCACTTCCACGCCGCCATGTTTCTACTTTTAAGTCATTGAAGGGAGGAGACATGTGAGCGTTTAAATGGCTGTTCGGAGCTGCCGCGAAATTCATCTCCGACAGGTGGCGCTGTTCATTCTGCTGCCTTCTACTTAACATTTCCCGCCATTTTCTACCTAATTTGGTCAACCAGTTGAACAGAATGGTGTGTGTGTCTGTCTTTATATATATGTGTGTCTGCCTCACTCACTGAATTGCCGACCTGCTTCCATAATCCCATAAGGGTCGTTCGTGCACGGGGAGGCTGGAGCCCATCTCAGCCAACTCGGGGCAGGGCAGGTACACCCTGGACAGCTCACCAGGCCATTGTAGGGTTAACACACATACAACTATTCACACTTGCTCGCACACAGAGGAGCAATTTGTCAAGTAGCCTACTGTGCATGTTTTTGGACTGTGGGAAGAAACCGGAATACCCAGACAAGCATGGGGGGAACCCACACAAGCATGGGGGGAACATGCAAACTCCACACAGAAACGCCCGAGACCAGGAATCAAACCCACTCCTTATTGCTGTGAGGCGGACGTGCTAATCACTGCGTCTCTGTGCCTCCCTTACCTGAGCTCTTTTGTTTTAAAACAATTAAATGTACTTGATGGTTGCATAAACCTCAATAATTTATCCTTTTTTTGTTATAGGATGGTTAAGGAGCACTGAACAAAACATCAGATTGTTCAGAATAAACCTTTTCCAGGTTTAAAATTCAGTGTGTGTATATATTTTTTTAATGTTAGGTTTATTTTAACAGAGGGAGACAGAATATTAACAAAAAAAATCCAAAACAAAAACAAAACCCATACTATATAAATGTTATACATTGATTTTAATGCAATAAAGTGAAATAAGTATTTGATCCCCAATCAAAACAACATTTAGTACTTGGTGGAGAAACCCATGCATGTCAGATGCTTTTTGTAGTTGGTTACCAAGTTGCACACATCTCAAGAGGGATTTTGGTCAACTCCTTTTTACAAATCCCCGACAAAGAAATGCTTTATTTCACTCATTTGCCGAACTGCTTAATCCTACTATGGTGGCATGGAGGCTGGAGCCTATCTCAGCAGACACTGGGAGAAGATGTGATACACCCTGAACAGGTCACAGGACAATCGCAGGGCCGTAATACTTTAATCCACAGCCTATTTTCTGTGCTTAGCTGAGTTAACATTTGACAAGAAAACGTCTATATTATACGTCTATAGTCTATAATCCGAAGCAGAGAACTCCAGACCAAAGAGTGGCGATAATCTGTTAAGTACAGTTTGTAATCACTGTTAAAAACAAAAACAAAAATAAAATTTAAAAAAACAAACAAATCCATAGTGCACTTTACCGTTTGTAGCACTATTTTGAATACAGGGTTCACTCAGAGACTCACTCATGTGTCAAACCTCTGGAGCCTATCTCAGTCGACTTTGGGCAAAAGCAGGGTGCACCCAGACCAGCCAACAAACATAACCACTCACATTCACAACTATGGGCAATTCTGAACAACCAATTAGCCTAACATGCATGTCTTTGTACTGTGGGAGTAAACTGGAGTACCCAGAGGAGCAATTAGGAATTAAATTCAAATTCATTTGTCACATACAAAATCATACACAGTACAACATGTAGTGAAATGCTTATTACGACTGTCCTATATTTGAAGAAAATAAAAACTATTTGTGTTTGCAACAATCAGCCGAGTTAACATGTTTTCGGAGTGTGAGAGGAAACCGGAGTACCCGGAGGAAACCTATACTAGCATGGAGACACTCACCAAGCCAGGGACTTGAACTCAGGACCTTCTTACTGTGAGTGATAATCACTACACCATGGGCTGCATTACAGGTTTCTTGACTGATAACACTCGACAAATCAAAATATACATTTTAAAGTGCATGTGCTCGAGTCATTTGAAACAATGTTATAATGTAATTATTATTATAAAATAAAATCTTAGGCTTTGTATTATTTTCTTTTCAGCAGGTTAAATAATAATAACAATAACAATAATAATAATTATAAGAAGAAGAAGAAGAATCAAAAAGTCATTTTGACCTTACCAATATGGTATTTTCAAAGTCAAACACTGTGTCACCGGAGGAAACCACCACTAAGACGTCACTTCCTCGTGTTGCGACGGACCGGTCACGTGATGCGGGTTTAGCGCTCTCCTTCTCTGACAACTTTTTTGCCTTAAACTACTATTAATATGGCAGATCCTGAACAGTTAATGGTTGATTGCGGTGCGTTCTTACTTAGTGCGCGCTTGCGTGCCGTTAGCGCAGATGCAGCGACAGAAATTCGGCGTCGAAATGTTCTTTCTTGCTGGTCGAAAATCACGTGACCTCCACGCGATTCTTGCCGTTTGGTAAAGATGGCGGCGGATAGTTAGAAAACAAGCGAAGCGAAGGGGCAACATCCTTCAGTCCGCCGCGACGCTCGAGGTCCTTGGAAATCGTCGAGTACGTACATTTTAGCAGCGTTTGGCTTCACGAGCATTGCTTATTTTTCCCCGTAAATCTCTGTTTAATCTCTTTTCCTTGTGAAAAGCTGTCATTATGAAGTACAAAATGCTTATTTTCCTCTGAACCTAACGACTGGTTGGACAGACAGCTCGACAACTTGCTGGGTGACAGAGCACAGAGAGTGTTTTGCTAAGCACTTAGCAGCATTAGCTGACGCTACCTGGGCTGGTACTGAGACAGAAGTATGTGTATTACGTTATTTTTTAGTTAAGGTTATCTGTTTATTAATTTATTTAGCGTTGGTACTACAAAATATCATCCGTCTTTACAGTTGTTCGTCTTTCAAAGTTTATGAGCCGGAGGTCGCCTGTGATGCGAGCGTTAGCAAGCTAGTGCATGAACTTCACAACTCGACGCGTTCGTTTGTTTTAGTGGCGTTTAAGTCAGGGTGAGATTGCTGGAGCCTTCGGATTATTAACATAAAGACAGTACTGGCTGTACTACCGTAGTTGTGTCAAATGAAAACTTAAATAGCGCCACCCTCAAAACGAAAGTGACTGTTTCGGCTAGCTAACATTTCTCCAGTGACAACAGTAACTAGCACTCTGATGCACTGCAGCTAGCTAGCTGTTATTTCTGTTCACCGTTTATCGAACAGGGCCTGTTTAAGTGTAACTTGGCGAGGGGTTGTGAAGGGGTTTTCTGACTGTATTATGTTTGTTCAGTTGTGTTGCTGGTGTGGCTACACAAGCTTTTAACCGGTTGCCGTGTGCCAAAAAGCACAGTCAGACCAGGAAGTAGTCGCTAGCTGGATGAGTTTGGGCAAACACGTGCGAAGGTGCAGGTTATGTGAAGCTGTATTGTTCTTGAAAGCATATACTATGAGATTTTGCATCATAGTGCCCTGTTACTTAAGAACACGGGTCATCTTTTTTCTGTTTTTTTTGCATCACTAACGAATTTCAGCAGTCGTATGTCATTCGTCATAGCAACATGATTGCTAGCACCGCTTGTGTTTTGGAACATGATGTGAGATGTCCATAGTAACTGGCGTTGTAGGTCTGTCTGTCCAACAGCTGACCACCTTTCCAATCTTTAAGCTTTCCTGCGGGTCACCTCTGAGCTCAGAGTTTAGATCTTTAACAGTTTCAACATCACTAAGTGATATCGGTGTTTTTGTTTCAGGTTTTGTTTTCCTCCAGATGATGGATCCAGGACAAGATTTGCTTCTTGCAGCCCTTAGTGAAAGTGGAATCTGCCCAAATGACCTTTTTGACATTGATTCTCAGGATACTGTCCAGTCACCTGCATCTCAACAGGTAAACAATCCCATTGATACCCTGTTCACATAACCATTTGTGTATCTTTGTTGCACTGTAATATGTTGTGTGGAAATGGGAGTAAAACTCGAGTATGAATTAGAATTGGTACTCTATTCCCTGAGTAGCGATGATGCTAATCTTTTACCACGGTCCAAATTGGGACCATTGGATTAACATTTTTTTGTACTGGGCCCGTGACACTTCTGGTCATGACATCATTTCATAATGATGTTGACGTATTGTGATGGAGCACCTGAGAAATTTGATATGTAAATACTTATATTGTAGAAATATGTCGTTGATGGGACAATTTCTAAAAAGTCTTTTCATGAATCAAACAATTGTTCGGATGCAGGAAGAGACCTCTGAACAGAGAAGTGCGGTATCTTGGTATTTACAACTTCGTAGCTAATTTTGCTCAGCTTGGGCATTTTCCGACAATATGAACTGACTGCCTTGTAAATTATCTCATGTCCATCCTCAAATATATCTTGTGGAGGTTCAGGCTCTGTAGCACCTTGTTAAATGCAGTCAGGTTGGAATACACAACACCTGTTACTTTACCATTATGGAAGACTGAATTACCTGATCTAAATTGGTTTTGTATGTGAAATAGAGTTTAGTGAAGGCCTTTTGATGGGGTTGTTGTTTTTTTTATTTAGGATTTACAGTTGTGGAATAACCAACCTGACTACATGTTGGACTGTAATCAAATTTTTCTCATATGGTTTATATTATATGGTCTCACCCAAATGAGGATGGGTTTCCCTTTTGAGCCTTGTTCCTCTCAAGGTTCCTTCCTTGTGTCAACTGAGTTAGTTTTTCCTTGCCACTGTCACCGTGGGCTTGCTCATTAGGGCTGTGTAAGGGGTTGTAAATTCTTAGATTTCTTCTTAAATTAATTTTACTATGTGAAGCTGCTTTGTGACAATGTCAATTGTAAAAAGCACTATACAAATAAAACTGAATTGAATTGAATTTGTCTAAGAATATTTTTTTGGTGGTATTTTTTTGTGTGGGGATAACTTTGTTTTTATAATTTAATTAATAAATAAAATTGCTAAACGATTTTTTTTTTATTGCATCATATGTTTCTGCTTTCAGTCATTGGCAAAGAATGTCCTTGACATTGGTCTCGGTAGTGAAGCTGCTGGAATTGTTGGAATTGAACCCGCTGTGCCACCCACACCTACAGTTACAATCAGAGTATGTTCTTGATTTTGCTTTTAAATCATGTCACACTTTTTATGAAAACTTTGCACTCAACGCATATCATTCCCACAGCGTTACTTTATTGCTCACACTTGTATTTTTCCCGCCTCTTTTAAAGCAGAAGCCTCAGCCCTCAACCACCACGTTCGTCTTAAACCAGCTAAATCAACTGCCATCACTGGGTACCATTGTAGTCACAAAGCCCTCAGTGGGGACGTCCTCCAGACAAACCATCACAGTAGGCAAGGTATTACAGACGCCGTCGCCGGCTCAGCGAAGTTCGTCTTCGTCCTCCACTACTGCCTCCGTGTGCAGTGTGGTCCCACCAAATCGGGAGCAGATTAAGCTGAAGGATCTGCTCCGCCCCAGCAGTGTGAAGACAAACAGCCTTGGTGAACTTATGAAGCTGAAGCCTCCACCTGATATAGTTCAGCCTGTTGCTACAGCTACAGGCACGAGTGAGTCCATCTGTGCATGTGCCATACTGTGGATGCTGTTATATCTTGGACAGATATTGCTTTATTATTATTATTTTTATATTACTGCTTAAATATTTCAAACAGAGATGAGGGGGACCTGGTCCAAGACTGAATTACATTTAGGCCTACAGGGAGAAAAAGGATGCTGGTGGACTTGAACAATGATGTGCCAGGGGTGAGGTGGATGTTGCCGAGTAAACCCATGGAATGTTGAATAACATTCACTGAGCCTGAGGCACATAATTGTTTTAGTATGTATGTTTTGGGAACAGAAGCCCAAAAATGCACAAACGATATTGTTTATAGTTTTTCTTAGAATGTTTGAATCATGATGAACACAGGTGATCTGAGAGTGCATGTGCGAGCAGGTCTCTTTCTTTATAGTATCTCTGAGAGTTTCAGAATATGTTATGTGGAAACATAATAAAAGAAAAACTAATTATATATGTATTGCTTTAGAAGCAATGCAAGAGCAGCTGAAGAATTGCAGGAGAAATGAACGGCACTACTTGGATAGAAGAGGATGTGAATCATGAACTTGCTTGTTTCTTTTGGTTTATATTAGTATACGTCAAGCTGACTACACCTTAATGCAATATCTTAGCTAATAGTTTTTAGCCTTGTCAGTTTCCAAGCAACCATGTCTGGGAACTGGGTAGTAAGATTTTTATTTATTTATTTTTATTTAATTAATTTTTTAACTTATCCAGTAAGCTAATATAGTATCTGTCCACATGAAGTCAGAGTGTAAAAAAAAAAAAAAAGCTGTGTCGTGCAGTGTTTTAATGCAGAGAGCAGCATAATCTCAGCAGTTAGTGTTGTGCATGCTGTTCCCTTGGGCTGAGTGGTGGTGTTGGTGGGGGTCCATTGTAATAAGCTCTACATAGGGTACTTTATGTATAATATTCTCATCAAAAGGAAAATAGATTTTCACTAAAGGTTTGCTTTGATTTTAGATCAGCTGTCCATGATGTTTCCCATTATTAAAAACACACTTAAAATATGTGAAGATTTGACTTTTTGGTGCAGAGATTTGACTGTTTTACTTCTGTTTCCTGATTATTACTACATAATGACAGTGCTCTCCCATTTCAGAAATTATTTTGCTCTCCACAAAGTTCATGAATAAACCAGGTATGCTTAGGGATTTAAAGGAGGGTTCACATTAATTGTAGTGTGTTTTCACAGGTGTGGTGGGGATCACTATTGGTGTATTTGAGCTGAGTCCTGGAAAATGTCTTGGCTTTTTGTTGTTGCTTGGCTGTCCTGTTTTTAGCATTGCTGTTCTTTTTGATTTTTACAGTGGAGGTAAACAATGGTGTGAAGAAGGAGGTGTCAAGCAAAGATGTCGCCAGAATCTGGGCTAATGAAGAAATCAAAATGCGAAGTTTTTCACCTGTAAATGTGTGTATTGTTTTTATTATGCAGTCTGTGCCCTCCGTATGACTTACCACACTCCTGGATTGATTTGTATACCTTTGTTTTAAGAAGTTACCTGGAATGAAGGAGGAGGAGGAGCCGGAGGAGGAAGAGGAGGAGGAGTTAGGACACGCGGAAACGTATGCCGAATACATGCCGATGAAATGTACGTAAGATCGGTTCATCGAGGACAAGATGACACACGCACAGTGCTGAACACTACTGTGCACACAGCATTAAATTTAAGAATATGTAGGCGTGTCAGCTTTAGATTTCAGTCTGAGTGGGCTGTGTGTGGTACTGAGAGGCTGCAGTGTCTTGTTTATCCTTTCAAAAGCCTTTTTTGTTTAAAGATTGTTTTTGTTTAATCCTAGTGAAAATAGGAGAGCGACATCCTGATCCTGTGGTAGAGACCAGCTCCCTCTCAAGTGTCAGCCCTCCTAATGTGTGGTACAGACTTTCTCTTCCAGAGGAGACAATCGACAGGGCCTGGCTATCTGCTCTTCAGCTTGAGGCCGTTACATATGCATCTCAGGTTTGTATTCATGAACTCACAGGTGAAATATTTAAGGCCGGGGGTGGCAAACTCAGGTTCTGCCTAGGCTTCTTTAAAACTCCTGTTACACTCAAAATATATATATTTTCAGTTTCAAGTGGTTTTTACTTGCAAATACGAAGTTGCAATTTGCTAAAATTCATTCAGTAGTTTGCATTAGTCTATATGAAAAAGCTGCCACAAAAGTGCGAAATTGCAAATATAAACTAGTGAACTTCTGAATAAAGCTCGGCACTCCTCCACATAACGCCACATTATGTTTACATTCATCAAACAGGCGTTAGCTTGTTTATGTAAACATGTTACATAGTGTGTAGTGCACGACACTTCCGCAGCAACTGTTGCTTTAATATCACTCCCGTAAGTGGCACCTATATATGGCCAGCTTTGTTAAAAAAATCCTGAACCATCCCATGCTGATGTATAATCGACTGTTTTTTTACTTCTCTATCATTAAGTATAAGAATGTTAAATGCCCTTACACAGAAGTGGGTTGCCACTTTTAACCCCAGCCTGCTTGAATGGGAGTCTGTGAAGCTGTGCTTATTTTCAGATAAATGGAAAGCATGTACATTTGTCACCCCTTGCCACCCACTTTATTTATATATATATATATATATATATCTATATCTATCCTTTTTTTTAAAATGGGTTTTATGCAGTGGGTGGAGGCTCATAGTTGATGGTGGACTCACGCCTTAAGCCTACTGTAAATTAGCATATTAGTTGTCCCTAGTTTAAATATAGTGCTGTGGTTATGGTATTTGCTTAGAATTGGTTTTTAGAAACCTCATTGTTTTTTGTCTTGACTCTACAGCAACATGAGACGTTCCTTCCGAATGGGGATCGAGCAGCATACCTGATTGGTGATGGTGCTGGTGTTGGAAAGGGAAGAACTATTGCTGGAATCATTTACGAAAATTACCTTCTGGGCAGGAAAAGATCCCTCTGGTAATACAAATTTCTTTTAATAAATAAAGGCAAAATTTTTTACATTTAAATTTTTTAAATTTAAATTGTTTGTGTCCAAGTGGATATTTCTGTGGGAGTGTTTGTGAGTGCGTCTTATTTTTATATTATTTCTTTCCAGGTTTAGTGTCTCAAACGACTTGAAGTATGATGCCGAGAGGGACTTGAGAGATATTGGCGCAAAGAACATCCAGGTCCATTCTTTAAACAAGGTACCGAAAGTTTTTGACATGTAATATCGGCACCTTTATAGGTTTAATGTGAAACTTTTAATGCATTTGTTTGTTTTATTTGCTCTTCAGTTCAAATATGGAAAAATCTCATCAAAGCACAATGGAAGTGTAAAAAAAGGTGTGATCTTTGCTACCTACTCATCCCTGATTGGAGAAAGTCAGACAGGTGGAAAGTATAAGACAAGATTCAAACAGCTGCTCCACTGGTGCGGAGATGATTTTGATGGTGTGGTATCCTTTTATCACCAATCTGCTTTTCTGATTTTGTTTGAGAAGATGAATTGTGGTGCTCAATCAGTATGGTTTCAGAGAATCATTAGCTACATCACTCACTCACCTAACCACTTCACCCTATTAGGATCGTGGGGACTCGCTTGACACTAGGTGAAGGTGGGGTACACCCTGAACCATCGCAGGGCCAAAAGCTACACACAACCATTCATACTCACACCTAGGGGCTAGTTTGAACAGCCAATAAGCTTAATGTGCATGTTTTTGGACTGTGGGAGGAAACCGGAGTACCCAGGTGAAACCCACACAAGCACAGAGAGAACATGCAAAATCCATACAGAAATACCTGAGCCTGGGGCTTGAACCCATGACCATGGTACTGTGAAACAGATGTGCTAACCTCTACGTCACCTTGCTGCCCTCAGCTACATCAATAAGCCTTTAAATGTGTTTCAGCATCTTCCTTTAACTAATCGTTTTCTCAGATAATCTTTGATGAATGTCACAAAGCCAAAAATGTCTGCCCAATTGGGTCATCAAAACCCACAAAGACTGGACTGGCTGTACTCGAGCTCCAGAACAAGCTGCCAAAAGCACGCGTCGTCTACGCCAGCGCTACAGGTTTGTGCCCAATAGAAGCCCTCTTTTGTCTTTCAGCTTAAATGTGGATTTTTATTTCTCTTTATTTATTGTTTTCTGTAGGAGCCTCCGAGCCTCGGAACATGGCTTACATGAATCGCCTTGGGATCTGGGGGGAAGGAACTCCTTTCAAAGAATTTTCTAATTTTATTCAAGCTGTTGAAAGAAGGTCAGTGCTTCCACACCGGATAATGTGGCGTTCTGAACATTCAGTGTCTATCTGCTTTAACATGTTCCCTGTGTGTTGGTTTATTTTAGAGGTGTTGGTGCCATGGAAATTGTTGCCATGGATATGAAATTGAGAGGAATGTACATCGCTCGACAGCTGAGCTTCCAGGGTGTGACTTTTAAGATCGAAGAAGTCCCTCTGACACAAAACTACATCAAGATGTATAACAAGTCCGTCCGTCTGGTACGTGCACCAATGTCTCTGACCTTGATCCTTGAATAATGGTGCTACATATAAAATGAGACTGCTTTGTAATTTCTATTCAGTCTCTGTTGTATTGTTTGCTTACAGTGGGTAAGTGCACGGGAGAAATTCCAGCAAGCGGCAAACCTGATGGATGCCGAACAGCGCATGAAGAAGTCTATGTGGGGACAATTCTGGTCCGCACATCAGAGGTTCTTTAAGTACCTGTGTATTGCTTCAAAGGTGCGTCGAGTGGTGCAGCTTGCCCGAGAGGAAGTTAAGAACGGAAAGGTTAGGTTTGAAGTGTTGTGTTCATTCATATCACTGAATCATCTACATTGTTTTATGTTTACCCAATCGTTTCCCCTCTCTCTCTTCAGTGTGTGGTCATTGGACTGCAGTCAACAGGTGAAGCTCGAACCCTGGAGGCTTTAGAGGAAGGTGGAGGCGAGCTCAATGACTTTGTCTCTACTGCAAAGTAAGTCTTGTATTTTTTTAAGCCAGACCCAGAAAAGGGGAGGATCCTTGCTACTTCCCCTTGCTATTTCTCCTGTGAACAACACTTATTACAACAGTTGGAGAACTCCTGTGTCTGAGGAATACTTGTGTTCTGCTTTGTGCTACAAGTTCGTGCACCTCTTGTGCAAGTAACAGAAGTTCTAAGAGTGAAAAATGGTTAATCATATCATATGTGGAGTGTAGTGCAGCAGGTAGCCTTACAAAACTAGGGACTTGGAATCGTTTGTGCCATTAACCAGGATAAACGCTTACTAGTCGAATGAATAAAATTCATCCCTACAGCAGCGTCCAGACAGGAAACAAGGATCGACAATGGAATGGCTTTGCCACTGAGCTCTAAGCAAGTCACTTTGCTGCTGAATTGTTGTCAGTTCTTGTTGCCTAGGTAACCCGCTCAAATGTTTCCCCCTTTAAAAATCTTTCAGAGTGAAATTGTGCGCAGCACTGACAGGAGATCCCTGATGGGTATTATCATTAGTTTATATTATTTTAGCCCCTATCATAAATAATTTATATTATTATTGTTATTTCACAGAAAGTAGAGTAGAAGACTCTTGTGCATCATGAACCTGGAAGAATTCAACATATATGAATATATACTCACAGGAAATGCCAACTTTTTCAGAAACGTGGACCCAAGCATGACATTTCTGGTTATTATCCTTGTAAAATTTCTGTGTGAATTTAGAAAGCATAGGATATTTAAACACAGTAATAATAAACTGCTCTTTAAGCCAGAACAATTAACCTGGAATTCATTGTTTCACTACGGAAAATATTTTGGGGATTTTAGTGTTTGTCTGCATTTGTCGATCAGAGTTATCTTTAAGCTCTTCACGTTGCTTGAGAGAATTGCACCTCACAGCGCGCATTCATTGACTTTACATGTTTACTTGTCGCCAAGCGCTTCTTGCATGGACGACGCTGAACACTTTCAGTGTAGAAAATGTAAACTTTTTATCTTGTGACATGTTTGCAGTAGTGAATGCACCAATCATGATAGTGCAGAAATTTTTGTACCATAAAGAAATGATTGCACATCACTAGTATTCCAAATTCAACTGCTATAATGTTAATGAACAGTGATTCAGGGACTGTGGAGTGTGAGCACTAGACACATTCAGTGATACATATATATAATATGACACATTGTCATACTGCATATATCTATTTGTGTGTGGATAAAATGAAACTTTAAGATCAGAAAGGATGGACTTAATACAGAAGTTACTGAGGCCGGGTGTGCCTTGATGCTCAGATGTACTGAAAGTCCTAATGTTTGCCTGGAAGCCACTTGCGAAGTGTGAAAGCTGATTTTATGCGGCTGTTATATAATTAATATATATCCAATCCATGTCTGTATTGTATTAAATAGTAATAATAGACTACTGTAGTGATTTATATATTTTCATTTGATCAGCTGTCCATCAGTACAGTGTGTTTTTTTTTTTTTTTTTTTTTTTTTTTTTTTTTTTTTTTTTTTTTTTTTTTTTTTAATTTTTACATTGGAATTACCAACATGAAAGGAAATGGTGTTGCAAAAAGTGTGTGACGCAGCACTTAACATTGATTATTGAATGACTTGGCTGTTGATACAGGTATGCAAAATACATCGTTTCATTTTTTCATACATTTAACCAAGAAGATTTGCTCTTCCCAACTGGCCAGATGCTGAGTGCTCCTGTGATCCATGTAATTTGACAGGAATCATCACTGTGTTGCCTCTGATGGGTGTAAAAAGGGTATCGTTTGCTTGAAACAGCCTAGCGTCAAACCAGTATGACTGGTACTTAAATTTAATAGCGTTTACTTTTTAGCTCCCGCTGTCACCAAAGTTGTAGAGGGAGCCGCTAAATTTGGTGGATGGGTTCCCCTTATGAACTCCTGCAAATACTGTGGGTCATCTTGAACTTGTTTCAAGGTCACAGGGTCAGTTTTCTGTATTCAGCTTGTTAGTGCAATAACTCTAGTAGGAAATGACACAGGATCACCAAATTTGGTGGATGGGTCCCCCTCTAGGTGCGAATAGGGTGGGATTGTGTATGCGTCGCCTTATCCTTGTTTTTAGGTCACATTTTCTATATTTGGCTTGCCAAGGATTATTTCAATAATGTTGCGAGGAAATGACAAAGGATCACCCGATTTGGTGGATGGGTTCACCTCAGAATAGTCTCACCTTGGGATTATGTATGGGTTACCTTGACCTTGTGTCATGGTCACTTTTTCTATACTCGTCGAGGCTTGTTAGTGCGATAACTTTTGAAGGAAGTGACAAGGGATTTCGTGGATGGATTGAATGGATGTTACTCAGGAAGGTCTCAGGATTGTATATATGTCACCTTGACCTTGTTTCAAGCTCACGGTTGGGCTTCTGGACCCCTTTGTTCATTTTTTTTTCCTTTTTTAAATAATCAGATAGCATAGCCCAGTCACCTTATTTTCTTTGGAGTCTCAAATCAAACCTTCACAAATTCACAGGTAGATGAAAATGGAAGGAAATCAAAGTAACTGCTGGGTTTTTTTTTTTACCAGTGAAAATTTTTATTTTTGTTCACCTTGACTACTGCTTTAGTTAAGATAGAGGAAATCCATGCATCACCCTAAGTGTAGTGAGAGATCAGAACCTGTAAATGCTATAGGCCGATTGGTGCTTTTTGTAGCCCCTTTGTAACTAAGTCAACTAGTAGCATGTTCTTTCTTAAACATTTATGTTCTTGTACCTTCAGGAGAATTTAACTTTTTTCATAGACAAGTCATAGTCTTCTTGGCAGATGTTTAGAGGGTAGGTTGCCAGGTCTTTCCATTACTCTCATGAGTTCCTGGTATTCATAGGCTGGTATGCTTCGCTTCTGATCAGACAGGATTGGGCATTTAAAGGGCTCATGAGGGATATGAACTTTTATGGTGCTTTTAAAAAGTTAGTCTGATTGGTGTACCCATTGCACTCCAGTTTCATAGGGTACAAATTGTTGGGCTGTACAATTTATGGAGTGTACATAATATACTCGCACTTAACTTATTGTATAATTTATTTTGAAGGGGTGTCCTGCAGTCCCTGGTGGAGAAGCACTTTCCTGCCCCAGACAGACAGAAGCTTTTCAGCTTACTGGGTATTGATCTCTCTGCAAAGAAAACACCTTCACCAGCAGAAACCAAGGAGGAGCAGAAGGGCAAGAAGAGGAAAGGTACATATCTCACCAATGATCAGTAGTTTTCATGTGTAGGATTTTGTGGTTTGAAGTTTTTTAAGTGGAAATCTGTTCAAAACACTTTCACTTTCTGTTTGACTAAAGGTTTTTACACTAATGTACACACAGGTGCCGAACTTAAAAAAGGAGCAAAGAAATCTCGTAAACCTGGAGGGCTTTCAGGCAGCAGTTCAGACGAGAGCAATTCAGAAGACTCGGACAAAGACGACAGTGACGACAGCTTTCAGTCGGTCAGCTCAGGAGACGATGACGAAGATGACTTCAACCCCTTCAAAGATGATTCTAGTGAAGATGATGAAGATGGTGTGTGTGTGTGTGTGTGTGTGTGTGCGCACAAGAGTTTTAACCAGAACTGTGAATCTTATACAGTAATGTGTGTGTGTGTTGTTGTTGGTTTTTTTTCTTGTAGATCCTTGGCTTATCCGTAAAGACACTAAAAAGAGCAAGGAAAAGAAGAACAAGAAGAAGAAAAAAAGCATAGACCCGGATTCTATTCAAAGTGCCTTGTTAGCCTCTGGGCTTGGGTCAACCAGGCCTGCTTTCACAACACCTGTTGTAAAAGCTACGCCCAACCACACTGTTGCTCCTGGTGGGTGGTTTAGATGGGTTTTAAAATGAGACACTCTTATCCAGAGGGACTTAGATTTATTATTTTTATTCAACCGCTCAATTAAGGGTTAAGGGCCTTGCTCAAGGACCCAACAGTGGCATCATGGTGGTCCTGGGGACTGAACCCCTGACCTTTTGGCTCAGTAACCCAGATCCTGAACCACTGAGCCACCACTGCCCATTTCACACATATTTACCACGTCTGTAGCACCTCAGTCACAAATTTGACATTTACAGATAATGGAAACAAAATTGTTACTTAATATTTAGAATCATTTACAGGGGCAGTGGTGGCCTAGTGGTTCAGGCGATGGGTTACTGATCCGAAGGTCAACGGTTCAATCCCCACTAACACCACTGTTGGGCCCTTGAGCAAGGCCCTTAACCCTCAATTGCTCAGTTGTATAAAAATGATTACTGTAAGTCGCTCTGGATAAGAGCGTCTGCCAAATGCTGTAAATGTAAATTTATTATGCTGGATGACTGGAGATTGAGAATGCCATTTAGAAATAGTGATTACATACATAGTGATTAGTCTTTTTTGTCTTTTAAGACTAGTCTCATATATGTGTATGCATTTGGCAGATGCGTAGTTAATTTTATCTCCTTTATAGACCTGAGCAGTTTAGGGTTAAGGGCTTAGCAGTGGCAGCTTGGTGGTAATGGGACTTGGACACATGACCTTTTGATCAAGAACACCGAACACCTGGAATTATCTCTCCGATGTACTTGAACTTTTTGTGTGTGTGTGTGTGTGTGTGTGTGTGTGTGTGTGTGTTGGGGGGGGGGGGGGGGGGGGGGGGGGGGGGAGGGGAGGGGGGGGTGGAGGGATTGCTCTGTGGCTCAGTCCTCAAATGTGTGCACTACGTAGAGTATACAAGGCAGTTATGTAACCCTCTTAGGTAGAGATGTATAGGAAGTCTTACTTTATTGATTAAGTAACTGATGATGCCACACATTGAGTTGTAGCTTTGTTTACACATAAGGCTGTGTCCAAACTCTGTACTGGTGCACTACACACTGTATACTTTACACTGTGCAGGTATGGCAATATCGATATAGCAAATCCGCCTGTTTCTAGTTGCAAATTCTAGCTAGCATGTATAAATGCTATCTAGCTTGTGGGTGTGCTATTCAGTCAGATTAGCAAGCCTGTTATTTGCTATAATTTTGTGCTATTTGTTTTACATCAAAATAGCAAATGAAATTTATTTTACATTCATATTTGGAGCTTGAGTCGAAGCTATTTTTGCTGTCTGCCATGTTTTTTTTTTTGTTTGTTTTTTTTTATTTTATGCTGGAAATTACTAATGCTTCATGTGATGCAGTCACTATCTCTTCATTTGTGTGCTGACTGTATACTGGAAATTTTCAGCAGTGTAGTATATAAACGCCCATCCTCCATCACCCTCCAAAAAATGTTTGCTTCTCACTACTTTTCTATCAGCGTCACTATACACTGCACAGCTTTGTATCCAGAACAAAGTTTCGGACACAGCTAGGCTCGTCATCTGCGTTCTTCACTACAATGTCCAACAACTTTGACATTTTATTGCATGTAATGCAGGGGGTTATAGTCATCTGTATGTTCATTTGTCCACCTTCATTTCAATTTTGGCCCAAAACTCGTAAACCGTTTCAGATTTCTTCACCAAACTTGGCAGTCACTTCTGCTAGGCAGTGTAATTGTGCCTTATGATATTTTGGGATGATATATTTTCTGACATGTGGACCCCGGCGGGGATGTGTGGTGATCTGGTGACTCTTGTATTATGTAACCCTAGTTTAAAACTTCTTGGAGTATTTCCTTGAGGCTTGCATTTGACCTGGGGTCATTTTATTACAGCTAAAAGTGAACCTGAGGAAAGTAGCTGCGTAACCAGTAATGATGCCGTTGAGGATGCTCTGCAGATGAAAAGGGATCTGCTTGAGCAACTAGAGAAACTGGCTGAGGATCTGCCACCAAACACTCTAGATGAGCTTATTGATGAGTTAGGAGGCCCTGAAAACGTGGCAGAGGTAGGTTTCAAACTGCCTATATATATATGAAAAAAAAGATTAAACATGTCAGTGATTTTTCACTTTGATTTTCTTCATGTTCTGTATTATAGAGTCACAGCTGTTTTCTTGTATTAGAATGTATCTTTTTATGTAATTTTTACATTTTAGATGACCGGACGTAAAGGCAGGGTCGTCAGCAACGACGATGGCAGCATCTCGTATGAATCAAGATCAGAACTGGATGTTCCTGTTGAAATCTTGAACCTAACAGAAAAGCAGAGGTTCATGGATGGAGAGAAGGTATGGAATTGGGGAAAGAGGGGAAAAAATCCTGTATTATAAATTGGGTCTAAAGTTACTTTTTCTTTTAGAACATTGCTATAATCTCTGAAGCAGCCAGCTCTGGTATTTCACTTCAAGCAGACCGTAGAGTGAAGAACCAGAGGAGACGAGTGCACATGACTTTAGAGTTACCCTGGAGTGCAGACCGGGCTATTCAGCAGTTTGGTCAGTACTTCACAGTTTGCTTAGTTTTAAGGTTGAAATAAATATACTACAATAATCTGTTAATATTGCTTTATTCAAGTTTTCCTCATTTGCACGTACCTTGCAGGTAGAACGCACAGATCAAACCAGGTCACTGCTCCCGAATACGTATTCCTGATATCTGAACTTGCTGGAGAACAAAGATTCGCCTCTATTGTTGCCAAAAGACTAGAGAGCTTGGTGAGTGCCACTTTTTAGCTCCTGCCCCTTGGGAGCTATAGGAATGGGTTCTGTCTGTCCATCACACTTTAATTTCCAGACATTTACTTGCCATGCGTTGAAGCTGGGGCTTTCAAACTTGGTTTGCTGGCTCACTACTATGAGTGCTAGGATGAGTTTGTGTGTGAGTGACCTTGAACTACTTTTTACCGTCACAGAGGCAAACACGCCCACTGTGTATTAGGTATCCAGACATTTACATGACGTACACTAAAGCTATACTTGTTCTGTATTGGCATATTTTGAAATGGTTCATTCTGCTGGAGTATCCGGACCCCTGTGGTCTACTTTTTCTTTTAAAAATCAGAGGTAATGTAATCACTGGCATTTTTTTGCTTGTCATTCTGCCTGTGAACAAAATCCTGACCTCGGCCGTGAACAGATTTTTACCAAACTTGGTGAGGGACCCTTCCTAAGTCCCAAAGATGATGTAATTTTGGCATGTCAAGGTCAGAGGTGAAGTTCAGAGCAGGGTCATAAAATTTGGGGATGGAACACTTAACTTTAGAGCAAGCTCCAATTACTATGGTTACCATTTGCTGTTACTATGAAACACTAATAGGAAACTATATATGGACGTCGAATGGAAATGGATACCTCTGACCTTGAGTGACCCTGAAATTCAAACTCCAGCCATCATAAAAATTTTCAAATGAGAGAGGGTTTTTTATTTTTTTTTTTGCCTAATTTCGTCACCCGTTTATGTACTATTGAACAGCGGTTCCCAACCCCAGTCCTGGTGGGCTCCTTTGTCCTGCACATTTCCCTGCTCTATCACACTCAGTTGAAGTCATGAGCTCTTAATTACCTAAATCAGGTGTGTTGGGAACAAGGAAAACCGTGCAGGACAGGTGGATTCGCCAGGACCAGAGTTGGGAACTCCCACTATAAGACAAGCACATGGGTAATTAAAACCAGTACCCATACATGGCCTATTTGCTCCATTAGAGTACCCCTTCAGTCCTTTCTTAAGTTTAACAAACAATCTAATAACTACTTATCTTCCGTTTTGTAGGGCGCTCTCACACACGGAGACCGAAGAGCCACAGAAACGAGGGACCTCAGTCGATTTAACTTTGACAACAAAGTTAGTAGTATTTTTCTTTTAAAATAGTAGATTTTAAGTTCTGTAGTGGACTGACCGGTGGTCTTGTTTTCTAGTATGGCAGAAATGCTCTGGAGATTGTTATGAAGTCTATCGTAAATTTGGATGCTCCCTTGGTGTCTCCGCCGTCCTATTTCGAGGGGGATTTCTTTAAAGGTATGTAGAACTTAATATACCACTAGACAGGTTCAAGTAATTGGAAAAGAAAACTGAGCTGCTCTGCACATATGTGTGGAATTAAAATTATTTGGATGTCCACAGAAATCCGCAATGGTTTAATTGGTGTGGGGCTGATTAACGTGGAGGATAGGTCTGGTGTTCTCTCATTGGATAAGGGTAAGGTTGATTCATTTTTATACTTTATTAAATGGTAAATCCAGAACTATGCACCATGCTGTAAGACTGTTATTTATTTACAGACTACAACAACATTGGAAAGTTTTTAAACCGGATCCTCGGCATGGAGGTCCAGCAGCAGAATGCTCTCTTTCAGTATTTCTCCGATACTTTGAATGCCGTCGTTCAGAACGCTAAAAAGAATGGCAGATATGACATGGGAATTCTGGGTAAGCGAGAACTGGATGGAAGTTTTTTCTTTGAGGAGAAGTTTGATTTGACAGCTTTTTTTCAAGGCTTTATGTCTGAAACCCTTCTTTACAGATTTGGGTTCTGGTGATGAGAAGGTTAAAAAGATTGACGCGAAAAAGTTCTTGACGCCGGGTTACTCCACATCGGGCCACGTTGAACTTTATACAGTAAGTGCGCATGCACTTTGTAAACATTCTTTTGTAGCATCATACATTCATGGCATTTGAAATATGTATTGGTTATCACGTGTATAATAAGACTAAAACAAGGATTTTTTTCCGTTCAGGTTAGTGTAGAGAGAGGTATGTCATGGGAGGACGCTACCCATATCTGGGCAGAGCAGAACGGACCAGACGACGGCTTCTACGTACAGGTGAGGTTTTTTTTTTTTTCTCTCTCTCTCTCTCTCTTTATAACATCACTCACCCACTGGTTGCTTCCTGATGTTTACACGTGTTCCTTTGTATTGGATCATATTTTATGTAATTAGGTACGAAATAACAAGAAGATAGCCATCATGGTTAAGGAAGTCAACACGAAAAAGAGACTCTTCATGGTGTACAGACCAAATACTGGAAAACAGCTCAAACTTGAGACGTACCCCGATATCCGGAAGCGATGCAAAAAGGTAAATTCTTGTGCCAGTTCACGTGTCAAAACATTTTGTAAACGCTGTTTGATTAAAACACGAGCCTGACTGTCATGCTTTTTAATGAATGTATTTGTTTTTAAATAGGTTCTTTCAGATGAAGCTAAACAGTGCTGGGTTGATCAGTACAAATCTTCAGCTGACGTTTGCTCTCATGCTTATTGGTGAGAAAAAAAAACCTAAATTTATTTATTTGTTTGTTTGTTTTGGTGGGGGGGTTTAAAATCAAATTATTGCTATTTATTTTAGTTGTGCTCACTTGAGAGATTATTTATTTACTTATTGAAAGACTGATTGTTGTCTGTGACCTCAATAACTCAAAAACTAAAATGTATTCCCATGTAATTTTTATCAAATGTGGGTCATGGGCCAGTGAATAACTAAAAAATTCTTCAAAATTGTCCTGGATCATGCCCAAAATTTTATTTAAGATTGCGTGATGGGGAAAGGAGGTGGACATCACCCAGAATGCGTTGGGAGAAAAAATTCAGAGCTCAAAAATAGTTATGGGACCGGTCACAGGGAGGCACCCTAATTCTATATCATCTGGCACTGTAACCCATATAAAGAAGAGATTGCGCTACCTTGGTGGATGTCTGCACTCTGAGTACATTTGACATTACTACATGATGATGATGATGATGATGAAGATATCAGTGTATTAAGAATATCGGACTGTTTCACAGGCGTGGGAATTGTAAGAAGGCTTCAGTGGGGCTGCAGTGTGAAATAGGACTGCGTTGCCGGACGTACTATGTCCTATGTGGCTCTGTCCTGAGCGTGTGGACCAAAGTAGAGGGTGTCTTGGCATCTGTCAGCGGAAGCAACATGAAGATGCAGATTGTTCGTTTGAGAACTGAGGATGGGCAACGAATAGTAGGTGAGTAACTCGTATTTTGTCGGCCTGATTTTCTTTGTATCCCATGTACAGATGCTGATTTTAATTGTTTAATTTTCCCCCGTATCTAGGTTTGATCATTCCAGCAAACTGTGTATCTCCCCTCACCAACATCCTGTCCTCGTCAGACCAATCGCAGCAGCTGGCCGTTCAGCAGCAGCAGATGTGGCAGCAGCTGCACCCACAGAGTCTCAGCCACTCATTCAACACATAGCAAAACTCAGTGGGCCAACAGCAAACACGGGGACCCCAGCACTGCATCATGAGCCTTCCTTCCTGCCACCATGCTATGAGGAAGCCTGCCCTTATATGGATAGAGGCTCGCTGGATGACTGACTCAAAAGCTCTAAAGCCTCCCATGTTGAAGAGGAAGTAGTGTGACGATGGCTTGGGGGAGTAGAATGTTGTTCAGGCTGCTTGCTTTTTTTTTTTCTCTTTCCCCCTCTCCTATGCCTGTGTTCAACCCCTTGTTCCTTAAACTGCATAGTCCCCATATTTGTCTTGCTTGGGTCCGTGCTCAGGGGTTCAACATCTCAAAAAGCATGCAGCCTTGGGTGTGCACCCCATACTCCTCGGCTCTGTCTATTCCATCATTTTTGCACTGAAATTCTGAAACCACTTTGGCCAAAGATTGAAATGTACCCTTTTGCCTCCTTTTCGTATCTGTAATTGATCAGTATACTGACCAATGTTTGCTTTAGTTTTGTCCTGGAGTCATAAAACTTGTGTTGACTTATTGATCCAGAAATTAATCAGACTGAGGCATCATGTTCATATGTCCAGGTAAAACCAGCAGCCTATTTTGGCTGATAAGTTACATTTGAGTGAAAAAAATAATTATGCCTTTTTATATTTGGCCAAACTATTCTATTCTATTAAATCTTTCTTTGAAAATATCCCAGGGTGCACTGATATCCTATTGAGACTCTATCTTAACCAGTCCTAAGCATACACATTTCCATATTTTAGTAGATTTTTATTTTAGTTCAGAATAGGACATGGTAATTCAGATTTAATGATTACATGGGAAGCTTGCCAGTACAACCTGTTTTGTTTTTGTTCCCCGCATCTCAGTTGAAGAACACAACTTTTCAGAAAAGCAAAAGTAAAACAAATTGCACACCGATTGACTGCATGATGGGATCCAGTGGGATCTGCTTTTCTGCACTGTAACCTGCTCTGACATTCTGTAGCCTGTATAACGCTACCACCTCCAAACCTCTGGGAGGAGATAAGGTGAATGTCCTATTATGGTGCAAAGATGGTGGAATACCCCTGTAAAGATCTGTCAAGTAATGCTCTACTAGGGAAAGGGCTCTTCAAAGGGTAATACATATGTAATAATAATAAAATATAATACCTACCCTTAAAGACTTGCATCTGAAACTGACACTGCATGGATGGATGGATGAATGAGTGGCTAACTAGTGTCTTTATTTTCTCTATTTATCTCACACGTCAGTGTTCGAGAGGGTCAGTTTATTTTTCTCCTCTGCTGTTTTTGTATATTTAAGAAACGGTCTGTTGACTGAACGTTGTTCTAAACTGGAATCAGCCCTTCAGAACGCCATGTTAACGTCGGCGTGCTTTTATTCATTCAGCACATCTGTTGCTTCTTGCTTTTAATATTTGCAGTCACATGGAACATGTAATGTACCTGTGTGAAAGGACTATAATGCCTTTTCGCATCGCCTCGTCATTCAGTGTAAATGTTCATCAGGTGCAAAATGTTTCAGAAAAAAAAGGTTTCTCTGATATTTGTGTATAGTTGCATATCCAAGTTATGTTCTGCTTACCGTGTAGATGTTGGCACACTTTAGGGACATAATGTCATTTCGGCCTTGCACGAGTTGCACTACTGATGGATCAATTGTACATAAAACAAACAAACCTTATGGACATTGAGCTGAGTGCAAGAACTCTACCTCTTGCATATGACCAATAAATCTTGTGGTTATCCTTGAAGTGAGTTGATTTATTCATTTATTCTATTCAAGGTAAATTGGTTTGGCTTAAAAATGTACACATGGACCCATTTTTGATTTGTAATACAGATACCTGACTACTGTGGGTTTACTACAGTAATTTAGAGATGTATGAAATGTCTTATTATTTAAAGGAGCTGTCATGATTTTTTTAAAACAAAATTTAGATGTTAAGTCATGTAAATATACACTGAATGGCCAAATTATTAGTCTATATTTATTAAATAGACCTTAAACTCCTTTTGATTTACAAGTTCAAGGGTTGTTTTTTTTTTTTTTTGCAACTGAGCAATTGACAGTTAATAGCATTTGCTCAAGGGCTCAGCAGTGGCACCTTGGGGGGCACTGGGGTTTGAACCCCTGATCAGATCAGTAATCCAGAGCCTTAATCACTTGACTTAACCACTGCCCACAGTGAATGTAATTGTATGAACTAAACACGTGTCAGTTCACCTTCATGAACCAAATTTTCATTTGATATCACCATTGAAGTTATTTAGGCTACTTTGTTTAAGTAACCATGACATCACTCTTTTCACCACAGCAGGGTGTAATAAATAGTCAATCTTTTTAAAAATAAGTTATTAAATAAAGTAACTTGATGTGTGACTGTGTCTCACATGCTATAGACTGTATTTAAAAATATCATGAGAAGAAGTAGAGGGTGCAAAGGAAAGGGAATTAAAATCTACTTTAGTGAGTTTATTCTTTAAAGTTCAAATTTATTTGTCATATACAGGTACAGGTGCACATAAATTTACATTTGGATAAAATGGTAAGAGTGAAAAATATAGAAATAAAGGAAAGGTGTGTGTGTGTGTATATATATATATAAGAATTAATAGTGTTTGTTTCATTTTCTAAAGCACTTAATCCTAATTAGGCTCACGGGGAGGATGGCGCCCGTCTCAGCCGACTCTGGGCAAGGGCAGAGTACACCCTGGACGGTTTGCCAGGCCATCACAGGGCAGAAACACGCTGACGGCAGCTCAGTGGCCTACTCCTTACGAACGACAGTGGTGACCATTTGATAACCTAGTTAGGTGCACTGGGGGGAGGGGGAGGGGGGTAGCAGTGATAACTTGGTGACCTGACCTTCAGATCAGTAAGCCAGCAGCCCACCACCGGCCCACCACCAGGCCACCCCCAGCCCACCACTAGATTGATCCTTAAAAAAACTGACGTCTGCGGACAAATTGGTGAATAAAAGGTTGTCGTAGGGGGAGAAAATCTTCATTTGGGTCATAATTCATCCATGTAAGTGTAAAAATAAAAAGTTACCAGAGGAAAAAAAATGGAAATAAGTCTTTGTGTTGATCTTTTCTTTCGTTTTTTCCTTTTAAAGTGATTTGTGAACATTATTATTAAAGTCACTTAAAAATTCTAAGTAAGAATAAACGAAGGGATTCCTCTGATTATTATTAATATTATTAATATTAAATAATTTCTAGGGTGAATGATAAACTTTTAGGGGTTTGTGTGCTTCTCGGGACTTAAAAACAAAAAGAAAAGCAATGTGTTAATTTTCTTATCAAAGTGGGTTAAAATGAGAAGTGTGAATAAAGTGCTGAACAGATTCCCTGATTCATGATTATTTCATCATCTCTTTGTCGGATTAAAAACTTTTCGGGTTTTGTTTGGGGAGCTTCCTGCTCTGCTGCTAAATCCTGACTTTTTTTATGGCTTTTTTTTTATTATTATGGTGTAAGTTCATGGTTCTCTATCATTATAATGATGGATTGCATTGTGGGTGTCAATATAAGTGACGGCCATATTTGCCGGTGCTGCTCTCTCTGCTGTAAACAAAAAGTGACTGTGAGACGGACGCTTCGCTGAATTTAGGGACATTTTTATTTCTGTAATTTATGATGTCTTTAGGAATGTCTTACAAACCGAACCCCCACCAGCACATTCCGGGAACTTCTGGGAACCAAGGTGAGCGAAAAAACAGCCGAAAATGTCGCGTCTTGGCTTCGTTACGTCGAGTGTAAAAATTTGGCGTTACAAAGGATACCTGGGGAAAAAAGCGTGTCTGTAGTTTTTGTCCAGTCAGATAGCTAAAGGGTCAGATCCTGAGAGCTAGGCTAATTCACATCCGCCATTATTACCACTGAATAAACAGCCATCCCCGCTCACGAGGCTGCAAAATGCTAGCGTGAGGCGGTTCTGGCGCTCCTTCCCGCCGGGTCCGTGTCATTAGATGGCCGATCGGGTTTCGGTGAAGGCCGCTACGTTGTAATAAAAAGGTATCCTTTTAGCTGCTAAGATCAGCGCCGTTCCGTTTCCTCCATGATAGTCTCTCCAGGGCGCTTGATTGATCGCATTCAGACGCGCTGAAAAAAAAGAAAGAAAAAAGAACACAATCCGACACTTTGGGGACATCTAGAGGTCATCCGCGGTACTGCAGGACAGGGATTTCTCACCCAATACAATACAATACAACACGATCCTTCCTACAGATCAGTACAACTCAGCTCAAAATTACTATATTCATCCATCCATCTGTTCATTCATTCATCCATCAAACCATCCATTCATTCACCCATCCATCAAAACATCTATTCATTCATCCATCAAACCATCCATTCATTCATCCATCCATCAAAACATCTATTCATTCATCCATCAAACCATCCATTCATCCATCAAACCATCCATTCATTCACCCATCCATCAAAACATCTATTCATTCATCCATCAAACCATCCATTC
>JAOUQZ010000008.1:12151795-12164032 GCA_028564935.1 Neosilurus hyrtlii | reverse complement strand
TTCATCCATCAAACCATCCATTCATTCATCCATCCATCAAAACATCTATTCATTCATCCATCAAACCATCCATTCATTCATCCATCCATCAAAACATCTATTCATCCATCCGTACATTCATCCATCCGCCATCTATCCTTTCATCCATTCATTCATCCATCAAACCATCCATTCATTCATCCATCTATTCATCCATCCATCAAAACATCCATTCATTCATTCAATCATTCATTCATCCATCAAACCATTCATTCATTCATCCATCCATCAAAACATCTATTCATTCATCCATCCATCTGTTCATTCATTCATCCATCAAACCATCCATTCATTCATCCATCCATCAAAACATCTATTCATTTATCCATCTATTCATGCATACATTCATCCATCCATCAAAACATCTATTCATTCATCCATTCTTTCATCCATTCATTCATTAATTCATCCATCAAACCATCCATTCATTCATCCATCAAAACATCCATTCATTCATCCATACATTCATTCATCCATCCATCAAACCCATCCATTCATTCATTCATTCATTCATTCATCCATCAAACCATCCATTCATTCATCCATAGAACTGCAGCTCCTCGCTTTGAGTGAAGCCTCTGGTTAGAATGCCTCATGAACACCTCCCTGGTGTGGTGTTTCGGGCATGTCCAACCGCAAGGAGACCCTTGATGAGAAAGGGTGTTCTCCACCTTCGGCCAGAGTCGGCTAAGATAGGCTTTAGCCTCCCCGTGATCGCAATTGCATTAAATGATTCGGTGAATGGATGATGCTGATGTTAATGATGCTGATGGCAAATGATGATGATGATGATGATGATGTGTTTTGTCACTTTAGCAGGAAACATCCCATCTCCCTCTTCCAGCATCTCCACAGTTCAGTCATACAAGCCAATCATAAATGATTTTGGGCTGCCGTCATTTGGATTTTCGCAGGTACGTTAAAACCCTGATGAGAATACCGCGGTCGCGCTGTATTGTTCTTGCGGTAAATAGTGTTCTCATGATTTCGCTCATGTACAGGGACCGAATGGAACTCAGGCTCCACAAAGCAAATACGCAGAACTCCTCGCAATCATCGAAGAGCTCGGGAAAGAAATAAGACCAACGTATGCTGGGAGTAAAAGTGCCATGGAGCGACTCAAAAGAGGTATTTTCATCATCAGTTCGCAAAAATTCATGCACAGTGCAAATACTGTACTTTACTACTTTGTACCCTTCAGCTAAATGGGTGTAAGGGGTGATGTCTGTCTGTCGGGCCTTCCACAGTTGCATATTCAAAAACAAATCACTGACCATCACCATTTTTGGTGTGGATGTTGCAACTGTTTAACTACACATGCATTTTCGTCCCAGTCTGATATTCAGTATGGCCGCTGCAGTGGCCATCTTCAATTTGTATTCTGTGCACCAGCTCACAAACGCCCCACGGTTCATCACTATTTTTGGTCTGGATGCTGGGACTGGGTAACTACACATGCCTATAGATTTTCGTCGTGGCCTGATATCCAGTATAGCTGCTGCAGCTGCCATCTTGAATTTTCATTCCATGCTCCAGCTCAAAAACATCTCACCGATCATCTCACATCTCACCATTTTTGGTATAGATGTCGGGACTGTGTAACTACAAAAGCCTATAATGTGCATGTCTTTGGACTGGTGGGGAAACCAGAGTACCCGGAGGAAACCCACACAAGCACAGGGACTACATGACAACTTCACACATAACCGCCCGAGCCTGACCTTTTTCAAACCGAGGACCTTTTAGCTATGAGGAAGACATGGTAACCACTACGCCACCGTGCCACCTCGCTAAAACAGCTGGCGTCTTCAATATGCGTTCTGTACATTAACTAAAAAAAACGCCATCCCTGATCATCCCCATTGTTGGTGTTCATCTCGGGAGTGGGTATACCTTTAATAATGTGGTGCATAGGCTGAACGGTATTGCCTGCTTTGCAGGGCTATTTTTGTTGATGTAATCATGACTTTTGTTTGTTTGTTTGTTTTGTTTTTTTCTATTACAGGTATAATTCATGCAAGAGGTCTTGTTCGTGAGTGCCTGGCAGAGACGGAAAGAAATGCACGATCTTAGCCTCTGATGCCTGCCTCTGGTCTAAAGGCAGACGATTTCTTCTACTACTTTTCCAGAAGGGTGCTGCATGGCTTTTTCCCATAACAGAGGGATGAAACAATCAAAATTTTATTCATTAAGTAGTGTAGTTTAAGCATGGGATGGAGGTGGCGCAATGTTCATTGTGATGAATGCAACCAGAGAGATTGAATTTGTGTTGCCATTTGGGATTTTTTTTTTCTCTTATAACTCCTATTATATATATTTTTTTCCAACATAAGAACAAGTGAGCTTATCTGCATGCAATGAGGAGATGGACCAGAGTTTGAACGTGCATGGCTTTTACAGGTTTACAGTAGGGTGGTCCTCTGAAATTTTGATCTTTGATCAAGTGTAAGGTTAAGTGTTTAGGTTTTCTTCAAATCAGGAAACAGAGAGGACAGTTACAGTAATGGCATTGTTTAAGTTTTTTTTCTTATTTATTACCTTGTGTAATAAAATGTATTTTCATGTACAAAAAGGTCACTTTTTGAAATTTTGTATAAAGGTCAATAAACATGACATTTGTTGTCTATAACATGTTCTTGTGTTTATTAGTGCACTGGAGGAAGATTGATGTGGATTCATTCATTCATTCATTTTCTAAGATGTTTAATCCTAATTAAGGCTGCACACACACACACACACACACACACACAACCATTCACACACTCGCACCTAGGGGCAATTTGGAACAGCAATTATTGTGTGGAATTGCCCAGAGAATATGATCAAATCTCAAAAATGTAAATAAATCCAAGCAAAAATAAAATATTTAACCAATAAAAATAATTGTGCAATAATATAAAGATTGAAACATAAATAAATGTGTAATCTATTTAAATAATCTACTGATGGATTAAATGAAGTTTATTCACTGGTTGCTTTATTAAAGACAAAGTACTGAGCAAAAGTCTTTGGTGTATGTAAAGAAATGCTGTAATACAAAGATGTCTTTAAAATAATGAATTGAAAATAAGTACATTTTATTAAAACCCAGAAGTCTTGTTCAATTATTTATTTTTAATGAAAAATGGTGTTACATAGTATCTTACTGTCTTTATTAACATGCATGTATTTTTATAAAGTAATACATTACTAGTAATACAGAAAAATAATAAATAAACATCTATAATAAAAATTTAACTGAAAGTAGTATGATGATGATGATAATAATGATAGGTGGCACGGTTTCCAGGCTCGGGCGTTTCTGTCTGAACTTTGTATGTTCTCACTGCGCTTGTAAGAGTTTGCTATGGGTACTCCGGTTTCCTCCCACAGTCCAAAAACATGCACATTAGGCTAATTGGCCATTCCAAATTGCCCCAGGTGTGAGATAGTGTGAATGGTTGTAGGTGTAGGCCCTGCTATAGACTGCTATGTTGTTCAGGGTATAAGTGGTTAGCATGTCCGCCTCACAGCAAGAAGGTACTATGTTCGAGGCCCGGGCTTAGCGAGGGCTGTGTGGCATTTGCATGTTCTTCTCGTGCTTGCATGAGTTTCCTCCAGTTAGCACATTTAAGCTAATTGACGATTCCAAATTGACTGTAGATATGAGTGTGAATGGTTGTGTGTGTGTGTGTGTTGGCACTACGATGGTCTGGCAAGCGGTTCAGGGTGTACCTTGCCTTCGCCAAGAGATGGCTGAGATGGGCTCCAGCTTCCCCAGTAGGATAAAGTTGTTTGGCAAATGAATGAATGAAATCTGCAGTATACAAAGAATATACAGTATACAACTGTAATAATAATAATATTAATTATGAAAATTTATATTAAAAATTAAAAAATTAATATATAAAAGGGGGGGGAATAATAATAAAAGAAAAATTGTACAATTCAATAATTTATTTAATTTTTACATTTTTTATTTCCCCCCTCGATGCCAGAGTTTACATAAATCCCTCCCAATCAGAGTTACTGTTGTGTTCTGAATGTGGGCTTTTCCACCAATCGCATACCCTGACAGAATATAAAAATTTCCTCTTGGCCAATCAAAGCACTTTTTCGCAACCCTTTCAACCAATGGCGTCAATCGGTGCGTTGTACCGTTAATGGGCGGAGACTGAACGCTGTGCTGCGGGAAAGAGGCGCAAATGCGATACGTCAACATGGGAGAATTGATGATACAAGTTAAGAAGTAAGTGTCACTCCTTTCATATTTGCAACATGGCGGCGTGAAGCTCGGCCGTTTTCACACTGAGCTGCGGCTGGAAATGCTGCAGTGGCTGAAGGACTGATGTGTGTCATGTTATGATGTCTGAGGCAGCGGCTAGTTCGGATAGCTAGCAGGAAGGAAGTGTGTTTGGCTAGCTAGCTCGTTAGCTTTGGGCCGAATCCCAAATTTATACGAATTTCCTTTTTAGGTGCACTACATAGGGATGATATAAGAGTTCACGACCGTGTGTAGTGTCCCTAATATATATCCGATAGGGAGTTATTTAGGACTCAGCCCTCGGGGTTTTGCTTTTATTATCCTGTTTAGTAAGTCAATGAAGCGATATTCTGTTTTTAAAAAATGTAACAGCTTTAATGAGGTTATACAGCTTTCTTAATGTGCTTAAAATTTTAAGGGACATAAAATACGAGCTGGGTTTCCATCACTTTGCCTCTAGGTAACTTAGTAATAATAATATTTATAGATAAATCCTACTAGATAAACAACACTTTGTGCTTATATTGATAACTGTAGCTTTCCAAAGGTTTTAAAGGAAAAAACCCACAACAAAACTCATGAAATATGTTTATGTTGAACTTTATGGTACGTGTTTAATGGTTTTGGTGTTAATTCCTAGACTGCTGTTGTGCTGTGTGTTTGTTTATCCTGTTTGGAGGTTATGGACAATGCTGATGCTGACGTCACTGGGTGCATGCTGTCATTCATTAATTAATTTGCTGGGAGCCTATTACAGCCAACTCTGGGTGAAGGCAGGGTATAACCTGAACAGACCACCAGACCATCCTATGGCCAACACACACAACCATTCTCACTTACTGTCACACACAGGGGCAGTCTGGAACAACCAATTAGCTTAATGTGCTAAATGGAGGAAACCCATGTACGTACAGGGAGAACATGCAAACGCCACACAGAAAAGCCTTCGCTGAGCCTGGGACTTGTACCCAGGACCTTCTTGCTGTGAGGAGGACGTGCTAATTGATACTAAATTGTCATCATGGAACATATCGCAAGCTTTCTGTACAAGGCTGTTTTCCCGACATCTGCTGCACTAGTCAGAAAGTTATCCTCATTGGCTGGAATCTCTGATGGCAATCATGACGTGTGCTTCCTGACTCTGGAATGCATGAATGGTTTTACATTTTAAGATGTACCTCAAACTAATGTGTGTTTTCTGTAACAGTGGCATTAAAAAATAGAACCTGTTATTACTCTGGTATTTTAATACTGTACTGAAGGTTGATAAAGGACGGCACGTTGTAGTGGTAAACACGTCCATCTCAAAGCAAGGAGACCCTGGGTTCGAGGCTCAGGTGCATCTGTGTTCTCTGTGGTTGTGTGGATTTCCTCTGGGTACTCTGGTTTTCTCCTACAATCCAATGACCTGCACATTAGGGTAATTGTCTGTTTTCAGTTGCCCCTAAGTGTGAATGGATGTGTGTTTGCCCTGCAGTGGTCTGGTGAGCTGTTCAGGTTTTTTCAGATGATGAGCCCACTGATGCTAACTATGATCTTAGCATGAAAGCTTTGGACAATCAAGGTACAAATGTGTACAATCAAAGGTGGAGAGAGAGCTGGACAGACTACAAGACTAAAGAGCCGCTGCATAATTTTTCTTTTTAAGTAGAGATGAATTCTGCCCCATACTCACATGTGATTTAAAGTCCTGTTATTTTTTCTAAGTCACTTTCATTTGTCCTCCCACAGATCTTGTGTGCACTCCCCTAGCCAGGCTGCTTAAGCATGTCCACAGATGACAGCATCTCGGAGGACGTGTCTAGCTCCGTGGCACTGAGCCACGACCACACAAGCCCTAATGGAGGGAAGGAGAGCGAGACCTCCGTGGTCTCCTCCGCGGACACAGTGTCGGGTCTGGCTCTTCCCGAGGAGGCAGTTGTGATAACTCGACCCTCCAGCACACCAGCATGCACCATTTCCAGCAAAATAAGGTTTGTGGTGTTCAAATGGGGTATTCTCAGTCCCGGATTCTGATGAGAAAGGAGGCATGTGCACACAGAGATGTGTGGGTTTAGAGTTTTCTGCCAATATCTGCTAATTCACAAAAACAACACAAAGTGAGGCACTTATTAAATTCTCTGAAAAATGTATATGTCGCACCCCAGGGGGGCAGCGTTACAGAAGCGACTCATTAGCAACACACGTGGTCCATGGTGAAGACTATGACTTAAACAAGTGCACCCTTTTTAAAGCATAATACAGGAAGGATGCATAATACGTCCTCCTTAAAGAGTTTTTAGGATTCTGATCGGCGTTGAAAGATCTCAGGATTTTTTGTGGATTAGGATTTTATTTTATGTTGCAGTGTTTTAGTTTTGTGTTTGAGTTTTTTTTTTTTTTTTTGTATGATGAAATTTGTGCTGGTTCTATTTAAGGATTTTTCATTTTAATGATTTTAGAATTTGGGAATTTGTTTTATTTTTTGGGGGTTTTTATTTTGTGTTTTACTGATTTTCTGTTTTATTAGGAGGTTTGTTTTTGTAATAGTTTTTTGAACTTTTTTTTGGTGGGTTTAAATTTTTAGGATTTGTTTTTTTATTTGAATGATAAGATTTTAATTGTTAAGGCTTTTGACCTATTGTGTGATCTCCACGTTAGGTACTGTGATACACCATTTTTCATTCCGCAGGAAATTGTGTGTGTTTGTCTGTCCGCAATCCATGAGTCTGTGCTCCATCCTAGTAAGTTATTACCTTTGGCATGAGCTATATGTCGTTTTGTTTAGTGAATTTGTTTTTGTTATTTTTTTTAATTTATTTTTCAAGTGTTTTAAAGCTTTTATATTGGTGGGATCTTTTTATTTTTGTTATAACACCTCCACCCATAATGGCTTTGCTGAAAGCAATATATTTTAATCTTCTGAATCCTTGAACAGATTTTGACCATATATATATGTGTGTGTGTGTGCGTGCGTGTGTGTGTGTATATGTATACTGTATGTATCTGTTTACTTTCACTTTAACCGTTATTTACTGTATGTTGATTTTATTCATTGTGTCCAGAAAGGTGCATATAAAAAGTTTTAATATAATTAAAGACCTATGAACTGGTACAAGTTCAGAGGTCATTGTTCAAAGGTCAAGGTCAAATGAGGACCCAGCTTTGGAAACTCTTGCACACTCTGTAGGCTGAACACCTGCATGGGTTTGGGCCAAACTTTCACCAGTTACTCATTACTGAATCCCCACAAGCTGGTACAGGATTTTATTAAAAATCAGGGTCACAGTTCAAGCACACAGTAAAAAGGTTTATGTGCGAGGCATACCATGGAATGCATTGCGTCAAGTTTCCTTGAATTTTTTTAATATTGATTTTGTGTTTGGATTTTTGTAGTTTCTAGTTTTGTTTTGAAATTAATTTTCGGATTTTGCTTTATTTTTTTTTTTGTGGTTTTATTTATTTTTGAAAGCTTTTGCTTTTTATAAATTTTTGGAGGGTTGGATTTTTTTTCTTCTTTTAATTAATTAATTTCATTATTTATTTATTGTGGTGTTTTATATATTTTGTGTGTGTTCTTGATTAGTGTTAATTTTGTTTTGTCATTTTTCTGATTTGGATGATTTTTTTTTTTTAATTGGATCTTATTGTGTTTATTGGTTTGTGTTTAGTCACATTTAGTTTCTGGACATTTACTTGCTGTGTGGTGAAGCTGGGGCTTTCAGACGTGCTATGCTTGTTCTATATTGGCATATTATGAAATGGTCCTTTCGGCGGGAGCGTATGGACCCCTGTAATCTATTTTTTGTTTTGTGGTACTTTTGCTTTGTTTGAATTTTTTTTCTCTTGTTTTGTGTTGGTCTATTTCTCAACCTCTGTAATATAGTCATGAAATTTTTCCCCCTCTCTTAACAACAGGAGTCTGTGTCTCAGCGGCGCTGAGGAGGAGTTCAGCTCAGGGAGAAGCCTGCCCTTCATCAACCCCAGTTCATTACAGACGCTGCGAGCGTTGATGCACGAGATCCAGAGCAGTGAGACGGACCCTGAGATCTGGAAGAACTGTGAGGTGCGCTACTCTCAGACAGTCTAGTTAAGATTTAGTCGTGTTTTGTTTGTCAGGAGTCCATGAGTTCCTCAGGTTTTTGGGTCATCATTTAAAGCTTTCCTAAGGGACTCCTGATGAGTGGAGAAAACACAGCTGATCCCAGTCCACATGGCATTTATAAAGGGCAGTTGTACTCAGAGAAAGCTTTATAACAGGGTACAAATGTTCTGTTTTCTTTTTTGTTCTTTTATTTAGCAAGGCATATCTGATAAATCAATAATAATGACACAAAATTTAGAACAACGTTAGAACCAGTTATAATTTGGAGTGTACAGGTTAAAACGTACATGTGAAAATGTCCATGTGTGCATTAGGGCTGATGATAATCATTAAAAAACAATCGTGTGGATGATTCAGCATTAATGCAGTGACACAACATGACTGATTATAGCCCCCCAGACAATAATGTTCTACTTTCTACTGTAAGCCAAGCTTTGTGATTGGCTGGAGTGTGATGACTCGTGTTGTTGTGCTGTTTAAATTGCCAGTCAGGCGCGACAGAGGCGCTTCGTAGAGCAGTACATGAGTGAGCACTGGCTTTTATTTAATGAAAGCAGTGCAGAAGAGCAGCAGCATCTCACCGACACCGACTTACATCCCGATTCAACATGGAGGAATCGAGTAGTTCTTTTTTTGCCTTTCCTTTTTCGTTTCAAAAAACGATTTTGCGATCAGCAGAAGCATTTATAAAAACCTGGCATTAAAAAATGTGTTTGTGAGACCAATAGTGTTGGAGATTCATTATTTACCGAACCGCTTACTTCTATCAAAGGTGTGGGAGGCTGAAGCCTATCTCAGCCGAAACTGGGTTCGACAGACAAACGCAGGGCCAACACACACACAATCATTCACACTCACTCACACCTAGGGGCAGTTTGAAAAATCCAGTGAGCCTAACGTCCTGTATTTTTGGATGTGTGAAGAAAACGGAGTACCCTGAGGAAACCCATACAAGCATGGAGAGAACATGCAAACTCCACGCAGAAAAGTTCTCACCAAGCTCGAGACTCGAAACCAGCACCTTCTTGCTGTGAGGCGCTACGATTACGTGCGGCCGCCGAATGGTTGACAATCATCGTGAGATCAGTAGGGATGTACAGCCCTAGTGTGTTTATATAATAACTTCTGTTTCTCTCCAAACAGGGCAGGTGGCTACACCTTTTTCAGCTGGTGGAGAAGCAATACCAAGAACAAATTCTTGCTCAGCAAGAACAGTATCAGTGCCAAATACAGGTCAGTTATAGAACTGGAAACATCGATAACAGTTTCTTTATTCTGTGTTTGTCTGCAAGTGGATTTTTACTTGAATGTCAGCTTTTGGCTTAATTTAATCTTGGGAATTATGGGCATGAAGCAGGACATTACACACACTCATTCACATCTAGAGAGAGAGGCTAGTTTAGCCAGTCCACCTACTGGAATTCTTTTTCACCTGGGGAGGAAACTGGAGACCCTGCAAAGCTCAGGATCGAACCGTGGACCATGGACAGAATATATAACCACACATAGAAAATAATTAGGTGCCAGTCTAAAATGAGCACCGTACTGATGGCTCTGTTTTGTCCTCGCAGCTCATTCAGGACGAGATTAAAGCATTAGTGCAGCTACAGAAGCGGCAAAGTGGTGCACAGGCGAACCCTACAGTAATGGCCAAGACTTTGGAGCCTCCCACAGATGTGCAGAATGAAATCCAGGCTTCTAGCCCCTCGAAGGTCACCGCTAACCATCAGGAGAGCTCAGACGACGGCCTGTTGACTGCCCAGAGCAGCGGCTATGGCACACTGTGCACCTGGGAGCCTGGAACAACAACAGGGTGCCTTGAAGAGAAGGACGAAATGTTTTCGTTACGGACAAAGCAGGACGGCGGCTCTTCGCTCTCTCGTTGGGCTAAAATACAAGGGCAAGATAGTGTAACAAGCAGGACTTCTAAAAAATCACCTCAAACAACTTCCTCAACTGTACACAAACCTCCTGCTGACAAGCAGAGACCAAACTGGTGGGAAGCGTTTCAGTGTTTCTTTTATATTTGTTCCGTGTTACATAAAGCAGAATACTGTTATCCGCAGAATAAAGGAGGTTATGGAGGTCCTGGTGGGTTATTTTATGATCTGTTGGATTTTTTCTCCTAATTTTATGTTATTATAGTCAACCACTGACCTCCTGGGCTCAGAAGCAGAAACACAAGCAAAGAAAAAGCAAAGTGGCACAAAACTGCTTGCCACAGGTGGAGGGGAGAGAAGAGGTCGGGCCTGGAGCGTCTCCTAAGGAACACATAGAACATGTGGATGAAGTAAGTGTCAAATTTTAGACTTAAGTGAGTTAAATAGGTTCCCCCTCCGATGTTTACCCCATTTATTTTGTCTCCTCGTAATTCATTCATATCAGATTCCCACCTGCCAAGTGTTGTTTCCCTATCACATGTGAACACCGCCAGGGAGGGCTGTAAGCATGCACATGGCCCCTCTGTGACACACGATGCTGCCACCCTCATCTTTTACGAACCGCTATGTATGCAGTAACGTATGCGAATTCGGGGGCGGTCTAACATGCTCTATTAGCAAGCGCAAGCGTTGTTCACAAACACAAGCACTACTCACCCGTTTTGTTTGAATTAGCTTACAGATGCCCATGATTGGCTGGAAATTGCTGTAAATGACAGGGAGGAGGGTGTATGCCACCCCTCCCTCCCATAAGAGCTCAGCTAATTAGCTCCTATGGACTCCTGGTTGCGGATGGCTGCGGCATAAACCTGGATTCTAACCTCCAGGTTGATAGTCGTACACCTTGTCGATTCGCCAGACATATACATGGCGGGCCAGCAGGCCCAAACACTATCAGAAGCAGTGACCTACATTTACAACTTAAATTGTATTATTTGTTGCATGAAATTGTATTGATTTATTCCCAACAGTATATTCTCCTCATTTTGTAGTGTGTCTCTTGGATGCACTGCTTCTAGTACGTGTATGTAGATGTTAGATTTTTGTTTGTCCAATCAGATTTCACCCTCTGTGTGCTGCCGTGTCAATCTAATCTGCCCAGGGTCTTCAGAAGTGCTGGACGATGTCACTTAAACTATATTAGCAATGGGGCTGTTTCTTTAACCAATCAGATTTCAAAGTCACCTCACAGAGCCATCTAGCTAGGGCAGTATTTTTCTATCCACTGATTGGTCAGAGAAAAGAAAGGAGCATGGATTTTGTCTATAAATAATCAGCATTTCTGGAGAGTATGCTGTAGTTTATTTAAATGTTTTATGTTTTTGTCATGTTATTAGATAAATATTGATTATGAACTGCTCCAGATGATGTTGTTGTAGTGTAGAGGTTTGGAGCTGTCTGAACCCTTTATCACCGAGCCGTTACATTTACACTTGTTACATTTGGTCGAGCGCCAAATTTACCAACATTTTCCACCAGTGATCGCTGGTGGAAGTTAGGTAATGCTAGGAGTTGCCAGCAGAAATGTTACTCGGGCGTATCGGCAACAATGCATTCAGAGATAAAGGGTTAACTGGGTGTCTTGCTTTAGTAATAATGGCATTCACCCTCAATACGTGAAATGCCTACCTCTCTGTAATGCCAGGCCTTGTTATATTGCGTTTTTGTATATTACTGATGGTACTGGTGATTAAGAGGTGGATTAAGTGCCAACTGAAGGGCCAGATACCAAATTCATGGCCTGCCAGTTTTATTTATATATATATATATATATATATATATATACACACACATATACACACACTCACACACATGCACATATACTCACACACACACACACACACACACATGTATATACACACATATATTTATATATATATATATATATATATATATATGTATGTGTGTGTGTGTGTATATATATATATATA
>JAOUQZ010000008.1:12124755-12140271 GCA_028564935.1 Neosilurus hyrtlii | reverse complement strand
ATATTTGTGCCTTTTAAATTCTCCTTTAGCTTATTCCACCATCCTGATCTTCTACTTTCACCCAGCAAAAGGCAGCGAGATGCAGAATGTGGCACAAAGAACCCTGCTTCAGAGAAAGGAAATGGAAGAGGGTACGGCTTTAATTCCTGCCATATTATTGCTCCGTCAGCTCTGCCCTAGTAAAGTACAGCTGATGATGACCTGTTACGAATGTCAGAAGTAACAAAATCTGCGCATCGTGTGTGGTAACACTGCACTAACATGACCTGCTGCTTTCCCCCTTAGCCGCCCTTCACCTCCTGAGAAAGAGCAGACTCACGAGGAGCCGACAAGGAGAGACATCTCACTGACCCCTGTGATGAAAGCACTGATTCAGATGGAGGACACCAAGGCCACAGAAGGGCGGGCTCTGACAACAACCCACTGCGGCTCTCCCAGTAAGAATAGACAGTCAAACTTCTTACCTTTCGGCAGTGTGTGCCCCCCCCCCCCTTCGCCCAGAGTAGGCTCCTGCGACCATAATAGGATTAAGTCAGTGCCTAATAAGCTAGTTGTCTGTAAATTTATTTATCTTTCCATTTTCTTCTGCTTATTCGTGATTGGGTCGCAGAGGAGGGTCTATCAGGGGAAACCCAGGCATCCCTCTCCCCAGCGACACACTCTAGCTTCTTTTGGGACATCCCAAGGCATTCCCAGGCCAGACTAGATATGTAATCCCTACGGTGGGTTCTGAGTCTACCCTGGGGCCTCCTCCCAGTAGGATGTGTGTGAAACACCTCCAAAGATAGGTGATCAGGAGGCATCCTCATCAGATGCCCAAACCACCTCAAATGACTCCTTTCGATGCAGAGGAGCAGTGGCAGTACCTCGAGTTCCTCACCCTGTCTCCAAATTCTGAGCCCAGACACCCTCCAAAAGAAACTCATTTCAGCTGTTTGTATCCGCGATCTTCTTTCGTTCACTATGAAAATGTATTTATCTATGAACGAATGAATGACAGCTGCTAATACTTTTTAGCCTGATCATACACAATCAACATTGTGCAATAATATAGTAAATTGTTCATTGTTTTAAAATAGTGTATCAGGTTAAGCATGGTTTTTATCAGGGCAGTGGTGGCTTAGTGGTTTAGGTGGTGGGTTACTGATCCGAAGGTCAGTGGTTCAATCTCCACTATCACCACTGTTGGGCCCTTGAGCAAGGCCCTTAACCCTCAAATGCTCATTTGTATAAAAAAAATGATAACTAAGTCGCTCTGGGTAAGAGCGTCTGCCAAATGTTGTAAATGTAAATTTTGTTTGTTTGTTTGTTTTTTAAATGAGGGACACCGCTGTTTATGTAACTTTATTTACTTATTATTTTGGGGTGCTCTGTGTCCTCTGATCAAGGTAAGATGTTACAACATGTGATGAACACGCTACAACTGGGACTGTGACAATCTTGCCAGCTCGCTTTCTGACCCTGGTGTCCTATTTCTGACAGTAGGAGATTATATTCGATCTGCCTTTGATCCTCTCTTTGGAACAAAAGGTCAGCTGTATTAACAGTCAAGTGCCCATATGCAGGACAAAGTGAAATTTAATTAATAGCAACAAGAGTTTAGTGTTGTAGGATTTACTGATGTTTCTTCAGCATGACTAACAAAAATGGCCAAATTGCATACATTAAGATTACATTACAGTCTGGAGTTGTTTTTCTGAATATGGTCATGTAGAATCCTTGTGTTTGACGTCATGTTGCCATGACAGCAGAATTCTTATGCACTAAATATGTTGTTTTCTGTCGCGTCTCTAGCTTAATTTTTACCACCTTAGATCTGATCATATACAAAATTTTATCTGTTTTTCTCAAGTTTTACAGGACAGAAGCATATTGCTTCCACAACAGGACAAAAAACCCCATCAGTATCATATTATGACTTTCTATCTTATAATAATGTTTCATGTACAAACATGAAAGTATCTAACTATAATATTACACTAAGCTTCTTTGTTTTATCTTGTTGTGATGCAAAACGTTTTGTGTTAAAATGTAGTAACTTAACTAATAAGATGACACACTGCAGCTTGTGAAACTAGAGTTTGAATATCTAGCTGACCCAAACTAGCCGATCTAAAACGAATTGTAATGCATTATTGGAATAAATAAAGACAAATGTAATGAGTCATTCCGAACATTCTAAACATTAAAAATAGTGCCATAATACCTTGAAAATTTGTACAGAAGCTACTGTAAGCACTAACCAGTAATCGCTAAATTACTCTGTACCCTGCCTCAAGCTCATCGTAATCCATTGGTAGCGTAAAGACACAAGTAGTGCTATAATGTTTGTTTATTTGTATTTTATTTATCGTGTCGTATTAATTTCTAAACGATAACATGACACATCACTGATGTCTTGCATTTGTTTAGAACTGGAAGCTTTGCTGTTATGACGTAACGTCAACCCTTTAGGAGTTTATTGCTCTTGACTTTATAACCACCACCAGTCTCATTTACATCTTAATCTTTTTAACTTTCTTGTATCTTCTCAGTTTCCTTATACCATACATTTTTTCCCTCCAAATTAAACATCATAATTCTTTCTAATCTTGGAGTCTGAAGAGGGTCATAAAAAACCTATTTTTTATTTTTATTTTTATTTTATTTTATTTTTTTTACAGTAGTCTTTGTATTGAGTGTAACAGACCTCTTTCCTGTGTGTGTTTTAGGGTTAGGAAGCAAGAGACCCACAGTAGCCTTTATGGACAGTGTAAGAGACCCTTTGCTGGAAAGAGGTGAAAGTGTTCTTCGGCCTCAAAGAAGTCTTTCACCAGAGAGCCATCGCTCTTCATCTCTTCCTCCCAGAGCACAAAGAGCAGTTCCTCCATCCACTCCCAGTAAGTAATTCCTGCCATTAGTCAAATGAAACTAGTCCAGAAAACAGCAGTACCTCTCATGAACCACATTATAAATGGGATGCCCAGTTCCAGGATGGATACCAAAAAGGGTGCTGATTGGTGTTTTTGAGCTAATGAGTGGAACACAAATTCAAGATGGCGACGAAAATCGATAGGTTTGTGTGGTTACACATCGCCAACATCCACACAAAAAATGCAGCTGTAGAATGACGGACATTGTGAATGACAATACCCCTCACGCACAGTGGGATATGGGCTTAAAATGAATTATAAACTGAATAAAAAAAACACTATTTTTGTTCCACATCTATGCTGATGAAGCCATGTAGCACTTTTTAGCAGCAGGGGGTGTATTCATCACCCATAATGTGAATATCTCATTCCCAAGCCTTTCTGTCATCATCGGTTCTATATCCTCTGACACAGGGGTGTCTGATTAGAGTCCCCTAATTGGGGAGTGAGATCCTGCAGCCCGTTTTTGAGGACGTAGGTTTGGGCACTTATGTAATATGTACCACGATGCCTGCTTCAGTCCACAGTTGTCGTACTCACAGGCGCCGATGGATTTCATTTAGGGGCGTGTCCCACCCCAGCCACTTTGCGTGCGGTTCAGTCGTACCCAGGCATTATGGCCTAACAGGTGGCCACTAGGCTTAGCAGAGGGGGTCTTGATAAATGTGTCGAGGTTGGTGTCTAGGGTTCTCCACCTCCTCCCAGTGACCCTAATGGTGGCAATAAGTGGTTCGGTAAATGAGAGCGTGAGTGAGTTCTTGTATAGTACAAGTTAGCTTCTGACTGCAGTATTGTATGTTATATGTAAGATATTTTGATTGATAATGTTAAATGTGGTTTCTCCTCTTTTCATCTAAATTATTTTAGCGAAGAGAGAAACTCTCCTTTATCCCCTCTCTGCAAAGTCCAGTCCAAAGCGATGCCCGACGGAGAATGTATCCACTGTGTTCGGTCGCCCCATGCATTGCCAACAGCACCTGCATAACAGGTACGTGCAGAGTTTGCCTATGTTGTGCAGTACTGCTTGTATTCTTTTCCTCTGAAGAGCATCCTGGTGGATCAGATTCCAGATTTATTCTAGAACGCAGTATTTTTGTGGTTTTAGGTTCGATTTGCACTTTGATCAAACTGGTTTCACCTCATCGCTGCCATCTCGGCGCAACTCGAGAACAAGCTTGCAGTTCACACCAGAAGGTAGGTTTGTTTTTGCATCAGAGCAGCATTCATTTTGATTTGTTTTCATCATTTTATTAATTTTTAGTTTTGACAGTACTGAGTAACAGAGGGTACAGAGAAATTTGTAGGACTTTATATTAATGCAGTAAGCGGTGTGGCAAAACAGCCTTACATGGGGGCGGTTCTGATGGCACTTCAGCATGGTTTAAAATGTCGGCGGTGTGGTAAAATAACTGTTAGCAGTCGTTGAATACATTGTGTAAATAGGTTGTGTTGAGCACGGCTCAGAAAGGTTGCGAAAGGTGACAACACGGCAGCTAGATGGTGATTTTCACATCGTTGCCAGTCGACGGTATGACAAACACCATCCCGGTGTCTAGATGATGTTATTTTGGAAGCACGCTGAACTGCCATCAGAGCTGCCCCTGTGTGAGGCCTGCTTTCGGAGTATTACAACATTAGGCTCCATATAATCTAAGAATATTTAATAAAAAACCCATGCTATTATTTAGCAAAGAACAACTTTTAATCATTGATATGGAACCAAGAACACAGAGAGAGGGAGCCAGTGAAATTAAGGATTATTTATCACTGCAGTAAATGATTTGCTTTGGGACTTTATGTTAAAGGAGGACATCTCACCACCCCGTCCATAATTATTCTCCTATGACATTACAGCCTGGCTTTTACCCATTCATGGACATCAATACTTGCTTAGGGATTGTGTAAGGAACCTGTAAACAAAACATTTTTAGCAACCCGAACCATATTTTGAACTATGATATGAGATGTAACAGGTTTAGTACATTATGAACAGGGATCGTACCACTTTTTAATTTCCACAGTAAGATCACAAAACAGCTCACGAGAATCTGACGCTCAAGAGGTAACAGACCCGGACCTGCATGACCATGAGGACGAAATCATCCTCCCTCGTGTTCAGTCTCTAGCCGACGCCGAGAAGCTGTTTGACGAACTCACGCAGGAGAAACAGCAGGTGAGTTTGGAATTCACTTTTCCATTTTCTCTCTCAATCTTTAATCAGCGGGGATGATTATCGCCTTTGTGTGTGGCTGAATGGGTAAAATGTTATGAAAGCTGCCTGTGGATTTTAGGGATTAGGACTTGCTATGAAGCAAACATAACATGTACGTAGTAACCAATTTAAAGCAACGCCATGGCCTTTGCCGATTATTTGCCCTTGATCAGTCACGTTTTAATCATCAGGTCATATCAGCATGATCTTCTTTTTTGGGGAACCAAAAAAAACACCCACCACCACCACCAATAATGATCATATGTGCAGCAGTTGAGGCTGGGGATGATTTCTTTCTAGCTCAGACGGTAGACTCACATTTACATGCATGCAGTTTGTCAGATATAATCTACTCTCTAGTGTTTGTGTACAGTACGCTTAGGATTATTAGCTTAAATTCGCTTCTCGGTCACATCCATAACATGTTATTAAAAATTATTGAAAAAGCAAATGAGATAAAAATACAATAAGCATGCATGAGAGGTAGAATACTTCCACAGTTGTTGTTTGTTTGTTTGTTTATATATTTATTTTATAAAGAGAAACAATTTTAGTGGGTGGATTCCTGTGTGTATGAAATGGTGTCTGTCTGTTTGAATTGTTAACGTGATAACTTTGGAAGGGAATGACATAGGATCACCAAATTTGGTGGATGGATCCCCCTCAGGGGTGAATTTGGTGGATGGATCCCCCTCAGGGGTGAATTTGGTGGATGGATCCCCCTCGGGTGAATTTGGTGGGATTGTATATAGTTTACTTTGAAGTTGTTTCACGGTCACAAGGTCACTTTTTCTATTTTTGGCTTGTCAAGGTTTTTTAGTGTGATAACTTTGTAAGGAAAAGACATAAGATTACCAAATTTGGTGGGTGGGTCCCCCTCAGAAGAGAATGGGGTGGGATTGTATATGGGTCACCTTGACCTTTTTTCAAGGTCACTTTTTTTATATCCGCTTGTCAAGTCTTGTTGGTGCGATAACTTTGGAAGGACATGATATAAGATCCTCTTTGGGATTATATATTGGTTGCTTAATGAAATTATTATGAAAGGGTCCTATTGGCGGGAATGTCTGAACCCCTGTAGTCTATTTTTGCCACTCTGTATTGTGATTGGCTGTCACTGTGCGGCAGGAAAAGTACACAAGAGTCCCATTACTTTAAAAACTAAAGGGGTACTCACAGAGTCGAAGGTACCACTGCTCCACAGCATGGATAATGTATCAAAGGTCGCTGTCTCTTTTAAAAGTCCATATATGGATCCTTATTAGTGTTCCATAGTAACAGCATGTCTATCATGACCCCTTTCAAAGTTATAAGCATGCTATCGCCAACGATATGTGTCCTTGTCCTAACCTTCAGTTTTAACCCAGGTATTCCAGATTCAGATCATCTTTGGGATGCAGGTAGGGTAGTGTCTCTACCAAGTTTGGTGAAAATCCATGCATGGGTGTGGTCAGGGTTATGTTTACAGGCTGACTCACAAACTCTGATGATTACAATACTTCCACCTTTTGGGTGGAGGTTAAAAAAAGTTCCACAGTGTTTCACTTCTATCTGTCAAAGCTATTAGAGTGGTTTGCTGTTAGTTTTTGTTCCGGTAAACCTTCCCCAACCATTGTTGGCACAGTGTTCCAGCTGTTTCTCTGTGACTGGTCAGGCTCACCCTGAGATATAACACATGGCCCAAAAGCACATCACCACATCTCCCCTACTGGCTCTGTGTCTCCAGCTCCATGGCTTCAGTCCATGTCATCTTCAGCACATCATCTTTATACATTTCTGCTGCACAATTCCGTTCTACTTTATCATCCCTAATTTTAGCGCAGTTCCCCTCCTCCTTCCTATTACAACCGAGAAGTGCTAATTCAAAGCTATGCCGTCCCAGCTGTCCTCCCATCACCAGCAGCTTTTCTTTGCTCATTTTTCTGAACGATGTGCTGCGCCAAATGTCAAAATATTTATTTCATTTTTTTCCCACAGATCGAGGCAGCACTCAGTCGCATTCCTGGAGCTGGAGCCAGGGTCACTTTACAGACCAGACTGGATCAGGTACGCATAGCACCAAGTAATAAAACCTGAACGAGAGACAAAAAACAGGTTACAAGATATGAATAGCTAAAAAAGTTTGCCTTACTCTATCTGAATTTTCGATTAACTTGAAAGTGAATAAGACGTGACAGGGTGTACTATTACAAGAAAATAATGAACAGCTGGGTGGTCTGATGCGGCAAAGTGTCAAATTACAACTGGTTAATAATTCTTCTCCCACCGCATGTCGTTTTTTTATATATTAATATATTATATTAGGGGTCCAAGCCTATTAATAATATTACTATTATGTTTGCCTGCTACCAGAGGTAACATCTTACTATCCTCTATACTTATTGTAGTTATTATAGTAGTTATTCTTCCGTATAAATTTCCTGAATTATTGGGGCCCAAACCGTTGAGAGAACCCTAACAAATTATATATCAAAACTTGCAGCTTTTGTATGCATTTCGAGTTATAATGGTACTGGCCACTGAATGGGAAATGATGAAAAACAAATCAACCTTTTTTTTGGAGCACTGTCACCTTGCCATACTTTTATTATAGAAATGCGGTTCAACCTTTAAACAGGTCACTCAACCCTGGACTTGATTGAGCTAGACTGTTGTTTTCATAACTTTTCAAACACCATTTTACAAAATATGCACCATGCTGCAGGAATTAGTAGTAGTATTGCTATTACTATTCGCCTGTACGGAATTTCACAGATTAACGTGGCCCAAACTGTTAAGAGACTCCCAACAAATCATGTGACCTGCTCCATGTGACGGATAAAGTGGGAAATTTGACTTACTGAGATATTTATATATTTTAAAAAAGAATTGAATCTGCTTCACAATGAGGTATAACACATGATTATCACATGAAAATTATCTGAGTTACATCACTTTGTATGTTGCTAATCAGGAAATGCTACTTAGGAAAATAATAATTACACTTACAGAACCAGTTTCTGAATGTCAGCATTTGAAACACCCCAACATCCATACACTAAATTAATCTGCCACTCGGTTCTGTTTACGAGTCATGTCTGTTTTGAGGCTTCTCATTGGTTTACCGTTGTATGATTCAGGGAATCTGAGATTCTGTAAGTTGGAAGAGTTTTCTGGTAGTGAATATGAGTAATAAGTAAATACCCTTTTGTTTTTCTTTTTTTTGTGTTTATGGATATTTGAACTTGGTCATGTTGAAGATTATACTTTGAAGGATCTATTTTTGGTGATATCACATTTTCGTCCAGGTACGCCATTTTCAACTTCCTTTGGCTCTTACTCAAAACACTAACTTGCGACTTAATCCCTATTATGCTGGAGCGGGTCACATATTTCAAAACGCATGCAAACATTGAAAGTTTCTGCAAGAATTTTTCATTATTATTATTATTGTTGTTGTTGTTAATATGCAACAAAAAAGACTGTAAAAAATAACTGTGACATCATCTCTTTATCACCATCACTCTTAATCACTCCTCTTCCTCTTCGCTTCTTCATCATCAAACACTTCCTATTATCAGCCTTCACAGGGTTATGAAACCTATGAAACGTCCTGCTTTAAAGACATAAAAATGAAACTGCTATAAACACTTTTGCAATAAATAGAAAAAGTAACTTGTCACGTTAAGCCCCTTTCACAAACAACCTGCATTTTTGAAAATTTTTTTTATTTATTTATTTTTATTCAAATTTAGCGCAGCTACGCCAGAAGTGACTGATGTGGGTTTGGGTGAGGTACATTTGCAAGCTGCTTAGTTGCGCTCACATAAAATACGTCTTGTATGTCGGTCATACGATTGTCCATGACAAAGGAATTCCCATACTCTGTCATACAGATTGTTGTATGATGCACATGGGTGCATAAGGAGGACTGGTGGGTTTAGTGTAGGACATTGCAGAACAGACCTGGGAATGGACCTGATGACAACCTCCATGACAGTGGTTTTGATGGCATTTTCCGTCACACAACAGTTAAGTTTCAAAGGACACGCCCACAAGTGTCCTAGGAATTGGCCCAGTTTTCTGTCATGGACCTGTTGTATACCTGCTGTGTGAGATAATACGAAGGGGCGTCATCAGCAAACAGGAAAGCGCAAAAATCCTGAAGACTCTCCTGTGGCGGAAACTAGTTAAAGCATTGATACTGGAGACTCCTTCCCTAAATGTTAAATAAAGGTCTTTCAGTGAGTGTTATCATATCAACAGTGATCTTTTGTTAATGAGTTATTAATTAAAATGTTACTACTTTATAAATGTTTGGGATGAGTAAAATTATAAAACTGAGCTGCTCACATACAAAATGAATTGTAGTGCTGCAGAATAAATGCTTTGTCATCAGCAGGTTTTTGCTGTCAATTATTCCTTTGCTGCTTATCTGATCGATGAAGTGTACGTTTCCTGTTCTTTAGGCGTCGTTAGAGAACCGTTTGGAAAAAGTGAACCGTGATCTGGGATCCATCCGCATGACTCTGAAACGATTCCACGTTCTGCGCTCGTCTGCCAACATATAGCGAGCGAGCCATCGCTCTCCTATTCTAAGGATTGTAAAAGGTTTTTAACTGGAACACAGGACGCTTCCACTGTACATAGTAAAGTCTTCAATATTTCTACTTTTGGTATTGTAGGATATTTTTGATGTTTGTATAAAAACTGATTTTTAAAGTATATTTTAATACACAGATTTGTAAGAAGAAAAGGAAGAAATGTACTTTTTTATTTCAAGAAAGTGTGTTATATGCTTTACTCATTCAGGTTGATTTTTTTTCCCTCCATTTTGCTGCTGAAATAACAAATGGCAAAAAAGTTCAGTAGAACAAGATGCATACAGTGTTTCTTTTATTTGTGAATTCCTCATTTTTTATTACTCAATTCTTCTTTAAAATTTCATTTGTACTTGAATTTTGTTTATTTATTCCTTTTTATCAAACAGGTTTTATATTTTTATTATTTTTTTTAATCTTCTGAGCCATTTTGATTGCCTTTTTTTCCTGTGCCACATGTAAATATTTTGTAATACATTAACTACACTGTCCAGAAAAAAAAGAATGCAAATAAAAAACTGTGCACTCTAATATTTTGTTGTAGTGCTTTTAGCCTTGATTACATCACACAATCTCTTGTGTTGCTTCAGTTGGTCATGTCGAGGCTCAGCAACACTCATGTGGGAAGTCAGCTGACAATATGAATGTACAGAATGACCAGATTATCACATCTATGAAATTTTCTTCCTTGATGGTGCGGATATAAATTTGGAGCTCACATATTGAAAAGAGGGGTTCAAGGAGAATGAGGAATCATCTTCATATATGTATTGGCACCCCAGACCTTAACTGTATTGAAAGTCTTTGGGATGTGCCGGAGAAGACTTTATGGAGTGGTTCAGTTTTCCTTCCTTCAGTACAAGATGTTGGAATAAGTTTGTTACACAATCATAAACAAAACAATACCATGATTACACACTGTAATCAAGGCTAAAGGTGGTCCAACAAAATATCATACTGTGGAGGGGCAGTGTAGATTTATTTTTCTTAGTACGTCATTTCACGAAGGATCCACTGATATTTTGACTTGCAGTTTCTATACCTGTACATTCACTTCTCTTTTAAACATTCCACATTACATTTATTACCTCTTTCTCATCAACATCGGTAGTTTGTGAATTCCTTTACAAGCCAGAACTTTGCCACTTTGGGATGTCTGTGCCTCTTTGAACAGAAAGCTTTTGTAATGCATGGACAATTGAAAGAATTTCAATCAAAATAATTGTTTAATTCTCATGAGGCTCTTTCGTTTCCTGTAGATCGCTGGATCGCTATTTACTCGTGCACCAAACACCTCAATAAACTTCAAAGTGCAGAACCAACTATTGCACAAATTCATTTGTTATGCTCTTTTTGTTAAATCCAAGGACTCCCAGGAAGCTGCTCGCTGCTGTGGCTCTTGAGCGATGAAAGCCCCAACCACTCGACTTCATTCAGCTCTTAAGATGCATAGCTTTATTCCCCCCCAAAATTAATCACTGTAAATGCTCCATGCTGGTCATTACTCTGCTGAAGTGATTTGTGGAGCTCCCAGTAATAGGATTTTCAAATACATTTATTGACCTAAAAAGTATTAAATGGTCTTTTGGCCCAAATATTTTAAGGGACTTATTAAAGTTCATCCTGCGTAACTCAGTCAGCAGACTAAAGCTTTTATGCAGGAAAGTTTTATAGAGTAGCTAAGGAGGAAGAGCTTGTTACCCTGGGTTTGCACTGGGGCACAATGTCTGCAATCTCCACGATTTGAGAGAATCATGAGGAGCATGGGGGTCGTGGGATCGAATCGTGATGATCTTGAGGCAACTTGGTGGATTTGTGATGATCTCGAGGGAACTTGGTGGATTCGTTATGATTGCGTGGATTGTAGCAAAATTTTTGACTCAAGGATTTTGACCTGATTATTACGATTTGATGTCAATTGTGATAGAACGTGGGAATTGTAGTGGGAACGCGGGCCCCAGTGTAAACCCAGGGTTACTGTCAAATGTTCTTTGTTTTCTTCAGGTTCTATATAGACTATTTTATATTTAGAAAAATAAATCAGATTTGTTATTCTATACCAAAGAGGGAAAGCACTTCATCTGTACTTGTGTTTAAGATTTATTTGATCACATGACTAGTTGTACTGAGTATAATTTAAATTAGTATATAGTTTATGGGAACGGTGCAGTCTGATTGGTCGGGATAAAAAACATTATTCAGAGTGGATAATGCTTGAATCATAACAACGGACACTCGCGGTTTGTCATGGTCACTTAGAGCAGTGGATGTCATCATTATCACACTTTACAATTAAAAAATTACCCTGTTTTAGTTTGTTTTTCCTGTGGTTCCTTGGAGTATATACTAACACTGAGCCGGGTTTACTTTAGTTTCAGTGTAGTATGTAATACATTCAGAACGAGTAGTCTTAAAGGGCACTGTTAGCTACACAGCGCTTGGCTTGGCTCAGATGACCTACCTAAAGCTATAAAAATCTCTTTTTAGTTTGCTTTTCTTTATGTCTGTCTCACAGAAATAAGTTTTTTGCATGTTTGCGTGGGTTTCCTCCGGGTCCTCTGGTTTCCTCCCTCAGTCCCAAGATATGTACATTAGGCTGATCTGCTATACCAGATCACCGTGTGCACTCCGCGATGGACCGGTGAGCTGCCTTCGCCCAGTGTCGGCTGAGATCCATCATTCTCGTGACTCTGTTCGGTTTGGCAAATGAATGGAAATTGTTAAACTCCTAAAGAGAGTTAAAGAGACGCCGCTACACAGCTCTGTCTGCTCATGTGTACTCAGAGCTCATCTGCATCTCTCATGATTTAAAAATGAACATTACCCCCCCCCCCCCCTCGTTTTTGTGTAGAATGTATTGAAATAATTTTGAGACTCAAAATTATGTACACAAAGTGTTCTTTGTGGCTTATTCAGTGAAATCCACCTCACCTTCAGTGCATAATTGCCACCTCCACCAGGAGGTTGTTTTTACCTGTGTATTTGTTAGTTTATCTGTTTGTGTGCAGTACAACTCAAAAAGTTATGAATGAATTTCAAAAATAAATGTTTAGGGTAGGGATGTGGTGCAAGTAGCAAACCATTAAATTTTGGATGTTGGATGTATGTTGGAAAAAAAACCCTGAAATCCAGAAAAAAATCCTTGTTCTTTATCATCGGAAAAATGTTCCTCAGGTGCCCTCTAGGGGAAAACGTTTCATTATAACTATGCCAAGTTTTAAAAACCTGCAGCCTTTGCCTGGTTAATCGATGCACTTGATGCCCTCACTGTCACCATAATCCATTTGTGCCTGGCGGAGATCCCTTGCACTCTATAAGTGCCCCTCTAGTTAATCAGTATAATTGTACTTGCAGTCAGTTGCATTTTTATTAAAAGATCATGTCTTAATATTTGTCTTCTGTACAGCTTCCAATTTTCAATTGATTATCTAAACAATCCAATCAGTCCTGAACTAATTCTGCAGCTATTAATCTTTATCGCCACGACAGCCAATACTAATCTTTGTGCACCAAGATTGTTCTTTCATTTCAGCACTGTGCACTACACCAACGGTTCCTTCTGAAAACCAGTCCATAACTTTTTAAAAACCATATCCTTTTATCTGTGCACACACCAGAACAGTCTGAAGAGTTTACACAGAATGGAGCAAAAGACATCCAGGTTCAAGGGCGGAAATGCCTTGTTGATGAGAGGCTGGAACCTGTTGAGGCAGGGGAAGGCGGGGAACCCACTGAACAGCTCACCTGTCCACCGCAGGGCCAAAACACACACAGCCATTCACACTTGCACCTCAGCCACTCACTCGCCACACCTTATTCTGACACTGGGCGAAGGCACGGTACACCCTGAACAATCACTAGACAAACGCAGGGCCAACACACACACACACACACACACACACACACACAAAACCATTTACACTCACACTCCCTGCTAGGGGCAATTTGGAGCTGTCAATTGTACACCAATCAAGCATAATATTAAAACCACCTGCCTGGTATTCATTAAATTATTTGCTGAACCACTTAATCCTACTCAAAGCAGACACTTGGCGAAGGCGGGTTACACCCTAAACAGCTCACCAGTCCATTGCGGGGCAATACACACAGCCATTCACACACTCTCACTCAATCGCCTAACCGCTTAATCCTATTAGGGCTGTGGAGATGCTGAGCCCGTGTCAGCTGACACCGAGTGAAGGCGGAGTACACCCTGAACAGCTTGACAGACCAGTGCAGGGCCAAAACGAATGCAACCACTCACACCTAGGGGCAGCTTGGAACAGCCAGACACCGGAGTACCCGGAGGAAACCCACGCAAGCACGGGGAAAACATTTCAACTCCACACAGAAACGAGCTCAGGACCTGAACCCAGGACCTTGTTGCTTGTGAGGCTGCAGATCAGGCAGGTGGGGGGTGTTAATGTAACGTTATGGCTGATCGGGGTCCATGTTTGTGAGCAATCTCCTGTGTGTCCGCTAGGCGGCGCGCCAACTCTAAAACAAAGCCGTAAAAAACAAACAAACAAAAAACAAAAACTGGGTGAGGAGGAGTGAATGAGTGTGAGAGGAACTTAATCATCACTGCAGAGGTGATGGTGGTGCTGCTGCTTTCAGTGTGTTTGCGGATGATGAATAAGAGAAGGGAAGCTGCAGGAAGCTCGTGAGACGGCGGTGGGGTTGAGTGAGGAGGAACTCGGGCTCTCACACACACTCACACTCTCTCTCACACACACACTCACACATTGCTGCACATCTGAGTCTCTGACAGAGAGAGAGGGGACACGGGGGGACGACAAACAGCGGAACCTCGCAACTCAATGACCAACACAACACACAACACAACACAACACAACACAACACAACACAACACAGGCATCTCCGGCTGTGGGAGCCGAACCCGAACCTGTCGCGTGCGAGCTGCCTCGTGAAGTAAAAGCCAGCGCGCGCAGTGCGAGCTAACAGGAATAGCACTGCACACACTGACAACGACCTGCGGAACACACACACACACACACACACAGGATGTGCACAGGGTTACTAGCTGGGGAATTTGCCAAACAAATGGCCGTGACTCACAAATAGCCTTCGCCAGAAGCTGTCCGGGTTCCAGGTCCAGAATCACTGCAGGTAAGCGGCTGTGTGTCGGCGGGTGTTTGCGGCGGTGGTGGTGGTTGTTGTTGTTGTTGTTATGATGTTTGTGCTAATGGAGGGAAAATAGACTAGCTTTAGCCTCAGAGCTAACGTGCCTCTACCTCCTCCAACGTCATTAAAGCGGCTACCTGGTTGTCTGCGCCGATTAATTCAGCGTTTAATTTAAAAACAGATAAAATGTTAAATATGAAGCTTAAGTGGAGAAACATGGAGGCTTTAAATTTCATTAAACTGCCGGAGTTTATAACCTGCTGACTTAGAACACAAGGGGCGGGGCTTATCCTGAAATACATGATTTTATTGAGATATAAATATGATATTATACACATACACATATGTACACACACACACATATACACACATATATATATACACACACATATATACACACACACACATATACACACACACACACACATACACATATATATATATACACACATACACACACACATATATATACACACACACACACATATATATACACACATACACACACACACACATATATACACACACATATATACATACACACATATATACACAGACACACACATATGCACACACACATATATACACACATATACACACACACACACACATATATATACACACACACATATATATATATATATCGATTTTCCATAGAACAGATCGG
>JAOUQZ010000008.1:12029796-12097330 GCA_028564935.1 Neosilurus hyrtlii | reverse complement strand
TTTTACCTTTGAAATGTGGGAGGTTGGATCACCCCATTGTACTGAATATTAAAGAGTGAAAAACTTTTTCACGGCACTGTAAAAGGGTGTTTTTGTTTTATGTTATCAGTTACATGTGCTACAGTTACATTACGTGTGCTGTTATTCTGGATGTAAAATTGATCTAGAAGGCATGCAAACCTCTACCAAGTGAAGGGCTGGCTGTGGGAGTCTCTGCGCAGGAATGTATTTGTATACAGTCCAACGCCCTAATGCCTTAATGCCCGACTGGTTTGGTCTTAATCATGAAATCATGCCATTGCTAGCTAGCATAACCTGACAAACTTGAAATATCTTCTAGTGCTTAAAAAAAAGTTACGAGAGTTTTTTCCTTTGCCTGTAGGACAATACCTAGACATCGGAGCTGTGATTTATGCCAGGGAGTGAAAATGAACAATATGCACCACAAACCTTCTAGCAGTTTCATTTCGGGCTTGTTATGTAAACTTCTCATATCTTTGGGAAGTCTTACGCATTTGACTTTTGTTGTCCTCAATGCGCATCTATTAATACTTTTAAAAACATACGAAGGGAAAAAAAAAGAACGTCCTCCTGACGTCAAGAGCTGTTAGGAAGCTGGTGACGTTCCATAAGTTATCAGGTCACCCTTTATCTCCTGCTGTTAGGCGGCGAAGGCTTCTCTCTTTATGCTGGAGAGCCGGTCGTGACTGCGGAGATGGACGCTGCACTGCTTGGAAAATGGGGCTGAAGGTCCCTACCGGTCCACCCACATTCTCAGCTCTCTTGCAGCGGTTTTAAGAGGTTAATTAGCATCCTGTCAAGCCAGCTGTCAGACTGGCGAGACAGTGCTGCACAGCAGAAACCAGCTCGAGAGAAAGTATCACATGCTTCACACTTTTTTAACCCCAAGACGAAGCCTTAATACAAAAATTACACTGTATTGGATTTTACAGTCTGCGTGTCAGTTATAGCTACTTTAGTGAATCCTTTATGGAGATATTTTTCATTTATTTCATTTTTTATTTTATTTATACCTATATCAGACAGGCTCAGACTGGTTTTTAAGGATGAAACAGATTCACAGACCCCTCAGTTTAGATTTATTTGATGAGCATAGTCCCACTCAAACTATTCCAAAGTCATTCTTGATATATTAAAGTACGCAGTAATATGGTGATAGCTTGTTGTTCTTTAGCAGGTTACATTTTTTCTTTATTTAGCTTTTACTTAAGTCTACACTATGCACTCTTCATCTCTTCAGATAACAACTGGATGTCCCTTCCTTTCCAAGCATGTATTAGAAACTACGGTGGCTCTCAGGTGGCTCCCACCCTCACCCTCCCTTTCTGTTTCCATACTAAATACCTCGTCTTCTTCCACTTGATCTGGGGTCTAAGCAGCATAAGCAGTGAGGTCCAGACTTCCCTTTTCCCCACCACTTCCTCCAGCTCTTCCAGGGGGACACAGGGGTATTCCCAGACCAGCCGAGAGACATAGTCCCTCCAGTGTGTTCTGGGTCGGCCCCGAGGTCTCTTTCCGGTTGGACATGCCCGAAGCACCACACCAGGGATGCATTTGGTGGGCATTCTAATCAGATACCTGACCCACCTCAGCTGGCTCCTCTCAGCGCGAAGGAGCAGCGGTTCTACTCCGAGTTCCTTCGTGATGACCTCACCCTATCTTTGAGTGAGAGCCCTGCCACTCTGCTCAGGAAGCTCATTTCAGCCGCTTGTATTCGTGGTCCACCGAGCTTGAGGTGAATAATTGTTTTAGTTTATACTACACAGGAACATAAGCAAAAAAGGTTTCTATGCATTATTTCTTAAATTCTTTTAAATCGTGATGTACACAGGTGAGCCCATGGGTATTGGGTATTGGGCGCTTGGGTGGAAAAATAGATTTTTCTCAGTTTAAAAGTTTCCCTTACTGATTTTTTTAACCACAATAATATGAAGAAATGGGTGTTAGTTCCAAGACAGAAAAACGGAACTTGCTGCAATAATATCACTAATTAAAATTTTTTTGCTGTGAATCCGTTTTGAGAAGTTCCAACTTCTGGGACTAGTATTTCCTGTTTGAAATTGCCTGGCATTCATTCTGTTATTTGTAGTGTCTATTTTACTGAAGATTTTTTTTAACTCCACCACCTCTGTGCGAAATAGTTGCAGGTTTGACAGCTGTCATGCAACTAGCACTGCTACAGGAGTCAACAGTAACACCGGTGACGTTCAGAAGCTGTCAACAAGCATGAACGAAAAAGAGTAAGCAGGGGTGGAAATTATCACCAGTCCGCTGGCCCGTGGCGAGCTAAAAATCTGTAGGAAAAGTGAAATTATCTAGCAAGTCATCCTGCTGGTGACCTGACAAATCCAATAGGCAAAGAAGATACAGTGTTCCTGACCAGTAAATATGAAGGAGGACTAGTAGTTTTATAATTTCACTAGTCCTGTTGGCCAGTAGCTTAGTTTTGCTAAATTTCACCCCTGTGTAAGTAATCAAATGTATATAATTTAAAATAAAAACTCCTAGAGACATATTATTATGAAACCCCCACCCCGTGCATAATTGCAAGTAGGTGCATAAGAGCTTTGTAATGGTATCTTTTTAATTTCTTTTCACAGTTTAAATATTTACTCTAAAGAAACATAAAGAAAAGCAGCGGGTGGGCGCGTGACACTAATTTTGTCCCGGCCATTGCTCGGCTCATGCACAAGCCAGCTTTCGGAAGCTTTTGCGTAGGCACTCCCTATGACTTAAACCTATGCATGGGGTAGCTTATTTGCATATGCGACCTTTTGACCATGGCACAGTCACCTTGAACATATAAAGTTTGTTCAGGCCATTGTTCAACTCATATGTATTGCTACGGCTCTATCCGGCACCAGCAAACACTGATTCCTCTTTCTTATTTTTCTTCTGACTTTTTTTTGGTCCTTCACTCATGCTGCGACGTATAAAGATGAAAATGTAGAAAGCAATTATTAGAGCTTTGTCCATTCTGGGCTGCTTTAGCGATGCAACATGGCATCTCCATGGCGACTCCATGGAGGAGGACCTGGTACCTACGTAGATATAAAGCAAGGTTCGAAATGTCCATTATCGCATCACGAAATACGATGAAAGGCAAGTCCTTTTGCGATCTATTCTCACCTTTGTATCGCTATTTCTGAAGACTTTTATCTTACTTCTGCTGATGTCCAAACTGTAAATCTAATTCTAATTTATAAACTGTAAGACAGTTTAAGTAAAATACTTGCGGTGGGTTTTGAACCAGAATATTTCGTCTACCAGCACGTCTCCAATCGACCTGAACTACCAGTCCGTCGAGGAAACAGTGAATAATCTATAGTTATTTTCTCTCTCCCAAAAGCACAGCTAGACCCATATTAATGTGTCAAGTTGAATCACTGTTAGGGCAGACAGAGTTACTGTTACCAGATAACACGGTCATGCTAACTTGTTACACATTAATATAGCCACGCTTATGGGGAGAGAGAGAGAGAATATGTTAGAATATGTTACGCCTGTTAGAGACATTTTAAATATAACACCACATCCTGTAGAGGGAGTTTTTTATGCTCTTTATTCTGAAAACCCTGAAAATAAGTGATTAGAAAATTGTGATGTGTCAACACATGCTAAAAAATGATAAATAAAGATTTGAACACTTCCAAACCTGTAAAGGGCTAACTGTATACATACTAAAACTTTTACAACTTAATGTGAATGAAAACATTTACATGAAACAGTATTCTATTTCTGCTAATACACTTGAGCTCCCTACCTGCTACATAGTGCACCCTATTGATGCATTATTTTAGGGGGTGGGGGGGGGGGTCATTGACATTTCGAGACCCGTTGTCCTATGTTACAGTAGTCAGTCAAGTAGATTTAGTGCAAATAAAATATTCATCGACACCTTTTTCATAATAGTAAACATGGGAATTAGATTAGAACTCATAGTGTCCTTACTGAAGATAATTTTAGCTCCAGCTACCCAACACCGCACCCCCCTCCCACCCCCATACACACACCGATGTTATAAACGTGTACCCGCCATCTGCTGCGTCCTGTGCAACATGGCAGGGCAGAGCTTGCCTAATGGCCGAGGGTAGGCCGGGCACCCAGTGTGGCACACAGACACACTGGCAGATTGACCCATCTGGTGTAAAATGTACTGTGCTCTCTAACTTATGTGAGTGTGAGAGAGAGAGAGAGAGAAAGAGAGAGAGAGTGAGATTTGGATTTTTGTTGCCGTTGATGGTGTTGCAGTGTGAATATGTCTTATGAGGTCTGCACCATGAGTCAGAACAGTTGTCAGGAGGCACGGGCAGATTTTTCAGCCTGCTAAGACGCTTTGGGAGGGGGAAAGATCTACTGTACGTGCACTCAGGTCGACATCATCGCAAAAATGTTCAAATCCTTAGTGATGAAAAGGAATGCAAAAGGAAATGTAAAAAAACCCCTGGCTGTCAGAACGATCGCTGGAGTTCTCGTCTGCCATCGTGTCTATCTCTACATCTCTCCTCTGTGCGTCCACCTCCCCGCCACGCACACACAGCGTCACAGCTGAGCTCGGTTTCTATGGTTACAGGTGACATCAGCAAGAGCGTGGCACTCGCTGCAATCATTTGTTTGCAGTATGCGTGCGTGCGCGATGGTGTCAGGGAGGGGGGTGGGTGGGAGGGGGGACTGAGGGAGAGGTCGTGATGATGCAGGCACGTTGCCACGGCAACTTTTACTCCGCTGATTTTGTTACCCTGCCGCTCAACAAACTCCGGAGGCACACTGCAAACGAGGTCAGCTGGATTTAGGATGGAGGAGGGTGGCTGGAAAAATAGATGAAAAATAGGAGGGTGGCTCCGATAGACCACCAGGACTCAATAGGGAAATGAAGAGCTGATGGAGTTTTGCATAGTCTAGCCGTGCAGTATGATTCGGACAGACGTGTCCCTTGAACAAAATAGATAGGGGAGGAGTTTTAGATAAATGGCTGAAAGTTGCTGTATGGACATACCCATCTCTCATTTTAGTATGAGTCACCTCAACGCCGTCCATCACATGAGTAAATGATTCAGATGTCTGCTGGGAAACCCAGCTCCGGCTGCCCAGGAGCTTTGAGATGTACTGTCGTTTTATATATACTTCTGAGTGGCAAAAAAAGCAACAGCGGAACGTTACTGTCTTATCTCTCTTGTCCTGAACTCGATACACAGCTTTCATCGTTAGTGCGGCCCCTCCCCTCCCTTCCCTTTCGTTTCCTTTTCTTTCCCAATTTCCTTTTATTAATATTTAATGGGGAAAACGTCATTATTGAGATTATTGGGGGGAGAATTGGCAGAGATAATGTGTGCGCTAGCTGCAAGTTAATTAAGGCTGAGTGGTGTCTCCACTCTCCACAGAGGCTGGATAAGTGATCTGAAACGAAGGAGCCAAAAGACACACAAGTCACAAGTGATTCTGGATGCTGACTGGTTTCACGCTGTTTTTCGTTCACTTGTCCCCAGCGTTCGTAGGGGTGCACCCGCTGAACACCATACATAAGCGAATCTGGTAACCCGCAATTTTGTCTGTTTTCATTTTACGTGACATTTGCCTTCGTATCCACTTACCTCGCCACACAACTTTGTGACGGGAAAACCATGACGAACACGCACGTTTTAAGCAGGGGATTTTTAGCTTATTGGGAGCTATGGGAATGGGTTCCGTCCGTCCATCTGTTCATTACACTTTAGTTTCCGGACATTTACTTGCCGCGCGCTGATGCTGAAGCTTTCAGACATGTTATTCTTGTTCTATATTGGCATATTATGGCATATATTTATTTGTTTGTTTGCTTATTTATTTGTTTGTTTGCTTGCCTGCTCATTTATTTATTTGATTATTTATTTATGTAGTTGCGTATTTATTTATTTGTTTGTTTGTTTGTTTGTTTATTTATTTAAGCTCTCCACGTCAATAGAGGTAAGCTATAGAAATAGGTCCGTACGTCCAACTTGTTAGCGCGATAACTTTGGAAGGAAATGATATCAGATCACCAAGTTTGGTGTGTGGGTTAGTGAGTTCACCTCACAGCAAGAGGTTCAAGTCCCGGGTTTGGCAAAGTTGTTTCTGTGTGGAGTCTGCATGTTCTCCCTGTGCTTATATGGATTTCTTCTGTGGTTTCCTTGGACAGCCCAAAGACATGCACATCCAAATTGCTCCTAGGTGTGAGTGTGAATAGTGTGTGAATAGAGAGAATAGTGGTTTTATTTCTTCTGTACTTCATTCATCAGTGGCATGCAAGTACACAGAATCCTGAATTGCTTGCTTGGTATTCACAGTTAATTTTTCAACACAGGGTGTGTCATAATGCACTTACCCTGTGTACCCTGTGGAGAGCAAAATATGGCCACTGGAACCACCATTTGGAATTCAACTGCAGGGAAGAAAAGGTCACAATAACAGTAATTTTATTTAAGTTTTGTGCCACAAATACACACTTTCTCTACACATCTGCATGTCCGTGTCTCTGCTTGACTGTACCAACAGCATCTGTGTGTCTCTGTCCTTGTCTTTAGTGTATCGGCATCATTGAGATTCTATATTTGTCCAGCATTATGCTTCTGTCTCTGTGCCGTCTGTGTCTGTGTATATGTGGCTCTATATGTCTGCACCGTCCAAGTCTCTGCATCTCTTTGCATTTTTATTCCTGTATGTCTCTGTGCATCTACTTCTGTGTCTTGGTACCCAGTGGTTCCAAGGGTACTCTCGGTCTCTTTGCATCTCTGTACTTCCTTTGTGTCTTGGTATCTTTGTGTTTTTGCATCCCTGTGTCTCTGTGCATCATTTTCTATGTATCTCTGTATCTGTGTCTCTTTGTATCAGTATCTCTATGTCTCTGTGTCTCTGTGCATCAGTTTCTTTGTCTTTGCATCTCCGTGCATCAGTTTTTTTGTATCTTTGTATCTTTATTTCTTTGCATTAGTTTCTTTGTGTCTCTTTATCTCTGTCTCTGTGTACCAGTTTCTTTGTGTCTCAATGTATCAGCTTCTTTGTGTCTCTGTATCTCTGTGCATCAGTTTCTTTGTGTCTCTGTGCATCAGTTTTTTTGTGTCTATATCAGTTTCTTTGTGTTTCTGTACATCAGTTTCTTTGTGTCTCTGTACATCAGTTTCTTTGTGTCTGTGTCTCTGTGCATCAGTTTCTTTGTGTCTCTGTGCATCAGTTTCTTTGTGTCTGTGTGTCTCTGCAACAGTTTCTTTGTGCATCTACTTCTGTTTTTTTTGTGTCTGTGTACCTCTGTGTCTCTGCGCATCAGTTTCTTTGTATCTCTGTGCATCACTTTGCATATCTATCTATACACATCTCTATACAGGTTTTTTATGTAACTGTGTCTCTCTGTCAGTGTACTTCGGTGTCATTTTATCTTTGCCTCTCTGGATCACTTTGTGTCTGTGTCTTCAGTATTTGTTCTGTGTCTGTGCATCAGTCTCTCTGCATCTCTGTGTAACTGTGCCTGTATTTTTGTGTCTGTGCATCAGTATTGGTGTCTCTGTGCCTGTGTGTCCCAGCAAGTTTCTGCACAGTGCCACTTGTACCTGCATATTCCTCCAAATTTATGTGAACTGCTGGTCTGTTGGTAGTCTCAATACTGATTGGTTAGATATTTTTTCTAATACCATTGATGATCATTTTCATAAATATGGACAGACATTTCGTCTCTGTCTCCTGTCCCACCCACACGACTGAGCAATCCAGTGTAATATCTCAGGATCCCACCCAATAATTACATTTTCTGTAATTAGTATCTTTTGTACTAATTTCATCAAGGGGCAGTTCAGTGTTGGCCCACAATGGTGGAGCTTTAATCTAATTGATTTTTTTGTTGTTGTTGTTACAATAAACAGATCATTAGATACAACTGGCTGATGACTCAAATCTCAAAGAATAATGATTTCTTTTGGCAGATTAGCTTTATTAGTTTTATTGGGTACTGTATCTCACATTTTGGAGGTTGTTAAACAACAAAAAAAGAAACAATCTGGTTTGGTTCATGAAGTTTCTAGAGAATCAGGATATGGAAGATAATCAATATGAGAGAGAGAGAAAGAGAGAGAGAGAGAGATTTTAAATTTCATTCATTCCTTTGCTGTACCGCTTAATCCTACTGGGGTCTTGTGGGGGCTGGAGCCTATCATCCATCTTTGGGTGAAGGCAGGGTACACCTTGAACAGCTCGCCAGTCCATTGCAGGCCCAACACACACCCATTCACACTCACATGCGTTTGTGCTTGTCTTTGGACTGTCAGAGGAAACCGGAGTACCCAGAGGAATCCCACCAAGCACAGGGAGAATATGCAAACTCCACACGGAAACGTCCTCGCGGAGCCCGGGACTCAAACCTTCTTGATGCGAGGCGGACATGCTAACCACTACTCTTTATTTAATGACAGCACTGGTTTCATCTGAGTTTCATTCGCATCATATTTGAAATTCAGGGTCGTGTAAACATTCATTTTTCTCAGTCGGATTGAACAGGACACTACCTGATGTTTATTACCGTTTGTGTTTAAATTACACATATGCAGTGTAAAACACTAATGTGTTTATTCCGCGCTTTTCGCAGTAAGACGCATGTAGAAAGTGTGTATGTGCGCAGACAGAAGCTCTCCCACGGTTACTGTGGGGGGATTGATGACGGCCTGGGCAGCGGGTGTCAGACCTGATCTCAGCTGTCAGCACCTTAATGAAGTGCTGCTGAAGGAGAGCAATAGCAGACCTGTACACAGCAATACAGCCTTTCTTCCTCTCTCGCTCTCTCTCTCTTTCTCTCACTCTGCTACCCCTATCCTGCTGTGCATCCACCACACCTGCCACTACTAGCTGCTGACATCTCTCTCTCTCTCTCTCTCTCTCTCTCTCTCTTTCTCTCTCTCTCTCTCTCTTTCTCTTTCTCTCTCTCTCTGTGCACTCTCAAATAAACACTCGGCCTGCTCATTCCTATTCGGAGATTCAGAAATGCAGGTGTGCCGTCTAGACGTCAGTCCTGAGTGCTGGCGGTGGATGATCCCGCAGCGAGCTCGCCTGTGTTTTGTTTATTTGCTGTAAGAAGCTTATTGAAGATATACAGTATAATACGATAGAATACGATTCACCCAGATGTCATTTAGCACAATGTGATTCGAAGCAGCATGAGGCCATGTTGAAGAAAATGATGCTTATTATGGTATGAGCAGTGACTCGCCTGGGACACCTGTCCCACTCGGCCAAGATCACTGAGATGGGATAAGGAAAATTATTGGACAAAATCATATTAATTAATAAAGGGTGAGGGCCTTGCCTAATAATTATATATAACCAGAGCCCTCAACAGATGATACTTCCCAGTTTTGCTAGCTTTCCAGATTACCAATCCCAGCTTTAATCTGGAGTAAAATAAACAGCACTGCTTTATCTGTATTATCACTCAAATATATTTCTCTTGTTCCCAGTTTAATGCCTTAATGCTCTTTTATTTATTTATTATAATTTTTATTTTTATTTATTTATTTTACAGCTGTGCTTAGCACTCAGATCACTTGCATTGACTTAATATCTTACTCCTTGCCAAGCATTAACTCCATAGTAAGAAGTGATTTCAGTGGAGAGTCATCTGTGATATCTGCAAAGACTTTCACGCCAAAAAAAAAAACACCGTCAACTCACTCACTCACTGCTTAATCCTTCTTGGGTCACTAGGAGGCTGGAGACTATCTCAGCCGACACTGGACGAAGGCGTGATGCACCCTGTACAACTCACCAGACCATCACAGGGCAACACACACAACCATTCAAACTTGCACCAAAGGGCAATTTGGAACAGCCAGTTTTCTTGACACAATATTAAAGTGTTTGTCTGCGTAATCCGTTTCATTATCTCGTTTTACTCTTTATTTATTCGCTGCTTATTATAAAGGTGCTGTGGGTGGCAGGAACTACACAACCTGTTCAAACCAGAAGGCACTGGTGTTCTGTGCCACAGTGGGTTTCTTTCAGAAACAGATGGCACTGCCATTCAAAGCCCTTTTATTTTCTGCACTTTATTTTAATGTTGCAACTTATGTGACACATGACATATGTGTTCAGCTCGCATTGGCGTGAAACCAAAAGCCAGCCGTGATAATCAATGCACAGATACAGTCGCTACAACATCGCCAAGCAACAGCAGACAGCCAGGAAGTGGCGTGCTGGCTCTGCAAGCGCTGGAAAATTAATTTCAGAGAATTGTTTTGGAAACCTGTTGCCATGCACGGGCGCTGAATTGGCTTTCTGTTGAAATAACTAGTAGCATTGGTTTGTTTGGAGCGCTGCTGCATCAGTGTTGGATTGTATCAGGTAACTCTGAGGGTAGGAACGTGTGGAATATTCCATAGTGATTTGTTCATGTATGGCCTTTATTATAAGGGTTTATTGTATGGATGGTGCTTGCATGGCTTAATCCTAGTAGGGTTGTGAGGAGGCTGGTGCTTATCTCAGCCAGCACTAGGCGAAGGCAGGGTACACCCAGAACATCACAGCACAACACACACAACCATTCACACACACACCTCAGGTTAATTTGGAACAAAGTCTCTGGGAGGAAACCAGAGTACCAGGAGGAAAACCAAGCAAGCACGTGGAGAACATGCAAACTCCACGCAAAACAGCCAAGCCTGGGAGCACCTATATGTTTATATTGTATAGTAATATAAACCTGGCTTAGGTTTAATTCTAAACAGGCAGTGCAAATGATATGGCTGCTGAAATGAAGCACATTAATGCTGGGGATAATATTGACCAAGATAGAAAATGTATGGGTTGTAAATGCCTTAAAAACACCACCTATTGGTTAAATTCAACCTGAACTTTGCAAGTACGTACTGTAGAGTCGACTCTTAGGTATGTACTTCTCTACGTCAAGAATTTTTTTAAAACCCCGCCCACCTCTTCAGCCTCTATTCACTTTTAAGCCCCTTTCAAAATAGTGGGTAGATAAGTTGCTTTTACACCGGCACTGGAAAAGTTAAGCTTTTAAAGCTGTTAAAGCCATTTGTTCCAGAACAACTTGACAACGGTGGAAGCAAACTTACTCGAATTTTCAAGGTGGGGCAAGTTGTTCTGGACGCAACTTGCATTCTGAACACAATCGGTGTCAAGTAGGAGGGTTTACTCATGTGCAGTAGCGGCCATCAGTTATTGGGCGTTTTCACAGGCTTTCGCAGCAGGCGGGCGGTTCTTCTCCAGTGGTTTGATTGGGTGTTGTCACTGATTTGAGGGAAACCATGTAAACAGGTAGGAAAGTGGGCGCAGCTTGCACTTGGAGGCTCTTGTTCCCGCTGTTTGTGTAAAAGCAGCTTTGGGCTCAGTGCTTGGTGGTGGTGAATTTTGGAATGTTCATAGTGCCACTTTGGCTGACTGTACAACATTTTCAATTGTTTATTGTGGCGTTAATACCAATCATCAAAATGTGCTTTACAAAGTCGTTTATGCGTCACACATGAAGCAAACCCATCACCATGGACTCCAGATAATGCCTTATCGACTGTCCTTCACCTGGCCCTGACCTACTTGGACAAAAAAGTCAATTATGTGTTAAAGCTTTTACTTCAGTGCAGCTCCCAACACAATAGTCACCACAGAGACTGTCGTTTAAGGGTTGCTCTGTACACGTCTGGACTGCAGGAATCGCATTTAGTTCTCTGGTGACATCTCATCAGTGATAATGAGGGATCGGCGTCCAGAGAGGAGGTGATGAGGCTTTCGAGACTGATGCAGAAATAACAACAAGCTATCTACATGGATGAAAAAAAAAGTTGGTTGTTGGTTTTATAAGGACATGTGGTGGCGGTGGTTGCATTGCAGAAATACTGAGTGCTGTCCTAATTTCCTCCCACTTTTATGTTATTGTACAGTAAACAGGATCTGTTGCAGCTCTGGTATAGGACGTGGAGCATCTCGAAGCTCTACAGCATGTTGGCTGTGTCTTCAAAGCCTCTTTAGCATTGTTGGATAAACAGCTCGGCTGAAATACCCGCTGTCTTGCAGAGGGTGCCAAAATATTTAAGCATCCCCTTTGTGTAACAGTCAGATTCTTTCCTGAGGCACAATTCCACCCCACAACATGTACACCGGATACACAACAACAGTTTGTTTATCTACGTGTCGGGTTATTACGGTATCACGGGTTCTTGGTTAACCATGGTGCATGATGGGATGCTGACATTCAAAATACAGATTTAAATGCATTTCTGTTTTTTATTTATTTATTAAATTTGCTCCCTGCCTCAGTGCACCATTTTCCCTCACAGCCACTTGTTAGCTCTGCCAAGGAGGTGATTTTTTTAGTGATGATTGTTTGTTTGTCTGTTTGTGAACAACTTTGTGAAAAAGTTATGAACAGATTTTCCTGAAATTTACAGGGAAGAAATCGAATGGGTGAAGGAACAAATGATTAGTTGTTGGTTTACCTCTGCCAATAAACAGGACCTATGAAATAATTCTTAGCAATCTCGTGTCTTAGGTTATTAACCTTTTTATAAACAGTACCATGCAAAAGGATGTGTGACTGCTATAGATGAAGCACCAAAGTTGTCACTTTGGGGGGAAAACAGGATAGTGACTTTCCTGCCTTGGCGGAAGTTTACGCTCTCTGAGTGCTTCTAGAAGTTCTTCTTGAAAGGTATTTGTAGATTTATCTGAGGTAATGTGATGTCATATCCTGTGTGAAGAGGTTGTTATGCACCTTGTGTATCATCATCATCCTGATATAAATAATTATATTGTGTTGAAAGATTAAATTTAACTTGTATTATATCATTGAAAATGGTTCTGGGGGAGGCTTTTTAGGAAATTATTAGCTTGGTAGCTGTGAGGTATGTGTTGTGGTCGTGACCTCAGACATTTTTACGACATATATACATAATTGTTTTGCCTGACAACCATGAAGGTACTCATATGTTTGGAAGAAGCTTTCCAGCAACTAAATTGACTGGGGACCCCACCCCTAATTTATTCATAACCAATTCCCATCTATCAAGTATTGTCTTTGTATCACGTGACCTCCACCAACCAGGAAGGGGCATAAGCAAGCAGGTGCACCGTGCGTGACGCGTGATGCTGTCGTCCACATTTTTATGAACTACTCACGCATATATACTCACCCCATTGAATGCATCACTCACAGACACCTGTGATTGGCCACTGACCGCTTTAAGTGACAGGGAGGTGAGCGTATGACATCCCTCCTTCCTCATGAGAGTATGGCTGCGTACATCAACCTGGATTCGAACTTGCGATTTCCAGGGTGATAGTCTTGTGTATTAATCCCATGATTCTGTGAAAGCACACTATTTTTAGTCATCTATTGCTATGGCGCTAGTGTTGTTTTACTTCGTACCTACTTGTACATGAATGAAACGATTGCAAAAATGCACCCGCTGTTCAATTTTGCAGAAAAAGAGTCGAGAGGAGAGCGAGGGCGAGGGCAGTGGTGTGGAGATCCTGGAGAATCGACCCTATACGGACGGGCCCGGCGGCTCGGGTCAGTACACCCACAAAGTGTACCACATCGGTCAGCACATCCCCAGCTGGTTCCGATCCATCTTACCCAAAGCAGCTCTCCGGGTGGAGGAGGAGTCCTGGAACGCCTACCCTTACACTCGTACCCGGTAAGACTGATGTCTGATTCATGAAGATTTTCAAACTGTCGTCGAGTTTATTCAGAGACTTGTTGACTTGGTAACTGGCCACCACAGTTCGCTAATGTTTGTTTTGTTTGGTGTTGTATTACTAATACTGCGTGTACTGTCGCATTTCCAGGATATTATACTCCACTATATTACTATATGATGCTAGAAACAGCAGTTAGCAATCATTTAATTAACTGGCTTGTGTTGTTAGTTTCCTTATCAATGTCTTGTGTATTCAATTATGTCGTAATGTGCATTATATATGATTTTATGGTTTCATAGCAAAAATTCAGTTGATTTCTGGACGTGTAGGTCCTTTAATTGGAAATTTCCAGGTGCCGTGTCATCCACTGGTTATTTGCATATCCAACGTGACACGTTCAAGCCCAAGCCTGTTTGGTAACCCGAGCTAGTCTCCTAGTTGGCACCAGGATTATTTTTCTTATGGAAGAAGTCTTCGGAACATGGAGAAATGCAATTAAAAAAAGATATATATATATTATATAATACTTATTTAAATTTGGCTGCTGGTCTCTCTGAGAGCTACCGAAACAAATTTCAATGTACCACTGACTCATTTACTCATTTGCTGAACCGTTCAATCCAACCAGGGTGGCAGGGAGGCTGGTGCCCATTCCAGCTGACACTGGGCGAGGGTGGGACACACCCTAAACAGCTTGACAGACCATTGCAGGGAAACACACACACAACCATTCACACTCACACTCATATATGGGACAATTTGGAACAGCCAGTTAGCCTAATGTATCTTTGGATTGTGGGAGGAAACCGGAGTACCTGGAAGAAACCCACATAAGCATGGGGAGAATATGCAAACTTCACACATAAACGCCCTCGACGAGCCCGTTACTCGAACCCAGGACCTTCTTGCTGTGAGGCAGACATGCTAAGCACCATACCCCTTCGCCACCCTGTTGTGCAACTACAATTGCAGCCTTCTCTCTATCACACTCTCTCACTCACTTTCTCTCTCTTTCTCTCTCTCTCACTCACTTTCTCTCTCTCTCTCTCTCTCTCTCTCTCTCTCTCTCTCTCTCACACACACACAGTCACACACAGTCACTCTATAGTACATTTTGCATTAGAAAAATGGTCTTTTTGAACTTTTGCCTGTGTTAAAAATACATCACCATCTTCAAATCTTGGGATTTAGCACTCACATAGTTTTTACTTTGTTTGTGTAAATAGACTATTATGTGATGTGACTTCCAGCTATCTCTACTATCAGGGCTGATGCTCTGTAAAATGATTCAATACCTTCTGACCAATCAGATTCGAGAATTCCATATCACAGACATGATGCGTTACAACATGTACCCCATCACGGCCACATAGTTTCATTTAACAGGAACGGAAAACTAGACCGGGGTTTCATGCAAGAGTTCATGCTACAGGGGCTTGTTTTGTGTCAGTGTGCAGTTGTGCTAATGAAAGAGAGTTAAATTCAAACCAAACCTTGTAGGGAGGTCCGTGTGAAAGTAAATAGCAGCCCAAGTATAAAATGTTGTAGGGGTAATTTTATTATGTAGAAGGTTTTTAATGTGTTGTTCCTAAATTTTTCAAACAGTAATTCATGACAGTTTAAATATTGTGCGAGACAAAATGAGATTGTGATATACGAGCCGCCAACATGCTGCTAACAAGATGTATATCATTTCAGTCTGCATAAAAATGCCAGAATAATGTGCATACCACTTCTAGAAATCAAATAAAAGAATTATTATTCAACATGTTCATCATATCTTAGTGTTAGAACTTTTTTCGCTTGTCTGTAGTTTCATACACGCAGGTCTATAAGGCCTAGAGCAAAAAAATGGTCTCATTTTAGTGAAGCCAATGAATTAAACTAACATTTCCTGTATGCACTCATCTTAAAAGACCTTTTGTTTATGTAGGATGATTTGACAAATATTTACTCCAAATTCTGTGGAAATTCACTGACTAATTCAAGATGCAGCACTTTTAAGCCACAAAATCATACTAAAATTGTCTATTTTGTGACCTGGTTTAAAAAAAAAAAAAAACAACAACATTAGTTTTCATCAAGTTATAACTGTGTTAGTTTTAATTTAGCCATTAACTTTGATCTTTGTTTTTCAGGTAGCTGTCTTAGTCGTTTTCATATACAAGAAGCTTAACTGTGAATTTTTCCTTCAATGCACTGCTCCCAGATCATAAACAGCTGCATTGCAGCCAAATTTCACTATTTTTAATGTTTTATTAACATGGCTTCTACTTCATAATATTTGACAAAAGTAACAGGTCTTTAGTGTTTATAGATTTAGCAGAATAAACGTGCAAATTTCATATTACAATCTTCAGCTTATTCTGAATTTGCTCATAGCTAGGCTTCATAACTTCATGTATTATAATCATCTAAGTTGTGTTTCTGGTTCATTATTAGAAGTTTTTGCCATTATGGTTGCGACATACTGCATGTGCTTGTATATAGTCACTAACCCACTAGATTTTCAGGTGGTAATAGATGGTGATGATGATCAAATATGAAGATCAGAATGAACTTTAGGTGCAGGAGAGGTGCTGCCGTTCCAGCAACTAGCAAAAAGAACCTCCTTAAGATAAAACAGGAAAAGTCAGACAAGCAAGGTTCAGAGAGAACATGAAAAAAATTATGGTGACCGTAGAAACTTATCACAGACAGAACAAGGAGAAATGCAAGAAATTTAGATCTGAAGAAAAAAAGAGAAAATCTTTCTTGTTGTGCTGGTTCTGGTGTTGGGTCTTTAGTGTTAATTGCTTCTTAATGCATAAGCATTCTCAGCATATATGTGTGATTAAATATCAAGTAACAGGATTAATATCAAATACTTCTGGATTCTGTTACAGGTTCAAATGATGTCGCAACCCTAACACGTACTGATGTTTCACTTTAAATGAATAATAATCATGTTCATAATGTGTTCTGCAGTTCATTGTTGTGTACTGATAAAATATTGGGAATCAATATTTTGAAAATATTGTTTGTGAAATTACAGCCATCCTTATGTTTTTGACGGATAACGCCAATGAAAATTTAACATTTCTTAGACCCCAAAAACAAAGTCAAATACGCTGTTTCATTACTGCCTGTTATTTTTTGTTTAATTACATTTTTCTCAAAACTCATAATGGCTTCCAATATGTGAAATATGAAGTAACCAAGATCAATCTGTGCATGTCACAACCATAACTTATGCAAAAATTGCTGCTTTGATTTTAATTGCACAGTATTTGATAAACACAAAATTAAATCCAATAATGTTACGTTCAGTATCATTTCAACGCGTTTTCTTTTAGAAACCATTTGTTGATATGTCCAGGCCCTACAGCTATAATATCAGCATTTCATTTATTGAAATTAGCAGGTTTAAGATATTATTTACGAGCTCTTTAAACAAATATGTTTGTTTTTTAGTTTCTTATCAATTTGCCACAAATATATAATGCATGGAAGTGAAACCTGAAATGAACATCATTACTGTGCATGTTGCAACCATAACGGTCAAAGAGATATTTATACTGTTCGCATAGTTTATTGTAGCAGAGGAACTATTGCAGTTATACTGATCAATCTTGGCAGTCTATTACAAGAGGGTCGGGATTTCAAAATAAACTTAAAACATGTCAAAAATAGTCAAAGGAACAGATTTGGCAAAAATTCTAAATTGATTATTTCTAAACTTACCCTTTTATACATAGCAAAATGTGCATTAATTACTCAAAAGCTTGCCAAATTATTTTTTAATATATAGGTAAAAACATCATAGCGGTATATCCAGTTTGTTTGTAAATGGACATGCCCACAAAGCCTTGTTTGTGATGTATAGTCCAAGCTTTAAAATGGCAAGTGTAATTTTATAATATTATATATAAATTTTTAAAAATAAAATATGGCGGCCAATTCAGTTGGCTTGCTCCATCCATGTCAGGGATGATTCTTTACCTCAAGTGCAGATGCTCAGGTATCTTGGGATCTTGTTCACGAGTGATGGTAGAATGGATCGGTAGATGGACAGATGAGTCTGTGTTGCGTCAGCAGTAATGAAGGCGCTGCACCTGTCTGTGTAGTGGGATCTGAGCCTAAAGGCAAAGCTTTTGATTTACCAGTCTTTCAGTGTTCCAACCCTCAGCTATGATCATGAGATTTGGGTTGTGACCGAAACAACGAGATTGAAGATACAAGCAGCCAAAATGAGTTTAATTCAGAGGGTGTCTGGGCTCAGCATTAGAGATCAGACATTCAGGAGGAGTTCAGGGTAGAGCTGCTGCTCTTCCACATTAAAAGGAGTCAGTTGATGTGGTACAGGCATTTTTAGGATGCATCCTGGGTGCTTCCCTTTAGAGGTGTCTCAGGTACGTGCAACTTGGAGGATGCCCCAGGGTAGACCCAGAACTCAATGAAGGGATTAGATATCCTGTCTGGCCTGGGAACGCCACGGAATCCACCAGGAGGAGCTAGAGTGTGTCGCTGGGGAGAGGGATGCCTGGGTTTCCCTCCGTGACCCAACCTCGCATAAGCAGAAGAAAATGGATGGAGGGCCAAAAACAGAAAGCTTGCCACTGTCTTTGTGTAAAGTTTGGAATGGGGGTTTTGTTTGTCTTTAACTCCCTTGGCGCTTGTCTTTCAGGTACACGTGTCCTTTCGTTGAGAAGTTCTCTATCGACATTGAGACATATTATAAGCCCGACACAGGGAACCAGAACAACGTCTTCAATTTATCTTCAGCAGAGAAAAGGCAGCGGGATATAGGTAAGGATGTCTGTCTGGTGCTCGTTTTTACATTTTCCATGAAGAACAGGGACACTGAGTGAACTTTACTACGACAAACAATGCAATGAGCGTTCTTGGGAGAGCTAATAGTTTAAGTGCATGTAGAGGGCGTAGACAAGGCAAGGGTCGTCTAACCTTGTTGTGTAGCGCTAAACGTACACCTGTTCAGGATTCATGTATTAGGTGTTTGTGTGTGTGTAATGAATGCTAACTTTGATTCAGATCCCATGTTGGAGTTGTAGAAAGAGAGACGAGAAGGCACTCTCTTTCATGACCCTGCTTCCTCATGCACCCAGCTCCCGCCCGCAGCAACAGATTGATAGATTGCTTTTTTTTTCTTTCTTTTTAACAATGCTGACCATGCTTTCGCCTAAAATCCCCCATGCCTCCACATGCATAGCTCAAATGCATTCTGGGAAAAAAATGGTGTTGAAGTCTCAAGCTGAGACGTAGGCAGACTGCAGGCGTAGCCCTCTGCAGGGGGAAGCGCCCCTTGCTTGTTGCATAACTATGTCCGCCGCCAAACTGTGCAGAGGGGACACCTAGTGGCCGTGTGCCAACTCTGATTCAGTAGCAGAATGCTCTTTATTACGCCGGCAAAGCAGGAACAATAAAATGTCATGAGGGAGATACGGAGTGGATGGAAAAGTCATTTAATACAGAGTAATGGAGGACTTGGAACAAGACTCGGGGCGGGGGAGGGAGTGTACAGGAAGTAAACGGATATGCCTTTTATGGGATAGGATATTAAAGGAGAAGTGAAGCAAAAACAGGCCTGTATGTCTTGCCGGTATTTAATTATTTATTTGTTTGTTTGTTTGTTGCCATAATTAGAATAAGTAAGGAGTAAAACACCATATGGCACATTGTTCCTATACTAATGTGAATCATTAAATGTTTTATTTTATTTATACAACAGCAGTTTATCAACAAGTGTAATGCTTTTTACATTTATAACTATATATTTTATTCCCATAAAACTACTTTTAAAGCTAATTTCTTTTAATGGACCTAAGATAATGTTGATCATTTGCCATACAGCTTCCTTTGAACGAGCTGTTACTATGGAAACTATGACATTAAACTGAGCACATTAATACAATGCAAACTTATCAGTTCAATTATAGTTCAAAGGTGTCAACAACATCTGACCAATCAGATTTGAGAATTAAACAATGAGAAACAATTAAACTGATGAGAAAGATGGATAGATAAATAGATAGATAGTAATAAAATAATGCTAAATCCAGTTAGCAATCTTGTATTGGAAAAAAAATATTACAACTAATCAAATCCGATTAGGGTCGTGGGTAGACTGGAGCCTATCTCAGCTATCTCTGGGTGAAGGCAAGGTACACCCTGGACCATCACAGGGCCAACACATGCAGCCATTCTCATTCACACTTTAGGGGCTACTGTGCATGTCTTTGGACTGTGGGAGGAAACTGGGGTACCTGGAGGAAACCCACGCAAGCACAGGGAGAACATGTAACTCAAAGTCATGACTCAAACCCAGGATGTGCTAACCTGTGTGTGTGTACATGTGTTTCATGTACCAGTGCAATGACCTGTCTCGTTTTTTCCCCCAGACCCTATAGACATTGTGAAAGATGTTATTGCACCCCATGAGTACTTGGCTGAGGAGGATCCCAAGCTGTACAAGTCGGCGAAGACTCAGCGAGGCCCTTTGTCAGACAACTGGATCGAGGAGATTAGCCATAATCCGGGCACGATGCCCATCATGTGCGCCTACAAGCTGTGCAAAGTGGAGTTCCGCTACTGGGGCATGCAGTCCAAGATCGAGCGCTTCATTCACGACGTGGGTGTGTACAACATCATCTGGAAATTTCCACAGGGAATCCTCCGAATACATACTGTGTGAGAGATGTGGGGGTGGACGTTTGTTCGACTAATTTTCCTTAGCAGCCCAGCTGCTCTGATTTCAATTGCGTGTGCTGGGGTACGTGTGTGTGTGTGTGTGTGTGTGTGTGTGTGTTTTGCTTGGGTAAGTCATGTTATCTAGACAAGTGGATGGGCAGCAGCTGTGAAGTGCTCGGGAAAGAAGCGAGTACTATTGTGACAGCCTAGGCTCTGTTGCCTTAATCATTAACCTGCTCTTAATGAAAAGTAGATTGATGCAGTGCCGCTTCGCTGCAAAATGAGGGCATAAAGGATGAGAGTGCGAGTGCGAGCGACGTAAGAGAAACAGGAGAGTGAGACAGGGAGTGAGAATCATCCACCTTCCTCAGACAACATCAAGGCAGGATTAATTTCCTCCTCGCGAGCTGCCGCCTGAGCTTTAATCATTTTCATTACTTCGATATCTTTGTGTTTATTGACTTCCATCACTGTTCATTTATCAGGAGCCCTTTGACATTCCTCATTTTTTTTCCTCCCACGTATGATTCAGTACTTTAAAGTGCCCAAGTCAGGGCCAGTACTTTGTTCTACAGCTTCGTTTTGCTTTTCAGGTCTGCTGTGCTGATCAATACATCTAACCCCCTCACTCAGTTATCTGCTAAACCACTTAATCCGACTAGGGTCGCAGGGAGACCGGAGCCTATCTCAGCCAACACTGGGCGCAGACAGGGTACACCCTGAAATGCTCACCAGACCATCACAGGGCCAACACACACAATCATTCACACTTGTACCTAGGACCAATTTGAACAGTCAGTTAACCTCGTATTTGGACTGTGGGAGGAAACCCAAGTACCCAGAGAAAACTCACAAGCACGGCGAAAACATGCAAACTCCTCACAGAAACGCCCTCCCTGAGCTTAGGACTCGAACCCAGGACCTCCTTGCTGTGAGGCTGGCATGCTTTTTATTTTCATAACCAAAGTTAAAGCGTGTGCTCTGAATTATTGGTGCAAGGCCCTAATGCCTCCTCCACACATTCTGCAAGCGTGTTCTCGAGCCAATCAGGAGGGATCAAGGTTTCTGTGTTTTCTATTTCTGACAGTGTGAGAATTTTTTTATTTTTTTGCCAGCCACACTGATTAAAGAACTTTTTCTAAACCCCTCACTCACGCTTTTGCTGAACTACTTAATCCAAGTAGGGTCGCGGAGAGGCTGGGGCCTATCTCAGCCGACTCGGAGCGAAGGCGGCTTACACCCTGAACAGCTCGCCAGAACATCACAGGAACAACACAAATACATCCACTCACATCTAGGGTCAATTTGGAATAGCCAATTAGCGTAACATACGACTGTGTGTGGAAACCAGAGTACCTGGAGGAAACCTTGGCAAACGTGCTAACCACTGCGCCAACGTGCCGCCCTTCTTCAATTATAGCCTACTAATAAATACTGATTGCTTGTAGGGGTGAAAACTTTCATTACTACTGCTTCCTCCCATTTTCAGGTCTTAGGAAAGTGATGGTGCGTGCACACCGGCAGGCCTGGTGCTGGCAGGATGAATGGTATGGCCTGACTATAGAAGATATTCGGCAGCTAGAGTTAGAGACCCAGCTGGCCCTGGCAAAGAAAATGGCGCAGTTTAGCTGCAACGAGGACGGAGGCGAGGGCAACGCCAGTCCTGCCAAAGAGCAGGATGCCAAAGAGTCCATCAATGCCATCGAGAACGAAAACGCAACCCGGAGTCTTGGGGACACACTACAGGCTCGGGGAGAACTCACCAAGCAGTGGTCTACCTCGTCCAGGTCATCCCGCTCTTCAAAAAGAGGAGGTAGGATCGTCTTGGGGCGTGGTAGGTGAAATGAAACGGATAGCAGTTTCTTGTGTAATCTATTTGCACTTTTTTTTCTTGCAGCAAGCCCATCTCGACACAGCATTTCCGAATGGCGCATGCAGAGCATCGCTCGCGACTCGGACGACAGCACAGACGACGAGTTCTTTGATGCACACGGTAATTTAAAGTTCCTATCAAGTCTTCATCCATCTTTATACACACTCTGTACACCAAGAACATTTTCTTTGATCTCCACAGAAGACCTATCGGACAGCGAGGAGATCTTCGCCAAAGAGATCACCAAGTGGAGCTCCAATGACCTGATGGACAAAATTGAGACGACGGAAGTGGACGAACCCCAAAGTAGGCGCAAGATGATTCCAGCCTGCCTGCTGCACTGCAGAGCTTTTGGGCTATTTACGGCTCCTCAGTGTGGGATGATGAGGATGATGATGCCTGTTTTTTCGGATGCTTCTTTCATAACCACAGAGCCTCGATTTTCTATTTGTTTATTTTCCGTTTACCTTCATGATCTCCGGATATAAAGGAGATTAGGTTTGCAAGTTGGAATGTTGTGAACTTTAACACATAGTTATTCCATATCCGCAGTTTTTTCCCCCTTGATTCTGCTAATAAGTTGGCCAATAAAGAAATAAATCAGTTGTAGACATGCTGTATGTCTGTGCACTAAAATATTTAGCAAATTGATTGCAATAATAAGCCACCCATAAGCACTATTCTATTAGAGACTAGAGGGGAATTCATAAGAGTGCGAGGTACCTCCGCCAGACACTAATGGGTTATTTAAGTCCGCCCATCACAGATAGGTAATCCTCCTTGGTTTTTACTGATGTTCTCTTTTTCCTCGGTCTACTTCCAATCTGGCCATTTGAGCAGGATTGCTCACATGTCAACACAAAACTTATAACTTAAATAACTCCATATATTTAAAAGACAGATTGAGTTTGATTTCTGGCTCCATCCGAAATCAATAAAGTATTATTTTTGGTCATTGTATCCAGCTATGTATTTATATAACAACCTCAACACGGCTTTTGTGCTGGTTGGGAATTTCCCTCTGGGATTATTAAAGTATCTATCTATCTATCTATCTATCTATCTATCTATTTATTTATTAATACATTCGTCGGGTCAGGTAGGGGAGCATATTTTAAGTGGAAAAATTGTCAAAATTACAAGCATCACACTGTCAGAATTTTGTTGCAGCTGTGAAAAGACAGAAGTTACCTTCCAGCACAATAACACTTTCAACAAATAAGAATTCGGTAGAAATTCGCACTAACCGCTAGCTTAAGCTTGCTGCCTCTCAACATGAAATTGGAGCTAATCGCTAGCCTAAGCTTCTTACCTCTCAACACGAAATTGGTGCTAACCTCTAGCCTAAGCTTGCTCCCTCTCAAAATTAAATTGGTGCTAACTGCTAGCCTAAGCTTGTTGCTTCTCAACATGAAATTGGCGCTAGGTTAAGTTTGTTTCCTCTAAACATGAAATTGGCGCTAGCCTAACTTTGTTGCCTCTCAGCATGAAATTGGCACTAACCGCTAGCTTAAGCTTCTTTCAACGTGAAATTGGCACAAGCCACTAGCCTAAGCTTGCTCCCTCTAAACATGAAATTGGCGCTAACTTCTAACCTAAGCCTGTTGTCTCTCAAGCGCAATGTCCTTGAGCATGTGGGCGATCTATAAATTGACTGCCAAGTCAGTTTTTTCTCTAGTTAACTTGACATAGGTATAATGAAATGTGTCCCAATTGTGGGTGTTACATTTCAGTGCATAGATTTTTAGGGATTTCGGCAATTGTTTTTAGCATGATCCTATGTACGGATCACTACCAAAATCCAATGGTTGCTTACTTGTACTACACCCTGCTGTTTAAAAAAATCATCCAAATAAGTGTCTAGCCTTTTGAGTTATCTTGCACACAAGCAAACATACAATAAACTATCAAACAGTCCAACACAGGTGAAAACATAACCTCCTGGCAGTAACAATTTTATACCTGCTCTTCAATGCAGTTATCCACACAGCCAATCAAGAGCTTCAGTGATCGTTCTCTGGGCGGACAAATTCAGATTCAAATTCAAAGTTCTGAGTGAATTAAAGTCTATGAATTTACTTAAATAATAATTTTTTCCAACCGCATTAAGCTGAAAAGGAGGCTGTGAGGCTCAAATTTATTTCAGTTCTTACATTTGCGTTTCTTCAAACATTAATTTTGCTCATTCCTCATTTTCAGGTGACCTGTACCAAGACTCCGGGGTTGAGTACTCCGAAGCTGGGAATGTCCAAACGCTCAACGAGGTATGTGTGAATTCTGCGGTGGTACTCATTTAGCACATCCCACTCATGCTCACGCTATTCCGTATTATTATGCTGCTAAAACCATTCCTGAAAACGAGAGCATGAAATCTCTAGTGCGCTCTTGTCCCAGTTTTTGTACCAGATCACACATATAGGGTTAACCTCACGGCTAAGCAGAATTTGAATTAATATTCATCATCTGAAGACCCTTTGGCCCCAGCTGCTCTCTTTGCTGCTGTCGTTTTAAGGTTAAGTACAAAGTAGAAAGTGAAACAGTGTCTACATGTCCATGTTGCGCATACCACGTTGCGTCAGGTCAGCTCGGTCCCTTCCAAGTTTTATCCAAATGAGGCAGCACTTTAAGAAAAGCGTGTGTGTCCAGGAAAAGGGGTGAAGCCGATGTGCAGATTAGGATCATGGTTGAGTTCTCATACAGCTGCAAGTCATAGAAGGAAAGGAAGAGTAGGATTGAGAGGTGAGGGGTTCTGAGTCTTTTATCCTGGCGTTCAGAGACACAGCAAACACAGGCGCCAAGTTGCGATTCTACTCATAGAGATTTCGCTTCCTTTTAGTAAACAGTTTAATCGAGCTTTAATATGTACTTTCATGTGGTTAGCTAAATGGTTCAGATGATGCTTCAGTCTGCTCACTTCCATTAGGAAGGTGGTTGTTGTGAATCCTGAGGGACGCAAGCAAAGCACCGTTTTGTCAGTGTATCTCCAACGGCCCTCAATTAGCTCATTGCTGCTTGAACGACAATTTCTATCAGCATAGTAGAAAATGCACAATTAGGCAGCTCGAGACTTCCCCCAGGACAGGACATTCTGAAAAGATATGCGAATTCTAAATCGACTGCACGCTTGCCTAAAGACAAATCACTTGTGTCTGATTCAGGATGGCTCAGGTGAACAGGGCCTGCAGGCATCCAAGGTTCACGTGTTGCTCCTGGTCCTGCACGGCGGCAACATCCTGGACACGGGAGGTGGAGAGCAGAGCAGTAAGCAGGCTGACGTCAACACCATCAGCTCAGTGTTCGAGACGGTCATGCGTGTCCATTACCCAGCAGCTCTAGGCCGCATCGCCATCCGCACGGTGCCATGTCCTGCCGTGTGTGTGGAGGCTTTCTCACTGGTGTCAAAGTAAGTCTGCTTTTTCAATGAATATTTTGCTCTCAACAATTATTGGCACCCCTTGTAAAGACTAAGGGTGTTCTGACATGATGACATCGCTGATGTCTCTCACATGTCTGACATGATGACATCGTCAATCTGACATGAAATGAACATATCGAGGGGGAAGGCGCAGGTTTTTAGGTGCAGCTCCGCACTCGTGCAGGCTGTCCCATAACCCAAAGCTGAGCAGCTCATGCTGGAATACACAACTAATTCACCCGGACCCCCTGGACTCGAGACAGTCAAAAGGAGGTTGCATGAAAATATACAGAGAAAAAAGTGTCAAAAAGTCATTAAGAAAGAAAGCACTTGGATTTGTTTTATTTATTTTTTAAGGGCAGGTTCAATAGAATACAGGACACACAGCCAGTGCAGGGTCGGCCGAAACCGAAAGTTGCATTATTTTGCCCTTGAACATCTTTGCTAACTATTCTACTTTTTATGGCGATTATATTATATATATTCTCAATTTTAATGGCAAATATATTATATATATGATATATGATTTATGGCGATTATATATTATATATATTCTGTATTTTTGTGGCAAATATATTTTATATATTCTTTATTTTTCACAAGGGACATTCACCTGAATGTCAGCCAAGGGGTTAGCGACCTTGGAGAATAGTTTGGGAACCGTTTGGAGAGCTTTTTTGCATTTGTGCAAGCTTATTTTGAACATGTTCATAAATTTTTGGGTCGGCGAACCTTGGGGAACTTTTGAATACATGGCGAATACTCAAGAATTGTTCGAGAATTGTTGGGTAATATTTGTTGAAGTCAACAATCACCACTTTAATGGACCATAATTAGAGAACAACAATAGCATTCAGTCATTCTTGTTGTTTCTTTTTCTTGAGGCATCAGTCAGTGAATATTCCTATGAGTTCTGCTACATTACGTCAGAATGCTTACAATGCTTTTTTTTTTCTTTATGATGTCCAGTTTAAGTCCGTACAGCTACGACGAGGGCTGCCTCTCAAACAGCCAGGACCACATCCCACTCGCTGCTCTCCCTCTTCTGGCCACATCCGCTCCTCAGTACCAGGATGCTGTTGCCACGGTGATAGTACGTGCCAATCAGGTGTATGGTGACTTCATCAAATCGTTGGAAGGTACCGCATTCTCTGGCCAGGTCAGTGTCATCTTTTTCAAGATTTCACATCAAGAAGGAATCTTAATTGGAATGTTGAGTAGAGTTTGTTTATGTTGCTTATCTGTGGAATGTGTCTGCACTGGATGGGAAGGTGTGTCTGATCGGTGATTGCGTGGGAGGGATCCTGGGATTCGATGCCCTTTGCAGCAGCAACATCACCGTGTCTGAGAGCCAGAACAGCAGCAGGAGAGGGAGCATAGTCAGCGTTCAGGTATCAACATACAGCATACTATTATATAATAACAGGCTAGACAATCTTAAGCTACAGTTTGAGATTAAGATCTTGACATTAAGGGGTATTCTTAATGTTATTTGTCGGTTGAAGTCAGACCGCTGTCACTGGTGTGATGAGGAATGACATATCTGTGATGACATATTGGTGTCAAAAGCTCGTTCCAAATCCAAATTGTTTGACTGTGAATGAATATCTTCACAGCCAAACTGCATAATCCTCTACTAGGGTCATGGGGAGGCTGGTGCCTGTCTGAGTCTACAGTGGGCAAAGGCAGGGTACACCCTGAACAGCTCGCCAGCCCATTGCAGGGCAACACGCACACACAAAACCACTCACTCCTAAGGTCAATTTGGAACATCCAGTTAGCCTAATGCTATGTCTTTGGACTGTGGGAGGAAACTGGAGTAGCCAGAGGAAACCCACATAAGCATAACGCGATCCCTTTTTGCTGTGAGGCGGACGTGTTAACCACTATGCCACCAAGACACCTGGCACACAGAAGCTGAGGGTTTTATTCTTAACTGGCTTCCTAATGCTACTCTGTAACATACTGCAGCTATATTTATGCAGTATTTGTGATGTTGCCTTGATTGCTTTAAGAAATTACTAAAGAAATAATATTCCCTATGACTAATTGTGTGTCGCTGTGGCTCATTGTGAATCGCAGGACAATGATCTGCTCTCGCCAGGCATCATCATTAACAGTAGTCCTTCAGGCTCGGGCTCAGGTTCCGGTTTGTCCCTTGAAGGCAGCCGTCACTTGAGCCGCAGCAACATCGACATCCCACGCTGCAGCGGTGCCGACGACCCAAAGAAGCAGCTGCCCCGCAAGCGTAGCGACTCCTCCACCTACGAACTGGACACCATTAAGCAGCACCAGGCCTTCCTGTCCAGGTTAGACATTTTTAGATGTGTGTGTCCGGAAATCAAAATCTAAATATAACAGTAGCTTTGAAGTAAAGCAGGATGAAACTAATAAGTATTTAAATGTTTGCACGGTGTGTGTGATGTAGTCTGCACTCCAGTGTTTTGAGGAATGATCCAGGATCTCGGCGGTCCAGTAACAGTACTATGCTGGAAGGAGGCGGAGCTCTGGGCAAGTTTGATTTCGAGGTGTCAGACTTCTTCCTGTTTGGCTCTCCTCTGGGTTTGGTCCTCGCTCTGAGGAAAACTGTGGTTCCTTCTCTAGACGGTATGTTGACTTATATGATTTCATACTTTTTTCCTATAAATGCACACCATTGCTGTTTTACTTGCGTCTTAATACAGCATATTAAATATACACATGCTCATGTGCATGGACAACCATGTGGGGTGGCAGCACAAGGCATAATTTAGTCAATTTCCAAAATGACAGGGAATTTAACACTTGTTTAAAAGTCTGTACAGCTTCGCAACACAGAATAGTGCAGAAAAAAACCCTGCAGTTCCAAGGGGAGACATTGATTAGAGATTTCAGAAGGAAATGCCCTGACTGCTTCAAGCTGACAAAGTCTTATAAGCATTTTTGTACAGCTGTGGTGAGCAGAAAAGCATCTCAGCACACACAACATGCAGAAGACAACGTCAGGTTCCAGTCTTGAAGCTGCAAGTGGGCACAGGCTTGGTGTAGCTGCAACTTGATTGGCTGATTGAGATCATTTCTAGAAATGAGCAGGTGGATCTGTTTTGGTAGAAACATTCAGAGACAATGGTTGCATCTGATTCCTCAGTACTTGGTACCCTCTAGTATGCTCTGTTATGACATGAGTACTGAAGCCTCTTGCAATCACCTGAAAAAAAATTAGTTAGGTTTTTCTGAATAAATGAGGGATTTTCAGGATATAAAAAGATTCCCAGTGTATATAAGACAAGTTAACGGCAATAATAACAGTATACAGGTATTGAATTAACAGACTGTGTATAAAATGAAACTAGGCACAAATACACATCCTACCGCTTCTTTTTACATGCATGAAACAAGATTCTAATCATACATCGAAAAGAATACCGCGCCATGCATTCATATGCAAATTATTTATGGATTACAGGTTGAAGTAAGTAGTGATCATGTGATTTTATACTTGGAAAAAATGTTTTTAAAACAACACGCTTTAATAGAAACATATTATTAGATTAAACCTAAGTTTGGATTTAAATTTGGTCTGTTATTTTTCACTGGGGAAATTCTTAATTCTGTGACTCCAAGTGAATTGTGTGAGACTGTTTGATAAATGTGGAGCCTTTGCATTCTATGGATTTAGTATAACATTCAGGTATCTTTTGATGTCAATAAAATGTATCCTACCTGCTGGGTTTTGCATACTAATAGTATGGAATAGTATGATCATCTCCTCTCTATCTCTCCTTCTCTCTTAGTTTTTTCCCCCAGCACCCTTAGGCCTCTTCTTGACTGTAATTGAACCTAAAATGAATGTTGGAAGTATAATTATTGCCATCACTAATGCACTTAATGCATTGTTTCAGCTTCATTAAAGTTAATTAAACCTACTGAGCTTGGTACGAATTCTGCATGTGACCGATCAGAAAGAAGCAAATCTTTAGGAGCAAAACATGTTTGGTTTCTCTAATAGTAATTTTAGAAAGTTATTTTTAAGCTAGCCTGTTTACCACAAATACAGAGCAGCATTCCCATAAATTAAGTGTAAACTTAAGTCTCCCTACTTCAATACAGTGTAGGTGAGATTCAAATTTAGTTGTAACACTGTAGTAAATTATAGGCTGTCAGAAAAGAAGGGAACCAACGAAATTTCCCAGAATGGTTTAATAAATAATTTAATAAAAAAATACTCGGCCTGTTGTCAGTATACATTGCCTGTGTACACCACCAAAGAATTAGCTATGTGTGGGGGACCCTGTAAATATTATCTCAGATCCAAGCTTCATACCCGACTGCCCATAGAGATGTTTTAAGTCTCCCACTGTGGCTTTCTTTCCTCATTATTACTTATTGTTTTACTTATTTTCAAAGAAGGGTGAAAGGAGAAAGGAAAATGTGAATGAAGGGCATAAGAAGTACCAATTGTAATTTGCCTTAGTTTTACTTGGTTACATTACAGGTAGTACTAGGGGTCTATCACACTGTGCTTATGATTACCCTGAAATGAATTTAAGTTAAAAAAAAAATAATAATAAAAAACCAGCAGAAGTATTTAAAATGTGTTAGATGTTATTCTGTAGATTAACAATTTTATTAGTGGCTGAAATTATGTATTTTTTAAAAATATGTGGTAAGCAGAGAAAGGGCAAAGAGTCAGATGTGAAAATAACACCCCCCCCCTCCAAAAAAAAAAACAAAAAAAAGTTACAGTGCTGAGCGTATTTGTTTTTTTTAGTACATAGTTTACACTTGGCAGAAATTTCATTTGTTGGTGCTCTGTTTGGTTTTGTTACCTCCAAACTTGATGTGTACTCTGGAAGGCTCCCAAACAGCATCTGACAGTGAAAAATGGATGCGTTCAGCAGCTATTGATCAGGAGTGAAACAAATGTAGGTGGTGTTTTTTTGTTGTTGGTTTTTTTTTTTTTCAGTTTTGTCCTGAGCATCTTATTGCACACCGTATATTCCTGAGCCACCTAAATAGTTTCGCTTTATAAATTTGCTTTATTTGTGTCTTCCCCAGTGGCTCATCTCCGTCCAGCCTGCCAGCAGGTGTATAACCTGTTCCACCCTGCAGACCCCTCAGCCTCACGCCTGGAGCCGCTGCTGGAGAAGAAGTTCCACCTGCTGGCACCCTTCAGCGTGCCGCGTTACCAGCGTTTCCCTCTAGGCGACGGCCACTCTGCTCTGTTGGGTATGCTTGGGTCAAACTCAGCCACACAAGCTCTTGGACATGTTGCATTCATGTTCCATCCTGTCTCTCTCTCCTGTATGTAATATACAAGTTGAATTTGTGATCACTGCTGCTCCTGGTGAAATGGCCCGCATCTCCAACCTCGAGCTAACACATGGAGTAAGTATTCAAGCCGTGCCTGTAAGTGTTGGATCCCAGATGCTTTGGGTCATTTCCTAAGAGCAGCACCTAAATACCCTGACACAAGCACAGAGGAGTTGAAGTTAAAACCTCTTTGTCGAGTCAGCCCATGTCCATTCCAGTCCTTGTAACTCTTTAATTCATACCTGCTTTTCCGTCGTCTGTTCATACCATTTCTCTGTCTGTCTTTCTTTCTGCCTTGTTCTGTCTTTTTTTTGTCGTCGCCCCTTGCTGTCCTATCCTCATGCGCCCTCGTGCTGCGGCTGGCATGCAGTGGAGACCCTCCAGAGCAACCCTCACCTCCTGCTGGAGAGTGGAGGCCGCTGCCATGACGGCTTAGGCGAGACCTCCATCCCTGTTCCTGTGCTCAACTGGCAAGCCGTGCCAGCCACGTCTGAGTGTGTGTAGCCATTGTTTTGTTATTCACCTGCTCTGTGTGTGTTTGTGTGAGGGATGGGGGTTTGAATGGAGGTTTAGGCTCCTGTCAGTGTGTATGTACTTCCATGTAGTCGCTGAATAAGAGCATGGGGGTGGGACCACAGGTCTTTCTAACTGATCACCTTGGAATGCAGTGTTATCCTTTGTCGCTAGATCTCAACCCACCTGATCACCTGTAGGACATTTTAGATACCTTAGGGATAACTTGGGACCCTTTAGACTGTCCACCAACATCAGCACAAACCCCAAGTGATGGAGAATCTTTTGGTGTTTATCCCTACAGTACTGTTGAAACACTTACTCAAGATGACCCAGGATCTTAGAGCGTTCCTTTTTTTCTTTAATTTGCCACCCATATGTATGTAGTACCAAAAAAGTTGTGGGAAAATTAGCAGTTAGCGATACTTCTTTAATAGACGTTAATACGGAGAAGAAAATAACCCACAGTAACTTTTTAGTCATCTCCATAATTAAAAATCACTCTTCATGGAGAGTAAAAGAGTGATATTTCAGCTGAAATGTTTGGGAGTGCTGTATAGCTTTGTTTTGACACAATATTTTTTTTTTATCAAACATAAAAATCTTTGTTGAGCACCTTTATTTAATCTAGTTTAGCATTATGGTGTTGAAAAGGCTTTCTACAGCAAGTAAGACTCTTGCCTTCTAGTAAGAGACAACCAAGTTTTGTTTGAAAGAAATCCTGGTACATAGCAGAAATCATGTTGGCATCAATTTGGTGTGGCAAAGAAGCCATGATGGAGCGTCAACTGCCGGAGGAGAGGAGCCAGGCAGAACCAGCAGATGACTTGATGTTTTCACCTGTATGTTGTTGCCAGCCACACACAAAGAACAAGCATCAGCAGGCGTTGGTAAAACCACACAGGTGAAACTCATCAACATGTTACCCGCTGGTTCTACTTGACTCCTCCCTGCCTGCATAGAGTGCTCGATCACGCTCTCACTGCCACAGTGCGCCAGTAACCTCACTATGGGTGGAATACTATTATTTATTAAGATGATCAAGTGATCATTGTACTGAATAGAATTGACTATGCTTTTTAAGCAAATTTAGGACGTTTGGTATTATAAGAATATGTAGTGTTTCAAATGTTTATGTTCAACCTAAAGAACCTGTACAAACAGGTCCAACGTTCTGAATTCTCACCTAGACAAAAGAAACAAGGCTGCACTGGCTTTTGAAATTAAGATTTGTTTTTGTGTTCCTAGCGGACGTGATGCTGTCTCACGGGGGGATGTTCCTGGAGAACTCCTACCCCTCATCTCCTGCCTCAGCCCCACCGTCTCGCATCATTCGAAGGCCCAGTGAAGTCAGCATCGCCAGCCAGGTTTCCGGACTGGCAGATAGTTACACTGCTTCCAATATTGCCAACAGTAAGTCCACACACACACACACACACACACACACACACACAAATGTAAACTCAATTCCACAGAGAAATTTGTGATGAAAAGTTACACTGGCTTTTGGACTAAGAAATATTCAAGTTATTTATTTATTACTTTATTAATTAGTTTTGTAGAAATTAACAATATTGTTTACTTAGCAATTGATGAGTCTTGTGGGGTTTTTTTTTTTGTTGTTTTAATTATTTATTCATTTAATTATTTTTATAAGCGTTCTTCACAGTCACTATAAAATGCCAAATGTGCAGTATTTTTACTTTATCTTTCCTCCTTTTTATGTTGTTGTTTTGTTTATCTCTTAGCCCAAGCATGTCATCTCAATCAGTCCAAAAAGCTTAGCCTTTTGTCCCAGCTGGCCCTCCCTTATAACAAAATGTCCTCGAGAAGCCCATCCCCGAAAGCCCGCCACAAGTTGCTCAGTAGCAGTGAGGCGGGCTCCGATGAGGTGAGCTGCTTCGAACCCTCACCTCTCCCAGACTCCAGCCCTCCATCGCCAAGCATGCAGCTGGATTTAGAGCAAGGTACTGCTGCCGGAGCGTGGAGGAACATGGGCCTTCCGTTTCCTCTTCTTCATTGCTGTCCTGTCCCATATGCCTGTTGGTCTAAACCACCCAGTCCTGCCCTCTTAGCGCTCACTAAACCCTCCCGCAGTTCTCTGCATTTTCAGGCTATAGCTTGCTGTAGCTTCTCTCTTTATTTCCTCAGTCTTCACTCCCGTCTGTCTCTCATACCACCACCATAGATTCTTCATCTACAAAATCAAGCTTTCTTTGTGTCTGTCTGGATGATGAGATTCCTTTTGATAAAGAAGCTTTCAGATGAACATGATGTCTCGGGTATGATATCACATGGTTGGCCTGTCGCTTGTAAAAATCACATTGTTTTTTAAAATCCTTGACCTCCCCAGTATTCCAGAATATTAACTGACCTGTAGTTTCCTCTGGCAAGGAGGTTGTTTTACCCTTGCTTTTTTTGTTGTGTTGTTGTATAGTATGTTCGGTTTATTAGCAGGATTACACAAAGTATGTTAAGATTTTCATGAAATTTCTACCAGAGGTGGGGCTTTGGAAAAGGAAGACTACATAAAGTTTTGCAGATGATCTGGATCAGATTCTGAATTCAGGAATTTTTTCAAAGGATTCTTTAACATTGTGAGATAAGATGAATTTTTTTTTTTTTGGAAGTGTAGTATTACAGCAGGTCGTGCTATGTATTCTTTCTGTTTGTTCGTATATTTTGCTACATTTTGCCTTTGATGAAAAGTAAAGATGTTCCATCATCAACTTCACACTTCATAGATGACATGTTACTGTCTCTGCAAAGTTTGGGATTTTTCTGGGTTCTTCATTTTTCTCCCACATTCCAAACACCTGCATGTAGGTGGATTGTTTATACTTAATTGTCAGCACTGCCACGAATCCACTGTGATCCTGACCAGGATAAAAATGAATGAAATTAATGGAAAAATATATTGGGAACAGTCTAATTGTGTAATCATATTTACACACACACACACACACACACACACACACACACACACACTGTGCATTGGTAGTCATTTAGCAAAAGATAACATTGAGGACTAAAAGTAGAGCACAACGTCATACTTTTGAGTATGACTTTTGATGAGTTCTCAGAATGGTGCACTCAATGTGATTGTGGTCATGCAGGGTTTTGGTAAGTGTGTCTCAGAGAAAGTCCTGGAAGCTCACTGTGTCAGTTCAATGCCATTAGGGCTGGTTTTTAAAGCACTCGCTTTTTGGCTCAGCTGAAACAGGAAGCCGCCAGCTGTATCTCGTTTCACTTTCCTATCCTGCCTGGGCTGCTTTCCAGGGGATAGGCTTCTATCTTGGTGTAAACAGGTGCTCTCCGTGGTACTGAAGCGGGAACCAGATTTGGGGGGTTGGGTTCATTTATTTGTCAGCATGGACTTACTGTTGTAAGACTATGGGAGTAAGAAGATATAAGATCTTGACCATCGGACGACCCAGTGTTTCCACTTCACTTCTTTTTCCACTGCCCTTCACATTTACCTGTGTCACATCTTCTGACCTTTTGTCGCATAATCCAAGCAATGTCCAGAATTTAAATCCTATAAATCAGGGTACCAGTGTTTTGTCTAATTGAGGCCCAGTTGGAACTTCTGGGTCTGTTTCTTTTGGATTGTAATTTAAAAAAAAAAATCGCCCTGCAGTTGCTGCTCGTTGGTGGGGGACCAAGCGCATTGACTTTGCTCTCTACTGCCCTGATGCTCTGACTGCCTTCCCCACCGTGGCTCTGCCTCACCTGTTCCATGCTTCCTACTGGGAGTCTACAGACGTCGTGTCCTTTCTGCTCAGACAGGTAACGTACATTAACCCTGCTTCACTTCTTAACATTATAACAACAGTTCATCAGGAAATTATAGCCATACAGATGTAATATATTGTTCTCAGGTAATGAGGCACGAGAACTCCAGTATTTTGGAGCTGGATGGGAAGGAGGTTTCAGAATTCACCCCCTCCAAACCTCGGGAGAAGTGGCTGAGGAAGAGAACACATGTAAAGATCAGGGTGAGATATATTACATACTTCTACTGGGTAACTATGTTCCATATTTGTTGTTGACATATAAAGTCAGTGATCGCCAGCGAAATGAACAACGTGGTTAGCACATCTGACTCACAGTAAGAAGGTCCTGGGTTGATTCCCAGGCTTTGTGAGGGTGTTTCTGTGTGGAGTTTGCATGTTCTCCCCGTGCTTGCGAGGGTTTCCTCCAGGTACTCTGGTTTCTCCCCACAGTCCGAAGACATGCACATCAAGCTAATTGGCTGTTTTAAGGAGGTGACCCTAGATGTGAGTGTAAATGTGAATGGTTGTGTGTTGCCCTGCAATGGTCTGGCAAGCTGTTCAGGGTGTACCCCGTCCTCGCCTCAGGCATCAGCTGAGTTAGGCGCCAGCCTCCCCATGTCCCTAGTAGGATTAAGCGGTTCTGCAAATGAGTGAGTAAATGAACTCTTAAGCGACATGATTCGACCAATAACCAATCAGATTTTAAAGATACCGATGATTGATAGATGCTGTCAAACACAGAGTTTCAGGTCAGGATTATCCGTTCTATACTTGCCACGCACTGATAAAAATAAGCTAGTTATTATGATAATATAAGCTAATGATAATACAGTAAAAGCTATTTATTAGTGAACTAGGTTGACACTGCTTGGAAGCAGGAGAAATGTGAGAAGGCTAAATAGACAACTAGAGCAGGCTAAGAATGTGATTCGCTTGTGTCATATTCAAATTGCTTACCATGTGGATGCTGCTTAAGGTTTTGCCATAGTACTGTGTGTGTGTGTGTGTATTTTATCCTATGTTATTAGTTTCAACAGGTTGGCTGATTTTATTTCTAACACGTCTACAAAAATAAAATGCATAAAGTTAAATATTATTTTATTTCTTTCATCATAGTCTCACTAAAAGAACTTAGCTATCACTTTAATGGAAGTGTCATGTGACCCAGGTGACTGTGTGTTGTAGAACGTAACAGCGAACCATCGTGTGAACGATGGAGTCTTTACAGAGGACGGCACGCAAGTGGTCACTGGCCGTTTCATGTATGGCCCGTTGGATATGGTCACTCTAACTGGAGAGAAGGTAACATTTCAGAGGCTTTGACTTACGACCTTGTGTCCTGGCTCCTTTGAGTATTAGCAATCGTTTATACATCTTTATCACTTTGGTGCTTGTTTTGCATTGGAAGGTTGACATCCATATAATGACCCAGCCTCCTTCAGGAGAGTGGGTGTACTTCGACACGGAGCTGACCAACAGCAGTGGCAGAGTTTCTTACACCATCCCCGAGAGTAAACGGCTAGGAATCGGCGTCTATCCGGTCAAAATGGTGGTCAGGTATATATTTCCTGGGCATTGGATTAGCTATTGGGTTAATTATGGGGTTGCTAATTCTAGCCACATTTCTTTTGTTCCCTTCCAGAGGTGACCACACTTCTGCGGACAGCTACCTGACTGTGCTACCACGCGGCGCAGAGTTTGTAGTGTTCAGCATCGATGGCTCGTTTGCTGCCAGTGTGTCTATTATGGGAAGCGACCCTAAAGTGAGAGCAGGGGCAGTAGATGTTGTGAGGTAAATTGTGCCATAATTATATAATTCAATCTCTATAGTCTCATTATTTCTCCTATCAAGTATTTCTATATCCCAGCATTATTCTATGGTAAGATTCTGACTCCACTGGAGAAACCGAGCACTTAGCATGTTGCTGTCCGTCTTCTTTACCGAGCTACAGTATTTACAATAACATTATTGCTCAGAATGTTTGGATATAATCCTGTTTTTATTTTAATAGGCACTGGCAGGACTTGGGCTATCTGATCGTGTATGTGACGGGCCGTCCAGACATGCAGAAGCAGCGGGTGGTGGCCTGGCTCTCACAGCACAATTTCCCTCATGGCATCGTGTCCTTCTGCGACGGTCTGGTGCACGACCCTCTTCGTCACAAAGCAAACTTCCTCAGATCGCTTATCGCTGAGGTAGGAAACAGAAGATGCCTTAATAAGTATTCCATCAGTTAATCAAAAGAAAAGAGACAGCCAAGGTTCAAGCTTGGGTTCTACTTCTGTCCAAAGGCTCATATGAAGATCTTTGCTGCGTACGGCTCCACAAAGGACATCTCGGTGTACACTTCACTCGGCCTGCCGCCATCCAACATCTACATTGTTGGCAGACCAACAAAAAAGATGCAACACCAATGTCAGGTATGCCTTTAAGTTCAGTCCACACTTTGTTTAGCTCCTGAGTGGCACATAGACAAGATGCATGACTATCAACCGGGAGATCGCAGGTTTGAATCCAGGTCAATGCCATCCATGACTGGAAGTCCATGGAAGATAATTGGCCAAGTTCTCAACGGGAGAGACAGAGGGAGGGATGGCATACACTCGTAATCACCTGTCAAACGTGGGTGTCTGTGAGCTCATTCATACAAAAGTAGGGGATAGTGATTTCCCTCCAAGTGTGTTAGGCGGGCTGGATGCGCATGCGCAGCAGTTCGAAAAGATTCAGATGACACTAAAGATTCATGTGGCAGCATCACGTGTCACAGAGGAGAAACATGCTTGCTCATGCCTCTCCCTGGTTGGTATTGGTTGTATGTGATAGGGAGGCAACACTTGATGTGTGGGAATCGGATACGACTATTCTGTGAGTGCCTCACAGCAAGAAGTTCCTGGGTTTATGTCCCGGGCTCGGTGAGGGCATTCCCGTGTGGAAATGCTTGCATGTTTTCCCTCTGCTTGCGTGGGCTTTCTCTGGGTAATCCGGTTTCCTCCCACATTCCAAAAATGTGTTTATTATACTATTTGGCTTAGCTAATGGGCTAATAACTGTATTGGTGCCAATAATCACGCCTTTCCCCAGAGATGGCTGAGACAGGCTCCATCCTCCTCATGACCCTAATAGGAATAAATGGTTCAAAAAATGGATGGATAAATTAGGGGGAGAAAACGATTGGGGGTGGATTTGGGAGCACTTTGTTTAAAAGTTGATGTAGACATTTGTACTCTGCCCTCATCCAAACTTGAGAGATCCATCCGTAAAGCTTTCTGGCGTCCTCTTTTTGGTGGTTGGCATTATCCAAAGTGCACTGGCCCCAGAGAGGCTGGATGTAGCGAGTGTGTATCACTTGACAGCAGAACACTGCTAATATACACTGCCCTCAAGCTAATGTTTTGTTGGTCCACCTTTAGCCTTGATTCCAGCATGTAATCAACATGGTATTGTTCCAACAGACTTAATAACGGACTTAATAAAGACGTAAGTGATATAGCCGCGAAATAGTGCAACGTCGTTTTCGGTTGGTTTCGGCCGAAGATACTGCCATCATGCTTGAAAGGTATCTCTTTGAAAACCTTCGGCTATCTAATAATGATATCTATTAATTCTAATTTCGCACCAAAATTTCGAGCAGGTCTTAAAAATTTTCACCAAGACCACAAATGCGAATCATTTACCTCAAATTCGACCATTTCTGAAAAATATGTGAATTCCAGTTTGAATTAATTCAAAATTCCAAATAAAATTCACTTGTACTTTTGGCCAAGACTGCTTACGTGTGAGTCAGGTCTTAAGCAACATCACGTTTACTTCCGTCCACAGTTGAGTTTGAATTTGATTGAATCTTGAATTGATGAGGGTCTTCTCCAGCACAGTTGAGCCCCAATTTTATATCCATGCCATCAGGGAAGAAAAAGTCTATTGATATGTTAACCTGCTCATTCAGGTCATCAGATGACTTTATTTTATTGCCACATTAGTGTTGCTGAGCCTCGACCTGACCAACTGGAGCAACAATGCCAAGAGATTACATGCTGTAATCAGGGCAACAGCTCCAACAAAATATATTGAAGTGTGGAACTTTGTATTGGCCTGGCAGTGTATGAGTTGGTGATACACTCACTGGCCTTATAGAGACCTAGATGGGGCCCAAGCATTTTAGATTGTCGACCATAAAAAGGAGGAAGTCAGAATACTTAAGGGAACAACTTAGATGGTGGAAAGATTACCCTGGAATATGGCTGTAAGGGTTTGCAGGCTCCATCAGGTCTCAAGGCTCATCCCATCAGCAATATGGTCAATTCCTGGGACCTATTTTGTGGCTCTTGTTGGTTTATTGTATTTTGTTAGATACTATAAGCTTTTTGTCTTTTCTTCGTTACAGTTCATCTCGGACGGATATGCATCTCATCTGGCACACCTGGAGTACAGTCAGCGATCTCGACCGGCCAAGACAGGCAGCACACGTGTGACTCTGCGTAAGGGCAGCTTTGGTCTCGGTGCCAGTGGCGACTTCCTGCGCAAACGCAACCATCTTCTGCGCACCATCTCCTCCCAGCCTGCTCCTTCTTCCTCGGCAACGCCATCCGGCCACGGGGGTCGTCCTGAGCGCGCCCAGAGCCAATCAGAGTTTGACCGTGAGCGGGCTGACCGTGCACAGAGAAGCATGAGCATAGCAGCAGGCTGCTTTGGGCGTGCGGGGAAGATGGACGGAGGCACCCTGAGCCCCAAGTAACCCCTCCAGCAGCTTGACGTTTATAACTGGGAGTCTGCCGGTCCACGGAAGGGGTGGATCGGGAAGAACGGGAATTAAAAATGGGATGGACTCCGTGAGAGACTGGCACAGCTTTTCTAATGTAGCAAGAGTGGCATTGGAGAAAAGGATCAGCAAGAAGAAACCAGGTTTTGGATCGCAGGTCCTTGCCTCTCAGTTTGCTTGAATGTACAGAGAAAATGGATGCATGGGGTGCTGTGCGTCCTCCAATCCCTACCTGCATCATCAGAAAAGTGGGAGAAGTCTCCACCATGTCATCATGATGTCCACCAACATATTCCACCTGTAAATACGTGCCTCCCTCCTCACGCGCTCAGGGCAGCCGAGGTACAGACAAGTCGGCCATGGTCGATCCCAAAAGCCACTTGTGTTAGCCACACTTGATCCCTGTTTGCCAACTGCTTGCCCCTAGTTTCTTCCTCTTTTTACTGAGCTGTTTTCGCGGAGGCCGTTCTCATCAGAAGCCCTGCAGCATTTGGCAATAAGGACCCACCATGCTGTGTTTCGTGTTCGGCTCACTGGTCATCAGAGGCCTTACTTCTTAACAGTGTATTACCACACAAACATTAAACACACGGGCCGGGTGCTGCTCCAGGGCCGAAAGCAAGGACGTCGACCTGTTTTTTTGACACTCGATCTGTAATTTGGCAACAATCCCTTTATCCAGCCATCCGTTTGCAATACCTCTCAGACATCACTAGGGTGTCCAGTACTCCTGAAAACTCCTCTCTCTGGTGCAGCATGCCATGTATAGATAGCCAAGTACAAATCCTCCTGATCCTCCACGCGGTCACCCTTCTCTTCTCGCTAGCCCTGGAGTAAAACCACTTTGCCGCTTCAGTACTGCGAATTCGTATCAGTGCACGGAGGAGACGGCAGAAGCGGGTGTCTCTCCATCTCTACACAGTGTACATTGGAGAAATCCGTTTTTCTCCAGACACTCAAAGCGGTATTTATGTTGTCTCTGGGGCAATTTGTGCACCTTTTATTGCTTTGATTTATCGGACAACTGGCAACACTTGATACAACCGATGGCCAAAATCATTTCTTTTGCCGAAGCTGTAGTTACGTAAATGTATAACCTCATTGTTCCTTTTGCACAAGTCGATAGTGGAGAACCTTGTTACCATCTCATGTGGCTACATATTGTTATTGTGTAGTGCATGATCTTTATTAAGTAATATATGACCGGATTCGAGTGCCTGCGTACGTGCACTGCGGTAGTATTTATCTTTAATGTCACGATTAAGAAATGTGCCAAAACAAGAACGACGACGGAAACGACAGATGAAAGAGTGGGCGTTATTATTAGCGACTTCCTTTGTAATGTACTACTGAGTATTCGAGCTCAGCATAGATTTGAGCTGTATATTATTTGAGTGTTGAGTTGAGCTTCGGCGGCACGTGTATAATGTTTATAAGATTTAGATCATTTCAGGTCAACATGAAGTCCTTTAATAGTCCGTTCTCTAGCTTACTGTTCATATGTAAGTCAGATGTATAGAACTGTTGCAGGATGTTCTTTTAATCATAAGCTGTGAGTTAATTTTTTTTTTTAGAGTCAATGGCATGACGCGTTGTAGCCAAATACTGTATAAAGTTTTTTTTTTTTTTTTTTTTTTTTTTTTTTTTTTTTGGGGGGGGGGGCTTTGTTAACAGGCAACCACTGGATGAGAGGATGTGTTGTACTTAATCCTGTTGGAGTTGTATATTTGAATTTGACTGCTGGGAGAGTTTTTTTTTTTTTTAAGCAGCTGAGGCATGTTTCTAATCATCGTTCAGGGGATTATAGAATGTGTTCCGATCGTATGGGAATAACAGATGTGTAGATATTGTAAAGATGTACATTTTAAGATATAGGAAATGTATGGTCAGGAATTATTTATGTATATTTGCAAAAAAAACAAAAAAGTCATGTCTGCTCATGGTCGCTTTAATATATTTAGAATTTTTGTTCTATATTTGAAATTGTTTCTTTAGGGACCAACACCATTAATACCATCATGCACAGTTCGTGTACAAGACACCACCGCACAGACAATCAGTCTCGGGCACACAAGCAACACACCTAGGACACACAACATCTGGAAATGCGATACTCATCAACACTCATCTTCATTACAAAGACATTTTCTAGAGATCTGATTTTATTCATCTGTAGATTTTATGTGTTTAATTTTTTTTTAATTGGAAAGCTTTACCACATTTTTTAAGTAATTCTTCTCTGAAGGTATTTTATTTGGGACTATTCTTAAAAAGATAAGTAGTTCTGTATATTATATAATATAATATAATGGCATCATATGTTTTCTTTTTTCTTTTTTTTTTTGGTCCAGCAAAGGTTTTGTCCAGCAGAGGGTGTAATTATCAAGAAGGCTGGTTTAAAGTTTATTATTAGTGTGTTTTCTGGACCAATAAATGTGCAATATATACCTGTGCATGATTTTATTTCTGTCAAAAATCCCGAAATGTCCACAAGTGATAAATGAAGCACTTTCTGATTAACAACCTAAGATTTGTTGTTAGAGCTATTTAAAGGTACAGTGTGTAAGATTTAGTGGCATTTAGTGGTGAGGTTCCAGATTGCAACCAATTGAAATTTCATGCCTGACCCCTCCCTTGTGAAAGCCTGTATGGATCTAGGTTAATGTAGAAACATGGTGGTACAAGATGGCGTCCTCCATGAGAGGAGACCCGCTCCTTATTTAGATACAAACAACTTATCCTAAGGTTGTTTTTTTTATTTAGGGTGACATAGTGGGTGGTATAGTGGTTGGCATGACCGCCTTACAGCGAGATGGTCCTGTTTTTGAGTCCCGGGCTCAACAAGGGCGTATCTGTGTGGAGTTTGCATGTTCTCGCTGTGTTTGCATGGGTTTCCTTCTTGTACTCCAGTTTCCTCATACAGTCCAAAGACGGGCACATCAGGCTAATTGGCTGCTTTAAATTGCCCCAGGTGCAGATGCAGTTGTGAATGGTTGTTGGCCCTGTGATGGTGTTGAGCTGTTCAAGATGTACCCTGCCTTTGCCCAGTGTCGGCTGATATAGGCTCCAGCCACACTGCAAAGCTATTAGGATTAGGCAGTTTGATAAATGATGGAGGCACGTCCGCCACACTACAGGTCCTGGCTTCGATTCCCGGACTCGTTCATTCATTCAGGCGTTTTTGTGTGGAGTTTGCATGTTCTCCCTGCGCTTGCATGGGTTTCCTCCGGCGTCTTCGGTTTCCTCACACAGCCCAAACACATGCACAGTAAGCTAATTGACTGTTCCAGATCGCCCCGGGCGAGCTGTTCAGGGTGTACCCTGCCTTTGCCCAGAGTCGGCTGAGATAGGCACCAGCCTCCCTGTGACCCTAATTAGGATTAAATGGCTTAGAAAATGAAAGAATTAATGATTGTGTGAATGAGGCCCTAGATTGCAACCAACTGAAATTTGACCGCTCCCCTTCCAAGCCTGTATGGTTCTGGGCTACTGTGGAAACATGGCGGTACAGGATGGCAGCCTCCGTGAGAGGGGACCCCTCCACATATAGATAGAAACATTATCGGACAGTTGTTGTTGTTTTTTATATAATTATACATTCGTGAAAAATTATTTAATGATGTACTAAATTTCTGCTAATAGATTCTCCAACATTACACACTGTACCTTTAAATGATTCATTTCAAATCAAAACAATCAAAAACTTCAACAATCTGTATGACAAACCCTATTCATTATTACTATTATTTCTGTTATTATTATTATTACTATTACTATTATGATTATTATTGTTACTATTATTATTATGATTATTACTATTATTTATTTTTTAAAACCCTTACCCTTATTTTCCCTCAGCCAAGTTCTGAACTCCATTCAAAGTTGCCTCTTAAATGTTTAGATAAGATATTTTTAGTAAATGTTACCAGGCACCAGAGGAAAGCAAGCCATTTACAGCATCCCAACAATTGAAATGTATTTATTTAATTTATTGCTTTTTATTTTTTTTTCCAATCACAGAACACTGCTAACTGTTCAGAAATATTAGCCCTCATTCCTAGATGCATGTCAGCTACACTATTATATAAATATATATAAATATCATTTATATAGTACAGATTTATACACAACACCGAGTCAGGTTTTGAGTGTGATGTTCCATTTTTTCCCAATAACTTATTATGAATACACTGTCCTCCTGTGTAGATACGGCAATCAGCATGAAACAAAAGTTAAACACACGCATACACACACACACACGCATTTTCACATATTTCTATCTATATGGCACAATGTGATCTTGTAAAAGCATTGCAGAATGTACTGCTGATACACACTGGAGTATTTATTTTCTCCCCGACTCTTCAAGAAATCTCGCATTTCACCTCATTTTACTTTGCCGAGTGTTCAGATGGTGTCAAAACGTTTCCTCGAGAAAAAACAAACAAACCGGCATTACCGACCGTACGCTCGAAATACAGACTGTACCACTGTAAGCAGTTTTGATCTGAATGACTTCTCAGCTCTTTTTTCACCCAGTTGTGCTCGATTCTGTATTACTGTATGTACTGTGGATTAAATACAGTTGGACAGCTATGATGTTTCAGGAATCTTTAATACCGGAACTTTACTCTGTGAAATGATAAATGTGTAAATTAAAATGCGTAATCTGCACTGTGTGTGTGTGTATTTATACACACACATACATATAAAATATTTATTAAAACACAAAAATACTCGAAATGTAGAAATTAGTATTTTGTTGACTGGCTCTTGGCTTTTTTTAGTGCTTTAATTCTCTCAGGCATAGAATCGATCAGCTGGTTTTTTTGCTTGTGGATGTCAGACCATTCTGTCCGCAAACAGTTCATCAATTCCTCTCTTGATGTTGGTGGTCTTGTTCTTTTTCTTACTGTGTTGTCCAGTGTTGCCCAAAGATGTTCAATCGGGTTCATGTCAGGTGACATTTTGTTCCTCCCATTCTTGCAGTTTTTTCCGACCTGTGACATGGGGCACCATCTTCCATGAACAAGGTGCGATGCTTTGTGCAGCAGTCTGACCAGTGTTCATTAAATTTAAATCATTAAAGTGACTGATGACTACAATTTTGAGGGTGTCTATTCACTTATATAGTATATAAACTGCCCGGCCAACAAAAAGTGGCACACTAATATTTTCAGGGAGCACATTTAGCCTTGATCACAGCATGTAATTGCCATGGAATTGTTGCTCCAATTGGTTGGGTCGAGGCTCAGCAACATTAATGTGGCAACAAAATGAAGTCAGCTGATGACCTGAATGTACTGAATGAGCAGGTTATCACATCAATGGAGTTTTTCCTTCCCTTGTGGGCACGGATATAAAATGGGGATTCAGAGGTCACACAATGCATTGCAAGAGAAAGCAGTTCCTTTGGAATGCTTAGAAGTGGGTTGTGGGATGAACATGGCGTGAGGATAAGCAATAAAAGATGAGAAGGAAGGTCATAAGTCGACGGGTTACTAATGAGGTGTGTGAGAAATCATACTGCAACAGATCCAGTCATTATGGGGTTCTTTATTCTTTATACCAGCAATACATCAGATGTACACTCTCTCTTTCACTCACACACACACACACACACACACACACACACACAACACCATAAAGTTTAAACTGTATCATCTATTCTCAGAATCAAAAGTTTTATCAATTCTTTTTTAAATCGAATGGAACACATTTAAATGATTTATGGAAGAGAACGATGAGCTCTGTGTGACGTGACGCAGCTCGCATGCATAGGCCATTCACCCGTGTGGAAACACCCTGAAATCAAGTATCTGTTGACGTAAATGTTTTTAATTGTGCAGTACAAGAATAACCTGAACGCATTAAGCCGTCAACAAGCGACGTGGTCCTGGCTCAGTGGTTGAGGCTCTGGGATAGTGATTCAAAGGTCGGGGGTTCAAGCCCCAGTACCACCAGTCTGCCACTGTTTTGTCAATTTCTCAGTTGTATAAAAAAAAGTGATAAATGTAGGTCGCGCTGGATAAGTCGTAAATGTAACAAGCTGCAGGTAGCCGCTGTCACATCTCTGAAAGGAAGCACGGTTGCCCTCCCTGCCTGCTAGCTTGGTTGCCCAGCCAGGTTGATGGCCATCATGCAGATTGATTTGGAAAGACTTGAAAGGATGGGACTTGACGAAGCCCAAACGAGTGCTCCAGATGCGGCGCTGCTCATGGCCACGTCACGCCACGCAGCGGTAGTGTGTGTAAGGGAAACGAGCTGAAGTCAGCAGGACATTACTGACTGTTCAGAACAGCAGCAAACACACATCAGACTCAGTGCATAAAATGTATTAGCTACAAAAATAATAATAATAATAAAACGACACGTAATTACAGTAACAGCTGTAATCAGAATGCCCACTTCATACTGCTCCGTTTCCACCTTTAGGATGTTCACTAGAAGAATACTTTATTCCTTTTTTCTACCTTCTCAACCACCAACACACAACCCTTCCCTAATTCTCTTTACTGTCTAAACAATAACGTGATGCTGTCAGTCAAGGTGTTCAATCTCAGGTGTGTTACAGGCGGTGATTAGGATTTTAACGCCCACACCCTCAGGAATGTGCTCTCAAAGGAAAGCTGCGTGTACTGGAGTCACACTGACTTTATAATAAAATCATTGTAAGAAAAATTGTGCTTGCTGATCATAGCATGTCAGGGCTAGTGGTATATTTTTTAAAATATTATTATAAATAGTAGGGCGGCACGGTGGTGCAGTGGTAAGCAAATCCGGATTAGGATTAAGTGGTCCATTACGTGGTTGAGTGATAAGTGAGTAACAAGTTAATCCAGAACTGAACCGGCCCCTAACATGGCAACCATTAGGTTAAAACCAGAATTCCAGTATACTACATGGAAAGTACATGATGGCGTATATTCTGCCGCTCTCTTTCCAAGGTATCTTTGGACATTTTCCCCCATCGAGGGCCACTGTTAAGCAAATCGAAGCGTTGGTTTATGTTATAAAAGCAGCCAAATCCGGTGAGAATGGAGTTATAGACAGGTGAGTGCAGGGGTAAAGGAAGGCGTAATAGGATCAAAGCCATCGTGAGCATGCATGTAGTCACTCTGTTTTCATTATCTCTTTAACGTCACGTCGGGGCCTTCAGATTGTACAGTGTATATAAAAGTCACTGAAGTTAGAACTGGAGTTAATTTGAATACTATACATTTAGGCTTAAAAGTGTGCTTTTTAACTCTCGGCACAGTTAAAAGGAGGTTTTTTTTTTTTTTTTTTTTTTTTTTTTTTTAAATAAGTGTGAAGATTTTTATGTCCACAGAGAGGGTGCTGAAAACCTGGATCTCTTCACTTTCCTCTTTCAGCTGCCAGACCTGGGTGTTAGAGAGGTCGGGGCCGTTTGGGGTTGATCTGCTTACTGGCTTGTTCTTCCTCCTGAAGCGTAGACCTGAACGCCTTCACTTTATCTGTTTCAGAGAGATTTACAGAAATCAGTTTACCGGATAAAAAGCGTTTAAATACAAGCATTCAATCTGAACGAGATGAAGAAGAACCTTATTGGTTCCTACTTGGAAAAAAAATCATAGACCACAGGGGTCCAGAAGCTCCTGCCGAGAGGACCATTTCATAATATGCCAATAAAGAACAATCAGCAGGTTTAAAAGCCCAGCTTCAGTGAACGGCAAGCAAATGTCTGGAAACTAAAGTGTGACGGACGGACGAAACCCATTTCCTATAGCTCCCAAGGGCCGGGAGCTAAAAATCCACCTTAAGGGGTGATCATACTAGAGGTGCAATAGAAAAGATGTTTTGCAACTCCGTACAAAAGCGAATATTTTGTGGTTTAAAAATATACATCAATCAAAAATCGTGCGGCTGATTTGATTTGTTTTTGATTGTGAGTAATTTGCGATTGGTTTGCTGATGTTTGACGAAAAAAGTAAATCTCGTAAATCAGTCACGTTTTATCTGTTTCTGTTCTCAAACCATTAGCTTTTTACTTTGCGTTATTAAACTGAACAAAATGTGAATAAAATACGAATGATAACAAAATATACCAAATATGGCGAATGCCAGTAAGACTCAAACTTGTCGCTTTTCCTTGCGAACAAAAAACGAATGATTTGCGACCTTCTCACGGCATGGGCGGACTGTTTCGGACTACTCCACGCCAGAGCCTCGTTTGGTGTGGAAATTGCAAACAAGTGTGAAATGTTTTGCGATGAGTTCACGAACCGGGTGACCAAAATGAAATGGCGCGAATGGCGCGACAAGTTTGAGAACGAAAAGCGTCAGCTGCAAATTACCATTCGCGTCAGTCTCATATCTATCACACCACTAGTGCGATCACCTCTTTAACATGAATTTTCTGGAGAAAGACTAAAAAAGAGTAAATACTGATGATGATGAAGGAACAGAACGTGTTAGGTGGTACTGGAAATAATCACGGTCTGTGCGTTTTAACAGGAAACCACAACAAAGGGGAATCATCTAAACATGACGTTATGTATTTACACAGTTACGCCAGCTGCTTAGCTATTTACCTCTGAGCTCTATTAAGATTTCAATCTTCTGATCCAAAATCTGTTCAAGCTGTGTTGCGTACGAGTCCACGTCGTAGTCCACCTCCTCCGTCATCTCTATAAGAAGCTTCTCGTCTTCCAGCCAGCGTATCGACTCCTGCAGCGAAACACCAGCCATATAAGGAATTGATATAATCTACTATATACATCTGACTTTCCACTTGTAAAGACCGATCCTGATCTGATCCGAGAGGAGGGGGTCATTCCATCCGCTCAAGTTTTGGAGGTGATGGGAGCACTTGATGCTGTACCTGAAACACAGCTCGGTGGTCCTCCAGAACCTGCTCCTCCATCTCCACCAGCTGGGACACAGCCTCATGGAAAGTGAAAAGCTGAGGAGAGACCTCTTCCTCCTACACACGCAAAAGCACATGTTAATCATACATACTCCACGTCACCCGTTCATGTGATTCCAGTTTCATCTTTGAGAGCCTGAACATACTTTCACCAAAAGCATGTTAAAGGGAGGGGTACGGTGGGGTAATTCAAGTCAGTTTTATTTGTATAGCACTTTTTACAATTGACATTGTCACAAAGCAGCGTTACATAGTAATTTAAGGAGAAATCTAAGAATTTTCCTACAACCCCCTACATATCCCTAATGAGCAAGCCCGCGGCGACAGTGGCAAGGAAAAAGTCCCTCAGTTGACACAAGGAAGAAACCTTGAGAGGAACCAGGCCCAGGGGTAGTGGTTAACACGGCGGCCTCGCATCAATCCCAGGTTTGGCGAGGGCGTTCCTGTGTGGAGTTTACATGTTCCTCCAGAGTTTGCGTGGGTTTCGTACGGGTACTCCAGTTTCCTCCCACAGTCAAGAGACATGCACATTAGGCTAATTGGCTCTTCCAAATTGCCCCAGGTGTGAGTGCGTGTGTTGCCCTGCAATGATCTGGCAAGCTGTTCAGGGTGTACCCTTCTTTCACCAAGAGTTGGCTGAGATAGGCTCCCCTAGTAGGATTAAGTGGTTTGGCAAATGAATAAACGTTAACTAACAAATCTGTGTGTGTTACACATGACGTCACAATACTTATCTACAGTAGAGTTTGGTTAATATGGACATTCCGGGGTCCAGCGTACCTCAGTGCATATTAAACGAGACTGCAAATTGTAGCATTTTTGATAATATTTTCTGTATTTTAGCTGTTATGGGGGTGTGAACGCACCTGTGTGCAGGCATGTACGCTGCCATGGATCAAAGCAGAATGCCGATATATTGTTCTAATAGGTCAATTTCAGTGAAAAGTTACAAAAAAAACGTGTAGAGTGCACCCTGCCCTCACCCAGAGTCAGCTGAGAGGGGCGCTAGTCTCCCCGCGACCCTAATCAGGATTAAGCAGCCTAGAAAATGAATGAAAAATATATTTTACTGCATTTTTTGGGACAAACAATAAACAACTCCTGATTATTTTGGGGGAGTGACAAAAGTATTTACACCACCATGTAACCTTCTCCTGCCTTGTGCTTCTCTTTAACCTGCATTCGCACATCAACGGTCAGATGACAGAGGTACTAGAATAAGGAAATAGTGTGAGATCCAAAATACTGTGTTGCCTGTTTATTATGCAGTGCATGTAATCATGCATCCTCGCCATGGTGCATCTGGGAACCCGATTCAGGATGAACACTACACTGTACAGTGTGTGTTTATCTGCAGGGAATCTGAACAGATGTTCTTTTGAACAGAGGTGGGTTTTTTCTTACATTTTGTTCACACAGCAGTTTGAGATCATCTCTCTGAGGAGAGCTGCCCACGCCCCACTGCGGCTCCAACACGTCCAGCTGGCTCACTTGATGGCCTCCTGTTCTGCCTTCCGCCACTACACTCAGTTTGACGTTAAGCTCTTTTACTCTACACACAGAATTATACACACCACTCCATATATTTAAAAAAAAACATGATGTTAGTCATATCCAGGCAATAAATCAAAGCATATGAGGATCATCAAATATCAAGACTTCTGACTCTTAATCAGTCACACAGTGTGATGATGTTTCCATTAGCTACATAAGGCTCAAGCATGAAAAATAACAGGATTTAAACTGTAATGATTCGAGCACTCTAAGATTCAGAACTACAACAATGACCGGTGAGAAAGTATGAGGGTTAATAGCATTCAATCAACAGGTTAATAAATAAATAAACAAACAAACAAATAAGGCATTTTCAGACTGAAATGAAAGCAACTCATTAAATACAGTTGATGTGAACAGAAAGTGGGTCGGGGGTGGGTGGGGGGTGAGTTTAAAGAAGCATGATGTTGGGAAAAGAAGAAGACCTGCTGGGTGAGGAAGGAAAGTCATCATACTCGTAGGTGGGAGAGAGTTCAGAGCGGCCGCTTCCTCCCTGAGTGAACGGAATGTCCGAGGGGCTTATCCCAAACTCCTTGACTCTGACAGAGGGACAGAGACGAGACTGTAAGACTGGATGCGTGTGCTCATACGTCATGCACAATACATCATACCATACATCAGTATGTTTAAATACAGTTAGCACTCAGCACACTGAGATATTTTAAACATGAAAAAATTAATATGATGTACTTCTATGAAAAAAAAAATCCTTCAGGCAAGTTCCCATGTTCCTTATGGTGAAATAAGAAATGCTAACTCTAACAGCACTGATCCCTGTACCGTTGCTTTGTGTACCTGGGAGGGAATGAGAGGCGGGCTGTACTTTGACTGCTTAACAGCTACAGACCTACCTGATGGTCAACCAAACCCCAATGGTCTATACACAACAATATAGGCGTAGAAAAACACATCATCATGCACCTCAAAATCAAAAATGTTGCATATAGGATACAAACCTGTTGGCGTATCTCAGGGTATTCAGGGTGTTTTCACAAGAGGCCATGCCAGGGGAGATGGTGGCGATCTGCATACAGGACAGATTTACATCATCATTACTTTATCATACTAACCCAAATAGATTTGCTGCACGTTGTACTCCTAAAAATAGATCACAGGAGTCTAGGAGGACCATCACAGGAGAAGCATTTCACTAGCACAATATATAAAATGACCATATGCTCTTGAAACAGTCAAGGTCACCCATATACAATCGCACCCTATTTGCCCCTGAAAGGGACCCATCCAACAAATTTGCTCAGCCTATGTTTTACCCTGAGGAAGTTTTCAAAGTTAGTGCACTAACAAGTCTTGATAAGCACAATATAGAAAAGTGACCTTGAAACAAGGTAAAGCTGAACCATATACAATCCCTCCTTATTTGACCCTGAGGAGGACCAATCCTGGGTGATCATATGTCATTTCATTCCAAAGTTATCGCACTAGCATGTCAGACGGACGGACGGAACTTATTTCTACAGCTAAAAACCAGAAGCTGATTAAATAGAAGTGGATATTTAAGCATGAGGATGCTTTTCCCTTCCGGATGCCTTTGTTTATTAAGCTCAGTGTCAAGTGAAGAGCCAAGCTCACACATTACTTATAGAAGAGTTTTTTTGTCTGGTATTGTAAACTTTGATTAGTACAGTCGCTGGCATTATTATAACGAATGGATACCACTCAGCTACCATATTATCATGGAGAACAGCTGCCGTTTGGCAAATATTAATGACCTGAACAGCAAAACACACAATCACAAACTTGCAGAGACTATATGCAAACATACTGCAGTTTAGGTTAATATTTTGGTAAGCAGAGCAAAATGTCCCAACATCTGAGTTGTGGTGGTTTAGGCATTTAATTAGAAACGCCTCCCTGGTGTGGAATTTCAGGCATGTCCAACTGGAAAGAGACCCCAGGGTCGACCCAGAGCATGCTGGAGGGACTAGGTCTCTCAGTTGGTATGAAAACACCTTGGTGTCCCTTTGGGAAGAGCAGCAGGAGGTGGCTGGGGAAAGGGATGTCTGGACCTCACTGCTTTTGCTGCTGCCCGGCAACCCAACCCCAGATCAAGCGGAAGAAGATGATGATGATGACAACAAAATGTATTCTACACGCAGAAATACTTCTGTAGACATTTCGGTGAAATTAATGGTGAGAGCATAGTGTAGTTTGTTTAAAGACGTGATTTGGGTTGCTGACCATCTCACCATGCACGTTCGTGAGTTCTCGCCGATAAAGGAGTCTCGAAGAACCTGCGTGAGCTTACTAGCTCGGAACGGAGTGTGAGGCTTATTTCGACCCAAGGCTCTGATGCACTCCTACCAAACACAAACACAGTCACTCTGTTAGAATACCAAAGAAAGTTCTAGAAAATATATTGTGTGAGAGAAAGAGAGAGAGAGAGAGAGAGACGACAAACCTTCAGTGCCAGTAAACTTTTATTGATCTCGGCCCCTTCGAGGCGAGTCTGACGATCAGCACTGGACGTGTCCGCCCCTCGCTCGTTGCCTGCCAAATCTATAAGAGAGAATTTGCCATGCATTTTGCCTCTCCTCCGCAGAATGATCTGGAAAACAGCGTGGCTGCGTGACGAGTGTGCGTTGGCCGAGGTCTGTCCAGACGTCCTGCAGCCAAAATTAAAAAAAAAAAAAATTACGATGAAAATTATCAACAAGGCAGATGATATCTAATCTTCCTGCACAGCACTGCTGAATTCTCTATCCTGAGTGGTCAGATAAAAGCAGCTGCCTTTTTTGGCCAGGCAATGTATTATATTAGAACTTGGTCAAAAAATTTGTATAGCAACATTAATTTAAAAACTTTATAAATCTAACAAACGGTAGAATCTTCAGGACAAAGTGAATTAAGATGCTTTGCAGTTTCTTTTGCCAAACCACTTAATCGTGGTGGGGTCACGAGGAAGCTGGAGCCTATCTCAGCCAACTCTGGGAGAAGGCAGGGTACACCCTGAACAGCTTGCCAGTCCATCACATGTGCATGTCTTTGGAGTGTCGGAGGAAAGTGGAGTGTCCGGTGGAAACAAACACAAGCACAGGAAAAATGCACAGAAACACCCTTAGTGACCCCGGGACTCGAACCAAGACCTTCTTGCTGTAAGCTGAAAATGTCTTTCATCTTGATGAATGAACATGACTAACTTCATCATCATTAACTGTATATGGTTAAAAAAAAAAAAACATGTCATTCATTCATTCAGAAATTAAAATCTAACTGTTGCTAAGGTTATATAGTTGTGAAGGTTAGAACCTGCAGCTGTTGCCCACTTCTATGAGTTTGAGAACATCCTCAGTGCAATGAACCTCTCGTTCCTGCAGTCCAACAACCTGCACCTGCTGCTTTCCGTCCTCCAGAACTCGCAGCTTCGCCTTCCTGTTGAGCAGGTCAAACACCTACACACACACTCATGTTTTAAATCTCCCTCAAGGTCAGATTGGGTCAGGCATCACTTTTTATATTCTAATGTAGCAAAAAAAAAATTTTTAATAAAGCTGTAAGGTGCTACTTGCCTTTCCACTATAAATTTCAAAGAAGGTGGAGTAAACTTGGAGGTCTAACTTGTTGTAGTTTGGCTTCTTTAGCATTAGAAAAACATCCCGTGCTGTAAAAAAAACCCCACATTTATTTCATTTATTTATTATTTGTTTTCAAACTGTGAGTTACTCCTATACTCCAAACTAGAGCTAAGCTAAGCACCTGCCAGTGCGTAGATCCCTTTAGAACAATCCTGATTTCTCCCAGAAAAATCTCCACCCATCGTCTGGAACACAGAGAAACAGATCCCAGTTAATGGGCTTCAGAGGAAAATAGTTACAGTAAGAGCAGCTCCCTAGGCTGCGATGTTATTTACAGGAACACCTACATGAGTTTTACCGCTCCCTGTTTGTCCGTACGCAAAGCACGTAGCCATCCCCCTCTCGAATATGGTCTCTACGAGCGGCCGGGCTGTAAACCTGAAAGATCCAGAAATGCTCTTGCGAGAACTACACTTTTTTTTTTTTAGAACTTTCATCTTTCCTGCACATAAAACTTTTAAGGTCTGACCTGTACACCATTTCATTTGTGGCAGTTTCGTCAAAGGCGTAATCGAAACGGAAGGTCTGGTTCTCCAGGTATCTCGTCAAGTCCACTTTTTGTTTGGGTTCGTGCACCATTACAACGTCTTTACTGGGGATGGTGATGACATCCAAATCCTTTAAGCTCAATTCTACAAGATTACAGTGCGTACAGTTAGAGCTCTCATTACATCATGCATTAATGCAGTTAATGAGTTAACACAATTTGTACCTTTTTTGTTCAGTGGCCGCGCCCTGACACACACACATATCCTGTGCTCTTCGATCTGGGAACCAATGGCCATTTAAAACACAAGTAGACAAATCCCAGTATAAAATGGAATATTATAGAATAAATTAATCAATGAAATCCTGATACTATTACCAGATCAGCAGTAGTCAATGGCCTGTAGTCCAGATTGCTTCTGAAGTCCCGGATCATACACATGATTTCATAATTCGGAGTTGATGCATCTATATCCTGTGTGCAAAATAAAAATAATTACTAATTCGCTTCCTGAAGGACTTTAAATTGCCTTACTCAACCTTCCCAGAATGCAGTTTAATGGAAATAACTCTAGTGGTACTGGTTAGCATGTTCACGTTACAGCAAGACAGTGCTGGGTTTGAGTCCAGGGCTTGGCAAGGGCGTTTCTGTGTGTGGGTTTGCATGTGGGTTTTCCCTGGGTACTCCAGTTTCCCCCAACGGTCCAAAGACATGCACACTAGGCGAATTGGCTGTTGCCCCCAGGTGTGACTATGTGTTGGTGTTGCGGTAGTCTGGCGAGCTGTTCAGGATAAACCCCGCTTTTGCCCAGTGTGGGCTGAGATAGGCTCAAGCCCCCCGCAACCGTAATAGTAGGAATTTACCCCAGTATCATTCTAGACTTTACCATAGTGAATTAGGTTTAATGAACATGTATGTTTAGGTAGGTGTTTAGGTTTACTGTTATACTCCACGTCCCTGCTGAGCTTGAAGCCTGTACCTGTGCTCTCTTCTCCCTGAGCTCCTGCTGCTGCATGCGCCTCCTCTCCCTCTTCTCCTGCAGTTTCTCCACTTCCTTCACACAGTTTGACTTCCTGCGAGCTGAACACACAGAAAAACATGATATCATTTCAAACAGATATCACTGCGCCACATTAAAGCAATGTCATAATCATCATCACTTCATTAACGGAGCTGCACTTCGGAAAAGAAGCAATGACGTCTGCCTGAGACGACTGGCTGCCCATGAACAATGGTGACAAGACTTAACGTCTAAGCAGGGACTAGAGACTAAAACTAAATGCTCTGGATTATAATTTTTTAATCTGAACAGAAGCTCTGTTAAAGCTCTGGAAAGCTCTTAATTCCACTGCGTTAGGTCTTTTGTGAAGATGATGCATTCTGCCACTTGAGAGATCACAAATCCCATTAAAATTAAGAACTACTGCATGTGTACTGTGCATTTTAATTCTTAAACACTTGAATATTAATAGTTCCAATTATAATCCATGTATTATTTCATCATCGAGGCTACAGTACTTAGAACTAGCCCCTCAAACAGATAATACCCCTTAGTTCATCTGCCACATTATAAAAGGTATGCCCAGTCCCAAAAAAGGTGATTATCAGTGATGGCATTTTCGAATGAATTCTTGGAACGCAAATTCAAGAAGGCAGCACTGGAAGCCATATTATCACCCACACCAAAAATGGTGATGACAGTGATGGCATTTGCAAATTAATGTGTGGAACGCAAATTCAAAATGGCAGCTGTGGCAGCCATATTGGATATTCAACCGTGATGAAAATTGATAGGCTTGTGTAGCTACACAGTCCAAACATCCACAATAAAAATGTTGATGATCGGTGATGGCATCACACATCACGTCAATACCCCTCACATCCATTGGTAGGTAAGTCTGTTGGGCTTTTACATCTGAGCCTATTGGCTCATCAGGCCGATGCTTACCCCGGTTTCTATAACGTGATGCGACTAGTAGTTCAACTCCTCCTGGATGGGACGCTAGTCCATCGCAGGTTACCTTCGAAGTATTTTTTTTACTGGTACAGATTTATACTGGTGGGTAGACAGAGGCACACTTGTGGTTAAGACCTTGCTCTTAGCACGGTGGGGGTCTAACTGGGATTCCAACCCATGACCTCCAGATCATAAACCCAGCACGCTAACCACTACGCCCCCGGCCCCATTGGGTAAAGTGGTAAAGTACAGGGCAGTGGTGGCTCAGTGACTAAGGCTCTGACTAACTGATCCAATGGTCGGGGGTTCAAGCCAAGTACCACCAATCTACCACTGTAATTTTTCCTGTGACTTTTCTCCCTAAATCAGTCATAACGATGATCCCTTTCACACAACAGCAACCAACCAGAGAGGGCAAAGGTCAACACATGCTTCCTCCCAGCCAACTGGGATGCTTATGCAACATCAGAAGCAGCATACCACTGAGGAGCTTTGCATGCTTTTTATCCACCCAACTTTGTATGAATTAGCTCACATGATTGGCCACTGTCCCTCAGACTGACAGGGAAGAGAGCTTATGCCAAGCCACCATCACAGAGATCCCGATCAGTTATGCTTTCTTGGGGTCCTGGCCACAGATGGCTGAGGGATTATTGGGATTCTAACCAACGTTCTCCAGATAATAGGGCAAATGCTTTTCTGTGGCATCACCATTTTTGGCAGGGAAAAGAAGAATCTAAAGTTTTGAAATTTTCATTTTCATTTAAGCTTTAAGTTTTTTAATTATAATTTAAATGTAGTTTTAAATGTATTTTTAGTTCTATTTTAATGAATTGATTATTAAAGTAAACAAATTCACACTGAAACCTTTTTTCAGGAGAAGTTCATTTTTTCGGAGCTCCACTGTTAGGCAGTACCTAAATCTTTATATTTTAGGGGTGATACAAAAAAAAGGAAAAGGGGAAAAAAAAACTCTTTTCATCCAACTGATGTGTAAATGATCCTCAGGATTAGGGCCTGCCACAGCTGAGTAGTCTCAGAATTATCATATTATATCTAACATAACTATCAGCCTAGATGTGGTACCAGGCCAACATTTTATGCAGTAGAATATGTACTGATTCAAAAAAAGCAAAAACGAGCCAATATGGTGGATTATCCCAGCATCAAGGCTTGGTGGATTACTTTTTTTTTTTTTTTTTTTTTTAATAATCGCCATCAAGCTGTTAAAATGAGCAACCTCATTGCACTTCACTCTGATCCTGCAGTGCTCCTCTTTTTACTGCTGTACTCGACATTGCTGTGCTGTGTTTCTGTACCGTTCTGCTGCTGCTGCAGTGTCTGGTGCTGGATGGGAGGCGGAGCTGGAGCAGTCGGAGCTTGTTCTATCTGCTGGCTCGGCCGTGCTCTCGTCGTACCTATGACTAGGGAAACAAACAAGCCAGTGAAATATATATCAACACAGAAGGCAACGCAGGAGCTAATGTACTCACTGACACCATGCATGCACGCTATGATGTTATGAATCCTTTCGATTTCTCCCTGATTGCTGAACATCACTAGTTAATAATTAAATGATTTGTTTACTCTTCATTCACCAGCGACACTGTTATAATGCATTAAAAAATGTTAGCGTCTACCTCAATAGAATTTATTAACATGCACTATATAACTGTACTGAACCTGGGTCTTTTTGAACTGTATGCATTACACCCCTTTTTTTGGGTCTTTGTTAATGAATGGGTGTCTAACCTAATGATCACTGCTATTCATGAACGCCCAGCTGCTGGCTTTTAGAGACAGCGCCGCAAAACTCTTGCAGTTCAGTATTTCTTTTATAAAACCTAGTGCTGCACCCAACCCTATTATACTGTATACATACACTGTGTACTTTGTTGTAGAGCACCTCACCTCGGTTATCCCTCGCAGGTGTTTCATTCTTAGGTGGTGCTACCGTGCGGCGATTCTACAGAAAAAAAAGTCAAAGGATTGACAAGAGTCAGAAATATCTTTCCATGGATTACGGAAAATTGTTAAAACAGTGCAGTCGAACACACTCAGAGGGAATTCGTTATCCAATCATTTGTACAAATTAGGTCACAGACGCCCATGAGTGGCTGGTGATCGCTGTAAGTGACAGTGAGAGCTTGGCCAATGGTTGCATGCATCAACCTGGCTGCGTGCATCAACGTGGATTCGATCCTGCAATAGTCACACACCTTGACTAGTCAATGTGCCACTCAGAAGTGTCTATACAACTTACATATATTATAACAAACTTTTCACAATTTCCATTACTTATATACTTGGCACATCACATAAACCAATTTAAAACATGTAATCACTGATAAACATATGTTTCCTTTTTAAAAGAGAAGTCAGCACTTGTTGAAAGTTATTCTCAATCAAATCTGTAGATTAATTTCTATCTGAGTGTAAAATTTTAGGTCGATTGCTTTGGTTTTAACAATTTTATTTGAAAGTTTCAGAATGATGATGCCATCATGGCACAAATTAACATGTACCAGTATTTTACTTTGATCCATTTATGCCATTTATTGACAGATTTGTGTTGGAGGTGTTAAAATGTTAAAAACCTGTGCTGTAGGAAACTACATATACACCAGGATTCATATATTCAGGACGTGCTGATAAACGAAAATACTCCATGTAGGAGAGTCAACAGTAACTCTACTTTGCATACAGGCTGCATCACACAACTTCATCATTGATTTTTTAATTTTTTTATTTTTTTAGCAGCACAAGCTGGAAACACACCTTATTTGTGGGGATCTTGTTAACTTTAACAGAACTTGTCACCGGAAGAGGCGGGGTCTCGGGACTTTGTACGATCTCTTCGTCAGGCGCAAGGTCTGGATTTAGTGCAAAAATGCTCTCCAGGTCAATCTGTCCAGGCAAAACAAATAAAACACAGTATTATCTGCACTGGTTGTAGCTTCTTCCTATAAAATAAGGCATTGACATCAACCTGAGTTGAAATAAATTCTCTCAGACCTGATAAATCAACGATACACCTGCGAGAAGGGACTACAGCAATGTTTAATGTGAATTGTATGCCAGGTTGTACCTCTTTGCCTTTTGTGTCTCCATTTTCGATCCATTCCACAGTGACGCTTTCATTGTCTTCATTAAGCGATGTGACCATGGCCTGGTGTATTCGTCCTGCAACGAGAACATGCGTCACACCTTTAAATCCCTTGCATGTCCGAATACTGTGTGGATTATTTGGCTTGATCTTTGGTTAAGCAATGAATTCCTTTGGTACAAAGTTTTAGGGTATGCTCTTGACATCACTGTAGGTGTACATCAATGCGAGTACACCCAGTGAGTGGCAGAAAGACTGTGTGCCTGCAAACAAAATCTAAATCCAACTGTGATCCAACAAAAAAAAACATTGTATACGGAACCATGACAAAAACACATATCTACACAGTCCCAAGTTCTACGTCAAAAATGGTGATGATTGATATTGAAGGTTTTGAGTTGGTGTATGGAATGCAACTGTGGACAGACGGACATCGTGCGTGACAACAGTAATAAAAAATGGCTGAAGATCATTTATAACAATTTGTCATCTGTTAAAATTTCAGAAGTGGGACAGGTGTACTTATTGCTTCGGTGTGGAGGAAAGAGTGGCAGGGCAAATAAAACTTTCCAGAATACTGATCTAAAACTAAAATCCTTTCTAATGTATGATACAGTATTCGATTGCAACCCTGACATTTCGGCGAAAAAGACAATATATCACAAAATGCTGCAGTGGAAGTGAAAGAAATAAGAAACCCATGAAATGCTGTGTGTTTACAATAAACGAGACGATAGGATGACACTAATTTTACTATTAGAAATACTACTTTCTCTTATATAACTTTTATATTTCATGCAAAAGCTTTTTGTGACGTCATCGAGTGGCGTGCATAGCAGCTATAGTTATAATGTCCTTATGCAGAGAAAAAAAACTGTACTGTTGACTGGTCTTTTAAGATTATAACATATATATTATATGGCTCCACCACCTTGAAGATGAGGTAACGGATGTAACGGACTAGTTCCAGAAGGTGGCAGTAATGTGAAGTAAAAAAATTTTAAAATAATAAATAAATACTAAAATGGGCCTTAGTCCAATTCTCACTCACTCATTTGTCGAACCACTTAATCCTACTAGTGTCATGGGGAGGAAACCCACACACGCATGGGGGAAAACACAAACTCCACACAGAAACACCCTCACTAAGCCCGAGACTCGAACCCAGAACCTTCTTGCTGTGAGGCAGATGTGCTAACCACTATGCCACCATAATGTAAATTTATTCAAATAAAAATGTCATTTTAAATAATAAACAGAAAGGGAACAGGATGATTCTTCTAGCAAGAAGAGTCCCAGGCAAGGTGAAGGCATTTCAAGGTGAAGTTTGCATGTTCTCTCCGCGCCTGCCTGGATTTCCTCCAGGAACTCTGGTTTTCTCTGACAGTAAGTAAGTAAGTAAGTAAGTAAACTTTATTTATACAGCACCTTTCACAGATAAAAATCACAAAGTGCTTTACAAAGTGTGAGTAAATATAGACATAGTTAAACAGCTCATAACAATAAATAGTGCATTTAACTAAAAGCTTGTCTAAATAACTGTCTTCAGCTGCTTTTTAAAAGAATCAACATAATCGGCCACATGAAGAGACAGGGGCAGGGCGTTCCAAAAAAAAGTTTTAAACCGGGTCTTAGGGACATTCAGGAGGTTTTGGCCCGAGGACCGGAGGTTTTGGCCCGAGGTATAAGGAATCAACATTTCGGAGATGTATTTAGGGGCCTGTCCATTAAAAGCTCTAAAAGTCAAGACTAAATTTTTAAAATCAATTCTAAATTTGACAGGTAGTCAATGTAAAGAGGATAAAACTGGTGTGATGTGTGCTCTTCTCTTGTGACAGTCCAAAGACATGCACATTAGGCTAACTGGCTGTTCCAAATTGCCCCTAGACGTGGATGTGAGTGGGAACGGTTGTTTGTCTGTGAGCGTGTTGCCCTGCGATGGTCTGACAAGCTGTTCAGGGTGTATTCAGTCAGTGTCAGCTGAGACAGGCACCAGCCTCCTGGCAACCCTAGTATCAACAGTGCATTTTTGCTCTTTTATTTTTTTTGAAATACAAGACACGGGGTAGGACAGGATGGCGGCGCACTGGTTAGCATTTCCGCCTAACAGAAAACAAGAAGGCCGAGGTTCGATTCCCGGGCTGGGGCGTTTCTGTGTGGAGTTTGCATGTTCTACCCATGCTTGGTGGGTTTCCTCCTACAGTCCAAATATGTGAACAGAAGGCTAACTGGCTGTTCCAAATCGCCCCAAAGTGCGAGGGTGAATGGTTGTGTGTGTTGGCACTGCGATGGCTTGGTGTACCCCGCCCTTGCCCAGAGACGGCTGAGCTAGGCTCCAGCCTCGCCGCGACCCTAATTAGGACTAAGCGGCTTAGAAAATGATTAAATGAGGACACAGGGTTGGTTGTTTTGGGTGCTTTTCCTCATTGGGACCTGCCTGAAGTCCCCACAAGGTAAAGCTGACAGATATTCCTGTGGTGGATATTTGGTTACCACAAGGATGTAAGAACATGATTACACCCATTAGCTCCTGTAATAATCGTAGAGCTCGTGAAAGGATCATGTTTTAATGAAGATGAAATGTCTCTCTCATGCACCTTATGCTAATATGCTAGTGTTTAATCTGATAAACCTGGAGAGCTGCAGCAGTAACCTGGTGTTAGTAACTGATGCTCCTGTTCCTGGTGTCACTTTATTTTGGGTTTGACACTGTAAACAGACACAGTATTATCCAGCTCATGAATTTATTTAGTAATAAGCATGTCCTTGTGGTTATGATGCTATTTATTAACCCATTTGTTGCTTCTCGGTGGGTGCGCGCGCGTGCGCGCGGGTGTACTGGATGTGCATGTCTGGGCGTTTACATGCTAACTACCCTGAGGAACATGCACAACAGCAACAAAATGCCGCCTTTACAATGAGCTCCACGCTGTAACCAACATAAACGCGACTTTAAATCCTCCACACCACAAAGCTAGCCGTCATTATTACGCCCCCGTGGCGTTTTTAGCCGGGTTTGGCTATCACGCTAGCTTGCTGCATGCTAACCCGGACGGGGGTTACTCGGCAACAAAGATGATGGAAGTGAATTACCGGGGACTGCATCTTCATTCAACCCGGACAACTAACCCAGGGCGTGACTTACCGTCGCTTCTTTTGATTTCCACGTAGATGCCGATTAGGATCTTCCCAAATATAGCAGCCATGCTGCACGTGTTTGAGGAGCTGTTGTATTTTTATGATTTATTTTTGTGTCTTTATGAAAACGAGACTAAGTAGTTCAAGCGCAGCAGACACCGGGAGGGAGCGGCAAGATCTGCGCATGCGCAAACCACCTCCTCAGACTGGAACTGAGCTGAGTAACAAAGGCTAAAGAGACATGTCAGTATCTATTTATTTATTTATATTTTTTATGTTGTTTATTTTTGTGTTTTCCCCATATCCAATATAGTTAATAAATATTTAAACTATTTATTAACTGTGTTGCATATGGAATCTCAGCCAGCTCTGGGTGAAGGCGGGGTACACTGAACAGCTCACCAGTCCATCCCAGGGCAACACAGCACAGAAAAGCCCTCGCTGAGCCTGGGACTCGCACCCAGGACTTTCTTGTTGTGAAGTGGACATTCTAACAGTGTCTCTGCACTGTGCCACCTGTTTTATAATTCATTCTTTCATTCATTCATTATCTGAGCTGCTTAATCCTAATTAGGGCTACAGGGAGGCTGGTGCCCATCTCAGCCGACTCAGCCCACCAGGCCATCGCAGTGCCAACACTCACACATAGAGTTGATTTGGAACAGCCAATTAGCCTACTGTGCATGTTTTTGGACTGTGGGAGGAAACCCACACAAGCACGAGGAGAACATGCAAACTCCACATAGAAATGCCCGAGCATCAAACCCAGGCCTTCTTGCTGCAAGGCAGACGTGCTAACCACTATACCACCGTGCAACCCTCCTGTTTTATGATTACTATATTATTCTTATATTTTATAGCTCTAGCATTGATTCATTTGCCGAATTGATTAATCTTATTATTGTTGCGGGGAGGCTGGAGTCTATCACAGCTCGCCGGTCCATCACAGGGCAACACACACACAGCCATTCACACTCACACTAACACCTGGGGCAATTTGGAACAAACAATTAGCCTAAAATGCATGTGTTTGGAGGAAACAAGCACAGGGAGAACATGCAAACTCTAAAAACATATTAAATGATATATATGTCATGGGTATTACTGGTGTAGTGGTTAGAGTGTCCATTTTTCAGCAAGAAGGTCCTGGGTTTGAGTCCCCAGCTCCCTGCAATAGGATTAAGCTGTTCGGCAAATGAGAGAGAGTTTGTTATAATGTGGAGGCAAAACACTAATCTCTAATTTATTAATAATAATATTTATAATCGTAGTGTGAGACAGAAGGACAATGTCTGCATGTTTTTATACTTTATCCATTTAAGCACTTGGTGGCAGCAAAGGACCATATCAGGCTCTGAGAGAAAGAGAGAGAGTACAAGAAAGAGAGAGTGCAAGAGAGAGGGAGATTATAATGTTCAAATAAACTGTAGTTGAGACTGTATCTTGGTGGCGTAGTGGTTAGCATGTCCACCTCACAGCAAGAAGGTCCTGGGTTTGAGTCCTGTGCCCAGTGAGAGGCATGCACATTAGGCTTACTGGCTGTTCCAAATTGCCCCTAGGTGTGAGTGTGAATAGTATGTGTGTTGGGCCTGTGATAGACTGGCGAGCTGAGTAGAGCAGAGCAGAGCAGATTCAGCTGAGATAGGCTCCAGCCTCCCTAGTAACCCTAGTAGGATTGATATATTTATTATTTAGCAGGACCAATTCTACACTTGTATGAATGGTGTATGAAGTGTTTTTATGGAAGATGGGACTTTCTTGTCCTATAGTGAGGATGAGATTAACCATATCAACGAGTGAACCAGTGAGCAATCAATGAGGAAGAGTGGGTTTAAACAGACAAAGCGAAGGCACAGGACAGGTGTGAGCACTGATGAATGTTCAGTTAACGTGTAAACTCCGAATTCACTCATTAATTTAATGAACCCAGAAATTAAACGAGCGGGTTAAGTGGACACCTGCTCAGCTTTTGGGTGGACGCTCAAACTCTTGTACACAAACAAATTGTGTGCAAATGAGGCAGGATCTTCTATTGTCACATGGAAATGATCTCAGTAGGTTACATAATGACCTCTAGGTCCCAGTGAAGGCCATCGGTGATCCATACCTCGCATATAAACAAATCCCATTCATGTCTTGTCATAAAATTACCCTGGACTCATTATAATGCATAACATTTTGAAATGGGACCGGAGTGTGCAATATTTTTTTTTTCCTTTGCCAAGGAACATCTGTCAGGCTTCACACCCTTCCTCTGCGCCCAGCGAGGCACAGGGCTGTCACTCCTCTTTCTAATGACAATTCGTCGGTGGAGATGAATGGAGCAGGCCCTTCTCTGTGTCAACTCAAAGAACCCAGTGCGCTCCCTGAGGTATCTGCCATCACTCGCTTATCTGCTGTTACCCCAGCAACGGCTACCTGCCCTGTCACAGACTGAGGGAGCGCTTGTCTTTCTGCAGGATTAATGGGCCTAGAGGATTGCAGGGTTTAACTTTCACTTTGGAGTCGAGTGCAGGGTATTAGACTATGCAGTCAGTGTATAGCTTACAATGCAGCTGCTCGGTTAAGGCTGGGCTGAATTACAAAACACTTTATTACTTCAGAGTTGTTGTGTTTGTGTTTGGCATCATTTTGGCAACGTTAAAATGCCAAAATCAGGTGGTGGTGACTCAGTTTTTGGTGGTTTTGGGGTATTGATCAAAACATAAAGATCCAGTTTCCCAGAACCACATTAAGCCTAAGCCTTTTTTTAAAAAAGAACTTTCCTTGTGGGCAGCACAGTGGCGCGGTGCTTAGCACGCCTGCCTCAGAGAAAGAAGGCTTCGGCGTTTCTGTGTGGGGTTTGCATGTCCTCCCATACTTGTGTGGGTTTCCTCCAAGTACTCTGATTTCCTCCCACAGTCCAAAAACATGCACAGTAAGCTACTTGGCTGATCCAAATCTCCCCTAGGTGTGTGAGCGAATGTGAATAGATGTGTGTCTCTTGGCCCTGTGATGGCCTGGTGAGCTGTCCAGGGTGTACCCCGCCCTTGGCCAGAATTGGCTGATGTAGGCACCAGCCTCTCTGCAACCATAATTAGGAATATGTGGTTTAGAAAATGGATGGATGGATGGACCTTTCCTTGCTGATTCCTGATTAGTAACTGACTGCAATTTAGTTCAAGACTTGAAGTAATCCATGGGCAGGAAACCAGTGCTATAAAAACCACCAACAGAACTTTACCTATTTTTATAAATTATGTGTGTTTTCAGTCTGCCTACCTGAATTAGATTGTATTTTGTTTATCCTGTGTGAGTCTGGGAAGTAGTGTATGAGCCTCTTTTTTGGGGGTGAGTTTCAATATTGATATTAAATCTATTTTTTATTATTTTTCCAATTTACTTATTTTAAGTTTTCTTATTTATTGTCCCACAAGGGGAATTTAGTTCTGTATTTACCCCATCCATAGTGAGCAAACACACAAACACACATAGACACACGTGCCTGGAGAGTAGTTGGTGGTTAGGTGCCTTGCTCAAGGGTACTTCAGCCATAAAGTTGGAGGAAGGGGAGGGTTCCCCACCACCACCACCACCACACATTTTTCCTGCCGGTCCTGGAATCAAACCAGCGATCTTTCGGACCCAAACCAGCTTCTCTTACCATTATGCCATGGCTGCCCCCAAGTGGTGGCAGCAGCCGCAGCAACCAAAACCAATTTGCATTTCCTGTGGTGGCATGGACATGGGACAACCATCCAAATCATGTTCCATGCCTATATAGCTCCACTCAGGAGCTGTGTTATTAACATCAAGAGCAGGGGTGATTTATGAATGTCTTGTTGGAATCGTAGTAGTAGTAGGAGAAGTAGGAGGAGGAGTGGGCTGCATGGTGGTGTAGCGGTTGGCATCATGAGTCCTGGGCTTTCCGAAGGCATTTCTGTGTGGTGTTTCCATGTTCTCCCTGTGCGTGCATGTGCTTCTTTCAGGTGCTCTGGTTTCCTCCCACAGTCTTAGGACACACACTTCAGGCTAACTGACTGTTCCAAAATGTCCCTAGGTGTGTATGTGAGTGTGTGTGTGTTGGCCTTGTGACGGTCTGGTGAGCTACCAGCCTATGACCCTGATAGGATAAGTGGTTTGGGAAATGAGTGAGTGAGTAATTTACAATAATGAAAGAAAAAAAACGTATGCTATGACGCTATTAGCATTTCTGTCTTAGTGGATGTGGTCTCTTCCAGAATAACCCCGCCCACATCTATAGGGCATGATGGCTCACTGAACTTGCTTTAACCTTTACAATCACCAGAGCTTGACCCAGTAGAAGATTTGGGAGATTTTGGAGCGCTGCATTAGACGGTGTCTCTCCAGCACCAACAGCAAAATACAAACTGAGGGAATGCATTTCTTAAGAATCATCCCTCAGGTACAATTCAGGTACAATTCCAGAGACGTGTAGAAATCCTGCCGAGGTGCATTGATTCTGTTCTGGTAGCCTAATACAGGTTGCTTTGTTATTTTTCCTTCATTTCATTATCTGGCTGCAAAGGTGCTCATTTTTTTTATCCATGCTTAGAATATTGCAGAACAATACTTACCAGAATACCTATAAATATCATATTTAGTCTACAGCTTGTTCATAACATCACACCCAGGCGTCTTACACACACCAGACAGACAAAGTACGTTGCACCTTTTTTTTTTTGCATTGCTGCACTTCAAAAACCTTTTTACTGGTTTTAATGGATTTAATGGCTTAATGGTTCTTAATGGAGCCATTTAGCATCTGCATAACCTGAATATTTCCCAGGCTGAACCTTCCAGTGAATGTCATGTTGTTATAATGGAT
>JAOUQZ010000008.1:11946201-12029696 GCA_028564935.1 Neosilurus hyrtlii | reverse complement strand
ATATACAGCTTAGTGGAATAGCAGTTAGCACGTCCACCTCACGGCAACCTCACAGTCCCTTGTTTGAGTCCCAGGCTTAGCGAGGGCGATTCTGTGTGGAGTTTGCATGTTCTCCCTGTGCTTGCAAGTTTCCTCTAAGGCTAACTGACTGTTCCAAATTGCCCCTAGGTGTTAGAATTGATCATCAGAATACCTTTATTGATCCCGGAGGAAATTGCATGCACACAGTTGCTCTATACCAAGTAAAAAATAAGATAAAGATAAAAGTCTCAATAAGAAAAATTGCAAATGTCTATATATACAATATACATACAAAAATATACACACACACACACACACACACATATATATATATATATATGTGTGTGTGTGTGTGTGTGTGTGTGTGTGTATATATATATATATATATATATGAACAGAATGCTATCAGTGAGTAATGTGTACAGTATTATCAATATGATAAAAAGTGGAATAGAAATGTAGTGCAAAATGTAAATGTATAACAGTGGATGTTGTTGCTGTATGGAGGAGTTGTACAGTTTAATGGACACATGTAGGAATGATTTCCTGTGTCATTTAGTGGTACATTTAGGTGGTATCCGTCTCCTGTGACTGATCAGCAGGTTGTGAAGTGGGTGGGAGGTATTGTTCAGTATCGGCTTTATTTTGGACAGCATTCGCCTCTCCGACACTACCATCAAGCCCCACAACATTAGTGATCAGTTTGTTCAGACTGTTTGTGTTTGCAACCCTCAGCCTGATGCCCCAGTATGCAACAGCATAGAGGATAGCACTGGCCACAACAGACTCATAAAACATCCTGAGCAGTGTTCGGGAAATATTAAATGACCTTGGCCGCCTCAAAAGAATAGAGACTGCTCTGGCCCTTCTTGTAATGTGCGGTAGTGTTCTTAACCCAGTCCAGTTTATTTTCAATATGTACTTACAAACAAGGTGTTTGTAATCTTTCACCATTTCCACATTGACACCCTGGATGGAAACAGGGACTGCTGGTGATTTGGATCTCCTAAAATCCACAATCAGTTCCTTGGTTTATGTCACATTAAGCTGCAGCTGATTCTGCTCACATCATGTGACGAACGAGTCCACAGCAGCCCTATATTCTGTCCTCTCACCTCCACGGATACATCCAACTACAGCAGAGTCATTAGAAAACTTCTAAAGGTGACAGGTCTCTGTGCAGTAGCTGAAGTCAGTTGTGTAGAGGGTGAAGAGGAAAGGGGAGAGTACGGTCCCTTGTGGTGTTCCGGTGTTGCTGACCGCCATGTCCGACAATCTAGGACACCAGAGAGGCATCCACCTGCATTGCTGTCAGCTTCTCACCCATGAGAGTCGGCTTGATGGTACTGAATTCACTGGGAAAGTAAAAAAACATGATCCTAGCAATGCTTGCTCACTGGTCCAAGTGGGTGTAGACACGGTTAAACAGGTAGATGATGGCGTCCACAACTCTGAGGCGGGGCTGGTAAGCAAACTGAAGGGGGTCCATATGTGGTCTAACCATAGGTTGGAGCTGATCCAATATGAGTTTTTTGAGGGTCTTCATGACATGCGAAGTCAGTGCCACAGCTCTATAATCCTAGGGGCCAGTGGGATGTGAGATCTTTGGTACAGGAACAAGGCATGACGTCTTCTACTGCACAGGGACCCTCTGTAGACTCAGGCTCATCATGAAGATGTAATGTAAAACTTTACAGAGCTGGGAGGCACAGGCTTTAAGGACACAGGGGCTCACCCCATCCTGCCCTGCTGCCTTGCCTGAGTGTAGTCTTCTCAGCTATTTCTCAACCTGATTATAGATGAAACTGACAGGTGTGGAGGTGTGTGCATTGGCCCTGCAATGGATTGATGAGCTGTTCAGGGTGAGAAGTGGCAATCACTGATAATACATTGATTAAATCATTAATTTGCCAAACTGCTAAATCATATTAGGGTCGTGGGGGGGTCAACACTGGGACGAAGGTGGGTACACCCTGAACAGCCAGTCCATCGTAGGGCAAACACACAAACATTCACACTCACACCTACTCACGCCAGTTAGCCTAATGTGCATATCTTTGGATTAAGGGAGGAAACCAGAGTACCCGGAGGAAACCCACGCAAGCACAGGGAGAACATGCAAACTCCACACGGAAACGGCCAAGCCCGGGACTCAAACCCAGCACCTTCCTGCTGTGAGACAGATGTGCGACAGACACGCACAGAATCCCCACACAGTCAATAACTAGCGCTCACGACGGAACCCACAACAAAGACAGTTAGAATTTACAGATTTCAGTGGTGGACAGCATTAAAGTAAATCTTGTGGTCAACAAGGGCCCTCCTGTGTGGAGTTGTTCTCCTATATATTTGTGTGGGTTTCCTCTGGGTACTCTGGTTTCCTTCTGGCTTCTTTAAATTGCCTGTAGATGGGAATATAAGTGTGATAGGTTGTTTGTGTATGTTTTAGCTCTGCAGTAGACTAACGACCTGTTCCTTTCACTCAAAGTCATTTGGGATTGGCTCCAGCTTCCCTTGCGATCCAGATAGTGGACAGATAATGGAAGGGTGGATTTCCAGAATAATTCTCTTCATCTTACATGACCAAAGGGTGTGAAACTATAATGGATACCACAAAAAATAAAAAATCTCTTGTTCAGTGCCCATTTAAATGATACTAAAGCCAGGAATCCTGGCATATAAGCCACTGTCTCAGATAGCGTACTTCAAATCTAAAGCCTGTCCATGTGGCACATAGCTCTGTGGTCAATAGAATGGCTGGCTCCAAAAATGGCCAGCATAGATTCCTGCGAGCTTTGAGTGGTGGCATGCATCCCAGGCTTAATTAACATTGTTACACGAATGATTTGGAACTGGAAAACAAGTATGCAGCATGAAGTACGGACAGCAGAATGGGGGCAAAGAGGGAGAGATTGGTGGAATAATCATGGCTGGCAGCTCCTAGGCCCTTACTTCTGTGCAGTGGAGCTTCAACATGCCCCAGTGATTAAACGAAAAAGTTTGTTCTTTGTGTCTTTGTTGGTCGTGCCATTGTGCCGTTGTTGAGACTTATTTTGTTTATGGTCTGTTACGCGTATGGGCAGATTAAAATCTCAAAAATAAGGATGAAACAATGCAAGCATATCAGGAGGACGAAGCGCATTTGATTAGCCTAGATCAAATCCCCTTCTCAAACTCTGGTCATTTCGCATCAAGATCGTACTTGTAAACTAATACAGAGTTTCATATATCAATGAATCAAAATACCAAAAAGATTTTATCAATATGGTAGTGTAGTGGTTAGCACATCCGCCTCACAGCTAGAAGGTTTGGGGTTCGAGTCCCATGCTTGGCAAGGACGTTTCTGTGTGGAGTTTGCATGGTCTCCCCATGTTTGCGTGGGTTTCCTCCAGGTACTCCGATTTCCTCCAACAGCCCAAAGACACGTTAGGCTAATTGTCTGTTTCAAATTGTCCCTAGGTGTGAGTGTGAGTAGGTGTTGACCCTGCAATGGACTGCCAAGGTGTTCAGGGTGTACCCCACCTTCATCAGGAGTTGGCTGAAATAGGCTCCAGTCTCCACGCACCCTAGAAAGGTTAAACGGTGGTGAAAATTTGTGAGACAGTGAGTTTCTGAGTTGCTATCATTCCTGAGTCAGTATGTCGAACATATTGTAACTTCACCCAATCTTCAAGCATTAGATGAGTATGAGTACAATGTGACAGACTGGAGCCAGCAACCAATCAGGGAGGGGGAGATTGTTATTCTTATCTTATCTACTGTTACCCAGTAACACAAAACGTTCATCTGAAACTAGCTTGTACAGTTACATCCACCCATCCATCCCTTATCTATACACTGCATAATAGAAAGTATTACATGCACTTAAATGACAGTGATATAATAACAACTACCACAATAATAATAATAATATTAATAATAATAATAATAATATTATGGCTGCAACATCAACCTGGATTTGAACTTGTGATCTCCAGGTTGATAGTTGTGCACTTTGTTGATGTGCTACTCAGGAGCCCCATTATTATTATTATTATTATTATTATTATTATTATTATTATTATTTGGTGTGTTCTATTCTCTGCAGAACAATTATAACAGAAATAGAATTATTTCTCTGAAACAGCTGAATGTTTCATACCATTAATTTTCACTCTCTTAACTGTGGAGATAAGCAGCACAGCTTCCCTGAGCACATCGTAATCTATCAGTGTAATAACTTGCTAGCAAATCAGCTAATCATACAGATTTATATAAGATAGTCTCACCAGAACTCATAAACATAAACACACTCAGCTCGACCTAAGAAGGGAGGGACCCTAAAAGACTCGAATTCTATTCCTGTATTCCTATTAAAACACTATCTGCATGTGAATTTTAACACTTTGTTCTGTCTAAAATCATTTTAATGTCAATATCCTGGCAAGGAATTCTCAGAAATGGATTCCCAGACATCCCTCCTTCCTCCAATTTCTCCTCACCTTTCACCTTGTTGTGCGAGGGATTGGCAGACAGAACCTTACAGAGCTCATCCAACCTGCACGGAGAATTCGAACGGATGGAGGATCTTCTCCAGGGACCTAAAGATCATGGGTGTAAGATGAGATATTGTGTAGAAACTACAAAAAAAAAAAAAAGGAGAGTTGGATCTTCTCCAGCTGCTGTTTGCACATTATGATTTCATGTTCTGTCCCTTGCTACCTGTGTGAGATCCAGAAGGTGTAAAGTTAACAAAAGGGGAACAGAAAGGGGCAGGAGGTGATGGAGAACTGCAAATAAGGTTTGTACTCAACATTATAAAAAAAAGAACGAAAAGCCGACTCCCGAAATGCTTACTCTCTCACTCACTCACTCATTTGCTGAACTGCTTAATCCTATTAGGGTCGCCGGGAGGCTGGAGCCTATCTCAGCCCACAATGTAAACCCTGAACAGCTCGCCAGTCTATTGCAGGACCAACACACACAAACATTCACACTAACACTCACCCAGGGGCAATATGGAACAGCCAATAAACCCAGTGTGACTGTCGGAGGAAACCAGAGTACCTTGTGGAAACCCACACAAGCACTAGGATTATAAGCAAACTCCATTTCGCCAAGCCCAGGACTCAAACCCTGGAGCTTCTTGCTGTGAGGCGGACATGCAAACCACTACGCCATTGCGCCACCAATCTGTGAAAGTCCAGTTTTATCCATCAGTAAGGTGTTCCTTCTTCTGACCATAACAGACTTTATACGAAACCTGAAACAGGAAGTATCATGACATGTGCTGGCAAGAGATAACTTCCACAAGTGATATGGACGATCTCCACATCTGGACAGTTGACCAACAAACAATGACTCTCATTCCACACCCATGATGCACTGGACCACTTTCGTGGTTTCCTGAGATGGTTGCAACCCCCCTGCAGAACCTGTTCTCTAGAACAAACATCCACTCACACCTAGGGGCTTAAAATTTCCCATTATAATGTGCATGTATTTGGACTGTTGGAGGAAATCCACAGAAGCATATGGTGAACATGCAACCTCCACATAGAAACGCTCTCGCAGAGCCCGGGACTCGAACCCAGGACCTTCTTACAGTGAGGTAATAGTAAGTAATAGTTATTTCAAAACACACTTATTTCTAGGCCCCTCCAACACACACACACACACACTCATCCTTCTTCCGATCTCCTGGCTATCGTTTATCTCACCGTGTCCCTTCATGCTTTGATGAAAAAGCCATTATTTCTGCCACTCAAAGCTTGTCATACAGCAGCACAGCATGTGCCACAATTAATTTCCCCTCACGACTATCCTCTGTGCTACTATTAAAATTCTGTCAAGTTTTCCCCCCAGTGCGTATATTTCACAAATGGCAGATGATCAGATTGTGTTCAGAATGTATTTGATTCTCCCTCAGTAGCACACAAAGGTGTCAAAAACGGGACTCTGAGGATGGATGTTACGGAACATGACATGCTGCAGTGCATGGGTTGGGAGCAAAACAGTAAAACAAAAAAACAACAAAAAAAAAATAAACAAGATTCACCAGTGCTGGATGTTTTGCAGGAATGTGGTTTGACTGAACACTGAAGAAACTCACAACTGCATAAACTTTAATTTTAAAATAAAATCTTACTGAAGCAACATGGTGGTGTAGTGGTCCTGGGTTCGACACCTGGGCTTGGTGAGGGTGTCTCTGTGGAGTTTGCATGTTGTGCATGTTGTAATTGTGTGTGTGAATGGTTGTGTGTGTCTGTTCAGGTCTGGTGGAACGGGTCTGGTGACCTGTTCAGGGTGCACCCTGCCTTCGCCCAGTGTCGGCTGAGATAGGCTCTAGTCTAGTGTTTATTCATTAATCCATTCATTTTCTAAGCCGCTTAATTCTAAATAGGGTCACTGGGAGGCTGGGTCGCCCATCTCAGCCGACTCTGAGCGAGGGCAGGGAACTCTCTGTACAGCTCACCAGGCCATTGCAGGGCCAACACACATATAACCTTTCACACTCACTTTCACACCTAGGGGCGATTTGGAATCGCCATTCAGCCTACTGCGTGTTTTTGAACTGTAGGAGGAAACCGGAGTACCCGGATGAAACCTACGCAAACACAGGGAGAACATGCAAACTCCACATATTATTTATTTATAAGAAACTTTCTGGGGCGGCATGGTGGCGTTCACCTCACATCAAGAAGGACCTGTGTTTGGGCGGACCTGCAGTTATAGTGCTTGTCCACAGGGTGTCGCACTTCTCCACACAACGTCACCGTTCGGTCTCAATCCAGAAGTGATGAAGTGGCGTGAGATTAGATGCTGTTGTCACGCTAAAAGGAGGGGAAATTGAGCTGTTTCTCTAAAATATGGACCTTCTGTTTTCATTATTTGCCCCTGAACAGGTTACTGAAGGTAAATGAATATGAAACAAAAAATATAGATTGTTTAAACACGTTCATTTTAAAAATGTAAGAGTTAAACTGACTGCAGTGGAATCTTAAAGAGAGAAAAGCCTGCAGGGTTCAACTAAATATCACAGAGTAGGATGATCAAATGGCCTTGTTTATAACTAAATATATAATACTGTAGCAAATATAACATCATATTGAAAAATTAAAGGCATCAATCAAGGTCAATAGTGGCCATATTAAAAAAAATCAGACACCTTCAGGATGTTCAAATGATAAAAATTTGTAAGTGCAACTAAAACTTTTTGAGGCTCAAGACACTTGTTATCCCTTTTTAACATGCAAGTAAGCTATTTTATAGGGCAGCTCATTCATCAAATGGTAAGAAAACAATCTGTTATCAACCCTATGGTGAGAAATCTGAGCTCCTGTTGGTTTGAAACATAATGGGAAGCAATAGTCTGTTGATATTTGCGTCTGTAATGTTCCCACCATCTTACATAGCTTTGTGATACCTATGTACTGGAGGTGACCTTAAACCATGATGTTTCACTTTCATACATGACTGGCACTTCAGTGAACTCTGGGTCCAGCAATTTTCTAGATGGTCAGTAACAACATTGGTGGCAGAGTGATATGATACTGAATTAATAATTCATCTCAAATATCATTTTTCTCTCCATGTTTCTGCTAATAACAGTTTCCATGTGTTAGGGCCTTGGTAAGCACGTCATGGTGTTCTAGCTGTGTCTTGTACAGCACCTGGATGGTGGAAACTGCAAGAAATATGATGTACAGTTGATGCTGAAGCAGACTTCGCTAGCTATGATTCCTAATGAAGCTTTTGAGGGAGTCATCAGGAGGCAAGTACAACTTTTTTGCAGCCAGTTGTTTTGTGAATAGTTTTCCTTGCATGACCGAGTTTAACTATGAGTACCAAGGGTGTCTGAAATTTCTTACTACTGCTTTCAAATTATTTGCTTTTAGGAGATCTTGAAGGTTTATATAGTTTTTGCAAAAAGATTTAGTACTAGATTTAGTAGTTAGCACACTCACCTTACAGCAAGAAGTTCATGGGTTTGAGTCCTGGGCTCTGCAAGGGTGTTCCTGAGTGGCATTTGCAAGTTCTCCACATGCTTGCGTAGGTTTCCTCTGGGTACTTCGGTTTCCTCCTACAGTTCAAAGACTTGCACGTAATTGCCTCAAGTGTGAATGGTTGTGTGTGTTTGCCCGGCAATGGTCTGGTGAGCTGTTCAGGGTCCACCTTTACCCAGTGGTGGCAGAGATAGGCTCCAGCCTCCCCATGACCCTGCTTGGGTTAAGCAGTCGGGCTAGTGAGGGAGAGAGTGAGAAAGTAAGAGACTTCTCTGTGGGAGAAAAAGAAGAGGAAAATTTAGTTCTCTCATTCTCTTTACTTTATTCTCAGTAATCTTGTAATAAAGTGGCACTGGTTTTTTTGTGGATTTTAGATGTTCTCCCAGTGCTTGTGTGGGTTTCCTCCGTGTCCTCTGGTTTTCTTCTACAGTAAAAAAACATGTGGATTAGGAGAACTGGCTACACTAAACTGCTCATAGGTGTGAGTTTGAGTTGTTATTTGTGTCTGTGTTAGCCGTGATAGACTGGTGAACTGTTCAGGGCGTATCCCGCCTCTCGCCTGAGTTCAGCTGGGATTGGCTCCAGTGTTCCCTGCGTCCCTGATGGATAAGGGGTATAGATAATGGATGGATGGGTATTGTGATATTGACTGATGAGGTCATTTTGAAAGTGGAACACTGTTAGTCAAATTATGGATTGAAAATCAATTATTAATTAAAAAAGCTGATCTTTAGATGGTCCTTAAATCATCATGCCATTAGCGAGAAATGCTAATTAAAGTTTTTGTGCATTTGCTAATTCTATACTTAGCATTCAATTCTGTAATGTCAGCAGCATTCACGCAGCACCATTAGCACATCCACACCTACAGAATATTCTGAGTTAATTGGAATTATATAGGGTGGCACGATGGCGTAGTGGTTAGCATGTCTGTTTCACAGCAACAAGATCCTGGGTTTGAGCATGTTCTGTTTGTGCTTGCATGGGTTTCCTCCAGGTACTCCAGTTTCCTCTTTCAGTCCAAAGACATGTACATTAATCTAACTAGCTGTTTCAAATTGCCCCTAGGTGTGAGTGTGAATGGTTGTGTGTATGTGTGTGTTGCCCTGCAGTGGTCTGGCGTGCTGTTTAGGGTGTATCCCACCTTCATCTAGTGTTGGCTGAGATAGGCTCCAGCCTCCCTGTGGACCCTAATCATAGATGAACTGGATTGCAAAATGAGATGAGAAAAATTGACGTGTGGTAATGTTTACACACAACTAGCACTGATGCCAGTCACCTCTCTCGCTTACTCACTCATTTGTCAAACCTCTTGACCCTATTAGAATCACAGGGAGGCTGGAGCCTATCTCAGCTGACACAGAACAGCTCACCATACCATAACAGGACCAACACACACACAACCATTCACACACAGGTGTAATTTGGAACAGCCAGCTAGCCTAACATGTATGTCTTTGGACTGTAGGAGGAAACCCATGCAAGATAACTCCATACAAATACGCCCTTTCCAAGCTCAGGACTCAAAACCAGGATCTTCTTGCTGTGAGGCGGATGTGCGGATGTGCCACTATGCTAATGAACGGCATTTGCTAAGTCTATGCTAAAAATCACAATGTTATTCATTTAACAGCAAAATGTTAGCATTCACTCCTGAATTCATAAGTACAGTCAGATCAGGCGTGCTAGGCCCTTTAGCATAAGAGTTCATTAAAGTGTTATCTCCACTCTACGTGTCACTCACTGTTTGCATCTCTATCTCTTTCTCCATTTTAGTGGCTTTTCTCAGCTCCTTTACGCACCTTTCCTGAGTGACGCTCACCCCATCCATCTGAGTTTATTATAGTCCTCAATACACACGGCTCGTCTCAAATGAAACGCATCTATCTTGTCATTTGGTCCTTCCTCCTGTCAGAGTGGGGAAATAGAAATCTCTGGGTCTCAGAATATTAGATGAAATTTCCTACTGCACTTTGCCATGCCTTGAACTTTTTTTTTTTTTGGATGGTTCAGATTGTCCTGAATCTGCCCTTCCTTCCCTGGCACTGTTTATGGAAATAGATCATACAGATAGGCTGAGTTTACCTTGGAAACATACTGCAATATATTTAACTGCATGAGTGCAAGACTGGAGTTGCCCAAATTTCTGGTTCAGTTTTACTTCATTTAAGTTCAACATGCTGATCAGCCATAACATTAACACCACCACACTTGTCTGCTGCTTGTCATCCCACTGTATGTTTGAACTCCTTTTTAGCTCTTCTGTGAGATCAGACCAGACGTACTAGCCTCCACTCCCCACACACATTAACGAGCCCTGGACACCCATGATACTCTTGCCAGTTCACTGCTTGTTCTTTATTTGATAGGTACAGCAGGGACAAAACATGCACACAACTGTTCACACTCACATTTTCACCTGGGGCAATTTGGAACAGCCAATTAGCCAGTTCGATTGGTAGTCACTCACTCACTCACTCACTCACTTATTTTCCAAACCACTTAATCCTATTAGGGTCGCAGGGAGGCTGGTGCACCTTGAACAGCACACCAGACCATCACACACAACCATTCACACTCACACTCACAACTTGGGGCAATTTGGAACACGCAACTAGCCTAGTGTGCATGTCTTTGGACTGTTGGAGGAAACCAGAGTACCCAGAGGAAACCCACACAAGCACAGGAAGAACATCAACGCAGAAACGCAAAAGGCTGGGACTCTAATCCAGGACCTTCTTGCTGTGAGAAGTGCTAACCACTATGCCACCATGCCGCCCTATGATAGGAATATTATAGGTTACAATTTAACTTGCGCTGCACAATGATGTAGTGGTTAGCATGCTCGCCTCACAGCCTGGGTTCGAGTCCCAGGCTCGGGCATTCTTGTGTGGAGTTTGCATGATCTGCATGTGCAGCACATCTCGCTGATTTGATTCTGATTGAGGTAAACGTAGATGCAGTGTATGTTCCTTTTTTACCTCCCGCCCACAAAGTGGCTCGGGAGCTATAGGAATGGGTTCCGTCTGTCTGTCCTTCATGCTTTACTTTTCGGACATTTACTTGCTGCGCGCTGAAGCTGTGGCTTTCAAACTTGGTATGCTGGCTCACGTCTATAAGTGCTAGGATGAGTTTGTGTGTGAGCGACCATGACCTATTTTTCAAGGTCACAGAGGCAAAACTGTGTATTTGGTTTCTGGACATTTACTAAAAAGCTGGGGCTTCCAAACTTGCTATGCTTGTTCTACAGTATATTCGCATATTATGAAATGGTCCTTTCGGCAGGAGTGTCTGAACCCCTGTGGTCTATTATTTATTTTTTGCCTGAACCTTTCCTTTAAGTTCACTAGACCATGTTGAAGCCATTATATCACCCCCATCTCAGAAATCGTGGCAGCTTTAAAAGATGAATGCATTGCACTGAATGATTTGCACACTGCTACCCGAGTGTTTGAGTGTTCAATACAATATCCTAAAACAGTGTATTTTTAGTGTGGAGAACAGTTGGCCAGAAGGCAGGTCTCAGTAGTACAGAGCCCTTTGGGCCTCTTTTTCCAGCCTTTCATGTGATGACTGGAGAGGTGAAAAAGTCTTTGGCAGTGCGTTTGTAGGCATTAGAGCATGTGTTTCCCACAGCCAGCCAGCAATGAATATTTCACCCAGCAGGAAGTCAGTGCCCCGGTCACACACCCTTTATTGACTACTTTGATAAATGGTGCATGAGCTTTCTTCGAACTGCTGTAAAATATCTGTAATAATATAATTCCTGTAAAAAACAAAAGAAAAAAAGAAGACACTAGCGAATGTGCTCTGTATAGAGTAAAACACCTTCAGGCATGCTGATATAGGAAAGTAATCAGTGACTGGGTGTAGTGTTGCCTGTTCAGAATTGTTTAGCTCCTGTTATCAAATGGTATTTTATACATGTCTTACTCAGTCACTCATTTGCCAAACCACTTAATCCCACTTGGGTTTCATCTTGTAAAAGATTCTCTTAAGGTGCAGTCCCAGTGCCAACCTTGCGCTACTCGACCAACTCAATCTCGCAAACTACTCGACCTGTCACGATCTGTGGCTTATCTCGACCTGAGTCAATGTTACAATGACCTCATAATGACCTAAAAGGACCTTAGTTCAATTTAAAGTCGACCTTACTTGACATATCTTGACTCGGGTTGGCCAAGTTAGGTAGACCTATACTCGACCAAGTCGACCTGTATCTCGACCTATTTTCGACCTCAACTCGACCTACTTGACCTACTCGACCTGTTCTTGAACTAATCGAGTCCACTGAGACCGCGAACTTCAGATTGCACAGGTTTCACAAGCAAACAGCAACCAGAGAGACAACATTCAGAGCAGGTACATTAATAATCATCCAGAATGTTGAAGAAGGGACAAGGGGGCATGGGGAAAGCTACTCCCATGCAGGGCACCAGGAAGTCAGCCAAGAAGTGTCTTGAACAGGTTAAGTTTAGGTTGGGACCAGGTTGTGTCAAGGTCGAGATGAGGTCAAATACAGGTTGTACAGGTTGACTTAGGTCGATATAGGTCGAGTTTAGGTTGGGACCACGTTGAGCTGAGGTAGAATACAGATCGATTTTTAGGTGAACACCGACATCTCAGGCCACCTCGACCTCCAACTTGACCAACTCGATCTAATTTCAACCTAAACTCGACCTAACTAGACCTATTGTCAACCTGGTCTCGACCCTATCTCCGATCCAAGGTCAAGAAGGCAGTCATGGAAAATTTTTGACATGTAAATAAATGTTTAAAAACTTAGTAGACCTGACTTGACCTCAAATTTGGCCAACTTGACTTCAAACTCGACCTTGAAGTTGAGTAGCACAAGGTCATCACTGGAACCACATCTTTAGGCCAGTACACCTTGACTGTATTGTCTAAGACTGTTCATGCAGTGGCACGGTGGTGTAGTGGTTGGCACATTCGTCTCACAGAAAGAAGGTCCTGGGTTTGAGTTCTGGGCTTGGCGAAGGTGTTTCTGTGTGGAGCTTGCATGTTCTTCCTGTGCTTGCGTGGGTTTCCTCCAGGTACTCCCTTTCCTCAGACAGTCCAAAGACATGCACATTAGGTTAATTGTCTGTTCCAAATTGCCCCTAGGTGTGAGTGTGAATGTGAATTGTTGTGTGTATGTTGGACCTTTGATGGTATGGCGAGCTGTTCAGGGTGTACCCCGCCTTAGCCCAGTGTCGGCTGGGATAGGCTCCAGCCTCCCCATGACCTTAGTAGAATTAAAAGGTTCAACAAATGAGTGATAGTGAAAGTGTGTATTTTATAAGAAATTAGTTTTACCCCTGTTTGTTTATTATTAATCTAATGGTGCAGCTAGATAGGATGTTATAAATGGACATGGTTTATGCAGTTGATAATCCTGCTCTTGGTGTTCAATACGCTTTTCTGTCTCTCAGTAAATGTGGAATGAACAGTTGCTATTTCCTGTTACAAATGCACTTAATCTGCTATTTTAAATGATAAAAAATAAGCCACTGGAATCAGAACAACAATTTGCAGCTTAATAGGCTGTGATACAAATCATCATGTCTAGACAATGATTATTTGACCAGGCCCTAATATCAGAAAAATCAATCGAGATCCAGGGGATTTATCATCAAATTACTGCTCATATGTTTGTCAATGCTTCGTCTCAGAGGACCGATGCTTAAGGCTACTTGGAAACATACTTAGGTGCTCACTTACTTTTCATTTCTTAATGCAGAATTGTGAAGAAGTTGCAGAAAATATAAGGATTTGAAGATATTTCTCAAATCCTTAATTTTCATGCCACTGTCACCTTGACCTTTGACCTCCAACAGAGAAAATGCTTTTCTGGGGCATATCTCCTGAAGTACAACACCTGTTAATACCAAACTTGGTGGGTGAATACATCTGGGCAGAGTATCATGTACCTGCTTAATGTCTCTTGACCCTGACCATGACCTTTGACCCCCAACAGAGTAAATTCTTGTCTGGAGCATATCTCCTGAATCAAATATGAGACTTGTCATCCATTACATTTCATAAGAAATCAGTCACCTTAATCTTGCATGAATGCTAAACACATCAAACCATGCTGTAGTCGACTGCGGCACCAGAGTGACGTACCTCTGTGAACTGCTCCAGATAGACGGATGTGTGGTGCCCCATGTAACACCACCCACTCACCCACCAAGATCAGGTCCCCTTTCATATATGTTATTAGCGAACACTTATTTCATCATTGTTCATTTTCTGAACCGCTTAATCCTAATTAGGGTCGCGCGGAGGCTGGCGCCCTTCTCAGCCAACTCTCAGCGAGGGCAGAGTACACCCTGAACAGCTCGCCAGGCCATTGCAGCAAACACTTATTTAGTTCATTAAAAATATTGTCAATGGTTATGCACTAAGGCAGCCAAGTTTTGGAATTTTATGATAGATTGTTTTTAATCATGATTTAATATTGACTGTCACATACCAACAGTAACATTGTGGCATTACAGTTCTTAGTTTAGCAGCAGTTCTTTTTTTAATCCTAATATGAGCATTTCTTATTGACATTAGCATTTTGTGCCTATCAGACAAGTATAGGGCTGCATGGTGGCGTAGTGGTTGGCACCTCATAGTAAGAAGGTCCTGGGTTCGAGTCCTGGGCTTGGGCGTTTCTCTGCAGAGTTTGCATGCGTAGGTTTCCTCTGATTACTCCGGTTACCTCTGACAGTCCAAAGACATGCACGTTAGGTATGAGTGCATGTGTGAATAGTTCTGCATGTGTTGGTCCGGCAATGGTCTGGTGAGCTGTTCAGGGTGCACTCCGCCTTGGCCTAGTGTTGGCTGAGATAGGCTTCAGCCTCCCAGCGACTCTAATAGGTTTAAGCGGTTCAGCAAATAAGATAGTGATGAGACAACTCCACATCTTCTATGAGGCTGTGTAAAATATTCTGTTAAAATATGCTTCATGAACATCATGCAGACTTCTGAACTACTGAGATGAGAAAGTGAAGTTACTTAGTGGAACTTTATTAGGGGACATTAAAGAACATGTGAAAGTCACTGTAATATTCTATCTATGATCTCTCGACTAATGCCATTTGAATACTTAGCAACTTCATTAGTCATTTGTGGTGAGTCGTTTCTTCACATTAGGCTCTTGATTACCTTCCATCCTTCATCAGCTTTACTTTCCGTTGTGGGTCACGGATGAAAAATGTGTTAATATTGAAAGACATAAATCAAAGCTCATCGAGCAAGTGCCCACCTTTTACCAAGAAAAGAAGTATATCAGGAAAGAGAGAGAGAGAGAGAGAGAGAGAGAGAGATTGTGATGGTGGATAGATTGACAGATTAGTAGACAGCTACAACCAGGCCTTGACATACACATCATTCATTCATAAAAATGCAACTGTAAACACTATAAACAAGAATCGCTTCTGTTGCCATCTTTACAAAATACTTAGATCCTCATCACTTATTCATTTGCCAAATAGCTTAATCCTACTGGGGTCGCGGGGAGGCTGGAGCATATTTCAGCCGACAAAGGGTGAAGTCGGGGTACACCCTGAACAGCTCGCTAGACCATCACAAGGCAACACACACAACTATTCACACTCACACCTCGGGGCAATTTGGAACAGACAATTAGCCTGTCTTTGGACTGTCAGAGGAAATCAGAGTACCAAGAGGAAACCCACACAAGCACAGGAAGAACATGCAAACTCCACACAGAAATGCCCTCGCTGAGCCTGGAACTTGAACCCAGGACCTTCTTGCTGTAAGGTGGACGTTCTAACCACTACGACACTGTACCACCCACTTAGATCCCCTGGTAATACTTTTTTTTTCATTATCCCACCTGCAATTTTACCTTATTTATAGCCCTTATATCTGTATAGTATTATCACTTTTATTATTTTTATCATGTTTTTTTAGAGAGTAATTCACTGAAGAGATTAAGAATCCCTGCATCGACTAAAATATCTCAGAAAAAAATTAGAGCATCTTTTCAAAGGTTTCATGTCTCCCCCGAGTGCCGTAGATCGAACCCGACTCAGTCGGGGTGCGTGTATGATCACCTGCAATGTGAGACAAATTTAATAAGTGAGCTTTAAGAGCCTTCACTTTGGAGGCCTTATTCAGAGGCGGGGAGTCCAATCAGAAGGGTTGATTAATGCACTGCTGAGCACACTTCCTCACTTCTTTTCTCTCTTTTAAACCTCACATTCATCAGTTATTGCACTTCGGAGGAAAGCAGCTTCTCTCCTCAGCTACAATGTTGTCAGCATGCATTGACTAGGTAACAAAAAATAATACTAAACAGAGAGAACGTGGCCTGGGTATCATGATAGGCAAAGCAGGAAGATGATGGATGATGGAGGTTGAAATGTCTCAGTGTTCACCTAGAGGATTGTACTAAAATATAAAATACTATTAGTATATACTAGGGTGGTACAGTGGCCAAGTGTGGCGAACATCTTGAGCTCAGAGAGGGTGTTTCTGTGTTTGCATGGGTTTCTTCCTGGTACTCCGTTTTCCTCCTCAAATCCAAAGACATGCCCATTCAACTAATTAGCTGTTTCAAATGTCCCCTAAGTGTGAGTGTGTGTGTTTACAGTTGTGTGTTGTTCTGCAATGGACTGGCGAGCTGTTCAAGGTGTACCCCGCCTTCGCCCAGAGTCACTGAGATAGGCTCCACCCTTCCCGTGACCCTAGTAGGATTAAGCGGTTGAGTGAATATAGTATATACTACATGGGAATGGCGCAATCTGATTGGTTTGCCATTTAGACTTTAATAGATGTTATCCTGAGTGGATAATGCCCAACACACATTTGGTCGCAGTCACTTAGAGCAGACAACGTTATTGTGATCATGCTTTAAATATGGCTAAACCATAAAAGCCTCAATTTAGATTGTTTTTTTTGTGTTTGCATGTAGTATATACTAAACTTTGAACTGTCAGTGACATCCACCTTGTCCTTGACCAAAAGACATTGATTATACCACAGTGCAGCTGAAATCTTGATGCTTAACTCTTGATGGCAGCTGTTTTAGTTATTTATTTATATTATTTGTTTGCTTGTTTGGTCATTTATTTATTTATTTGCTTACTTACTTATTTATCTATCTATCTATCTATCTATCTATCTATCTATCTATCTATCTATCTATCTATCTATCTATCTTTTATCTATCTATCTATCTATCTATCTATCTATTTATTTATTTATTTATAGCTGACTGTAGTGTCACAGCTTTACATTAAAACATTAAACCGTTTCTATAGTAACAGCCATGGGTATATGGGTTATATGAATAACATGTACTAAATGGAATAGTCCTGTTCTGTTCCCACACTGCTGCTGCAGATGAACAAAGAGACAAACATCACTGTCTGATTATTGATCTTATCACTATGTGTTATTAAATCCACCTGAGGGCATGACTTGGAGTGATTTTATCATGGCTACGGGTGTTCTGAAGTACAACACCAAGCACAGTGCCTAAAATCTTCTTTACTTTGGTTGCTAAGCAATGGGTAAAGATTAGGCTTTTCTTTGGACAAAAACAATGGTTTTAAGTGTTAAGTCAATTATTATGAATCCTTTTTGGGGCACCCTATTGCATTAACAGTCAGCCAAATCAATCTGTTTTATAATTCATATTTATCTGCAAAGGATTATGGGGAAGCTAATACATCTGATCTTCATTCCGACCAGCTCTATTAACAATATTATTACGTTCATATTAAAAATAACATCTTGATTATGTTGTAAGCATATAAATCACTTTCTCTGAATATCATGGGGTGTTCCGGTGGCAAAGTGGTGAGCAAGAAGGTTGTGGGTTCACGTCCCAGGCTTGGTGAGGGCTGTTTCTGTGTGCTGTTAGCATGTGTGGGTTTCCTTCGGGGACTCCGGTTTCCTTCCACAATCAAAAAACACATTATCACCCACTACCACTTTTATAAATAGTAAAACCCATGTTTGTTGCACGACTACCTTCTGTATATGAATATTTTGCTCATGATCTCTTCAGTAAAATGCTTTGCAAGGCCAACGATCTATTCATACATATTATTATAGATACATTATTTGCAGAATTAAAATGGGAACCAATCAGAGTTCAGGGTTTCTTCCACCATTTCACCAGTAGTGCTGCCACACTACTATTACTACTAGGCATGCGCAGCAGCATGTTTCCCTCTTCATTGACTGTTTTAGCCCTGGCAGTGTTGTGAATTTGTTGTTTTGTCCTATTGGCTGGGTGCTGTGCAGAAGACACCAGTCTAAGATAACATATTATCAGTCAGTGCTGAGCTGTGACCCCAGGAAAATGGCGGAGTGCAAAGTGTATGGCTGCACAAACAGCAACCGCAGAAATCACAGAAAATATAACATAACATCGGTTCAGGCTGTACTCTGAAAATGTTTACTTTCAAATGCAGTACAGTTGTCTGCAAAGACCACTTTAACCTGACCTGCTATAGGCATGACCTCCAGGCAGAACTACTCGGCAGGAAGCCCAAGCTTTTACGTCTAAAACCGAACGTTGTTCCTACGGAATTCCTTCACAGAAGGTCAAAGGATGACAATGGACGGGAGCAGCGCCTTGCCAAAAGGAACTGGTAAAAGGTAAGAGCCTTTAGTATGTGGGGAGTTTTGTCACCTAAAATGTTGCTCGCTGCTTGTTTACTTGCACTGGACAACCCAGCCCAACTAGTTCACATCACTTCTGGGGGAAAAAGTGGTTGTTCTGAATTAGTTCAGTCCCCGCTAGTAATCCACGGGATAAAACTGCCCAGTATAGTGCTTTTTTATGGTAATTTATGTTAAAATAAGCTCTGTATCACATTAACGTATTATATTACTCACAAATTATGCTGTAAGGATTCCCAATACCGCTACTCTTTAAGGTTGTGATTGCATTTCAGTGTGATGCTACAATAAAACAAGACTGAAAATGAAATGCAGAAATGCAACAGGAAATTGCATCCACTTCTGACTTCTGAAGTCGGAATTAAATTCTCTGTAGAAAGCCTCTGTAAAAGAAATGCAATAAAGGTTTTGCTTTACAATGTGGCACATTGTCCTTATATCACAAACGAAAAGCAAGACTATCTGTGTATTTCATTTCATGTCACCCACCCCCCCAAACACACACACACACACACACACACTCACACACTCACTCACTCACTTCGGTGCAATTGCTTTTCCATCTGGCACAGAATCTGCCACAAAGAATTTTAAAAACAATTCAGCCTACATGGATAGACCGGGTATCATCTAGCAGAGGGTAATAGTTCATATTCACCATGGCGAGTGTGGGAAGGATCAGACAGAAATTTTGCTGGCTTGGCTAAGAATTGATTGCTCACATAAGGATGGGGTTTTTGTTTCCCATGACACTCATGGCAATTTGCACCAGGCGGGGGAGATTCGGATTTAACTGTACTGTCAGATTAGAGCACCAAGTTGATACTCCGTATCAAATAATCATGCTGGCAGAATAGAAATGTTAGGTTCATGGAGGCTGAGCTGATTTAAATGTACAGCAACCCAGAATACAGATCAGATAAGGATTATACATATTCATTACTCAATCACTCATTTGCCAAACCACATAATCCTACTAGGGTCGTGGGGTCACTCACACCTATGGGAAAGTTGGAACAGCCAATCAGCCTAATGTGCATGTCTTTGGACTGTCAGAGGAAACCCACGCAAATACAGGGAGAACATGCAAACTCTGCATAGAAACGCCATTGCTGACCCCAGGACTTGAACCCACGAATTTCTTGACAAGACTATTGCAGGTTGACACTGGGCAAAGGCGGGGTACACCCTGAACAGCTCGTCAGACTATTGCAGGGCCAACACACATACACGCACGCACGCACGCTCGCTCGCTCACTCACTCACACCTAGGGCAATTTGGAACAGCCAATTAGCTGAATGTGTATGTCTCTGGACTCTGGGAAGAAACTGGAGTACCTGGAGGAAACCCTCACAAGCATATGCAAACTCCAAACAGAATCACCCTGGGCAAGCCCAGGACTCAAACCCAAGACATTCATGTTGTTGTCTCTACAGAAATTGAATTCTCTTATTTGTCTTATTTGAATCATGCATTCTTATGAATCATTGCTGATATGCTTTTGGATTATCTTGATACACTGTTACACGTCCAGTGAACAGTCAGTTCTTGAAGTTGTTCTTGATGTGTTGTAAGCAGGAAAAATGGTTAACAGGAGGATGCATGTGATGTCATGAGCCAAATTTTGAGGGTCTGAACATCTTTTAAGACTAATAATGTCATCAACGATTTTGCCTAGTTTTTCAGTAACTAGTATTTATATAGGTGGTACGGTGGTGTAGCGCATCTGCCTCACAGCAAGAAGGTCCTGGGTTTGAGTCCCAGGCTTGGCAAGGACGTTTCTGTGTGGAGTTTGCATTTTCTCCTTTAGGTTGTCTAGTTTCCTCCCACAGTCCAAAGACATGCACATTAAACTAACTGGCTTTTCCAAATTGCCCCCAGGTGTGAATGTGAGTGTGAATAGTTCAGGGTGCACCCGCCTTCGCCCGGAGTTGGCTGGGATAAACTCCTGCCTTTCCACAACCCTAGTAGGAGGATTTGACAAATGAGTGAGTGAAAGTGTTTGAGTGTGTGTGTGTGTGTGTGTGTGTGTGTGTGTGTGTGTGCAGAGTCTGAGCTCTGAACATGGTTCAGTTTCATTGCATTGTTCAAGCTTCAGTGAGTAGGTACATTATGCACAGTATGTGGGTTACTGTATATGCTCCTGTTCTCCTACTTTTGCAATTTCCATGAAGTAAAATGCAGAGAGAGAGAGAGAGAGAGAAAGAAAGGGTTTGGACGATTGGTCATTGTCCCACATCTTCATTAGTATGCTGGGAGCTTTGTCGGTATGATGGCTGCTGACTTGGTTGGATGCACTCTTTCCATCTCTGGTAAATGAGTATAATTATTTTCTGAGCTGCGGGCGACTCATGCATGTTTTATCCCCCCATCTGGACAGAACCCGCACCGTACAATGGTGATAAAAGATGTTTCACAATCTTTCACGTCAAGGATGTGTGGGAATGTAGATGATGTTGACACGGCCAGACCCCTCAGGCCCCTCAGTGAAGGCGTCTGCTCATGCCAGGCATTACAGATTCCAGTATGCACTGCTGTGAAAAAGCGATTGCATGCCTACGGTATTCATACCTATGTGTATGGCACGTTATAAAAAGGCTAATTTTAGCTCACCTAGCCTACTTAGTTCTATGCCATTGCTGTGTGTACTCTATGAATTATTATGCTGAACTGAACTGTTGAGTGATAACAGTCCCTAGGTTTGATTGATTACAATAGAGGAGCATGCAGCAATTATCATATGTGTATAAAACTGCTTGACTTGCAATACTTTTCACAGAAGTCTTTTTTTCTCGCCAACATGAAGGCCATTGTTAGTGTGCGTTTAGATTTTAAACTGTAACTTAATTATCTGTGAACTTATAAAAGGAATTTCTTTGTCTAACTTGGCTTCAACTTTAGATTTGGCAAAACACTGGCCTGTTTATGGGTCACCAGAGATCATGGAGTAGTTTCTAGCTATGGCAGCTTTTATAACAAGCATGTGGCACACGTTGCCTCCCGGGCTCCATTTGCAGTTGTGAGGAAGCGACGAAAAGACATTATACAGCTGCCGCATACATGCCGTGTTTGTATAGCAAAACTTCATAAATGACATCAGGGAGGGATTCGGTTATATGTTGCTCTGGATCTCCGCTAGCCAACAATACAGTGCATTTGATATGTTGCCGGCTTTGGTGTTCACACCAAACCCATGCACAGAAATATACAACAGGATGTGTGTTTATCTGCGATGGCCTGGCGAGCTGTCCGGGGTGTACTCTGCCCTCGCCCAGAGTCGGCTGAGATGGGCGCCAGCCTCCCCGCGACCCTAATGAGGATTAAGCGGTGACATGACATGTGTTTATTAGGTTCTAGGGTGCTAGGTAAGGCCAATGTGATATCAGCTAAAGTAAACATCAGATAGAATAAAGTTACTGAAGAGAAATTAGGAATCACTCACTCATTTTTTCAAACTGCTTAATTATATTAGGGTTGTGGGAAGGCTGGTGACTAGCTTAGCCAACACTGGGCCAACACACACATATACACAACCATTCACTCTCACATGTACACCTAGAGGCAACTTGAAACAGCCAATTAGCCTACTGTGCGTATCTTTGGAATATGGGAGGAAACCAGAGTACCCTGAGTAAACCCACACAAGTAAGCGGAGAACATGAATTATGAAAAAATTACGACTAAAATGACTCAATGTTGGGTGGGGCACGGTGGCACAGTGGTTAGTACATCTGCCTCACAGCAAGAAGACCCGGGTTATATTCCTGGGCTCAGGCGTTTCTGTGTGGATTTTGCATGTTTTCCCCCGTGCTTGTGAGGGTTTCCTCTGGGTACTCCAGTTTCCTCCCACAGTCCAAAAAAACATGGAGGCTGCACAGTAGGCTAATTTGCTGTTCCAAATCATGCCTAGGTGAGTGTGATTGCTTGTGTCAGGGTTGGTCCTGTGATGGCCTGGCGAGCTCGCCAGGGTGTACCCTGCCTTCACCCAGAGTCGGCTGAGATAGGCATCAGCCCCCCCAAGACCCTCTGACTCAATGTTTGTCTGAACACCGGTAAATAAATAAAACTTTGGTGCACATATTATTTATGATATTTACTAAAGTTTTAACTTTAACAATTTATAAATTATTTAAAAAATTCTATTAATGTTCAATTTGAAGTGTCTGACTGACTTATGGGGAATGAGTGATTGAAACCTAATGAGCTTTTTATCAGAGCTTGGAGCACTTTAACTGGAAATAGAGCTCCAAAGTTGGCTAAAATGGCCAACTTCCATGGTCTCCATCTCAGACGCTATCAATTGGAGTAGTTCTTATTAAGCCTGTTTTCTTTATTACTGTTTTCCAACTGCCTCAACTATCATAACCATATATATTTTAAATCAGTATTTTGATGACCTTAGCAGAGATGTGCTATTTTGTTCAAATGCTCTGCAACAGCTGAATGAAGTGGCAGCTCTATGAATAAAGCACTGGACTGTTGGAGGAAAACATAAGAAGTACATGCAAAATCCGCACAGATACACCCTCGACAAGCCCGAGACTTGAACCTAGGACCTTTTGCTGTGAGGCGGATGTGCTAACCACTGCGCCACCATGCCACCCTATGCTACCAAATGCACTAACAGATCTAAAATTAGTTTGGAAGGAACTGAAAGATCCTGTATGTTCCTTCATGTTCATCCACACATTGAGGATGTGTCCATCATTGCACTGGAATCTTTAGGTATGCATGTTGTGCATGGAAATTGCTTCAGCAGCTATATTTGCCTGATGTGAAATTAGGATACATTATATGTCATATCCCTCATTGCCTCTGTAAATTGGATTCTGGTGAATGGTGGCACGGGGCTGCTGCCTCAACCTCCCATCTCTGCCATTTCTCTCTCTGCAGCCATTTGCCTGAGATGAAAGTGATCTGCGACAAATTTTTGTATAATATATTATAATGACATGGCTCGGGGTGCTCCCATGACATCCAGTGGTGGTCCCGGGAAATAAACTAATACGAAATTTCTGCATGCCTGCATAAAATAAAAGAGCTTAGTGCACGCCTGGAATTTGTAAAGTACAGTAAAGGCATTAAACAGCAAGGTCATTTGGATTTTGATATAAGATTAATATTCAGAAAAGCAAAGCTTGTTGTGTTGTGCAACTGTATGCAGACTCTCTTGAAGCCTTTATGTTCATCTTAGACATTTTTAAAGGCTTTTTTTCCCAGCGTAGGCTGTGATACAATGCACCAGTTTTTGGCATCAAGGTTCCAATGAGGATCTTTTTCTTTGTCCGATTTTGATTCAGGTATTATGGCACAGCCTATTCACCACACACCACCTCTTTGTGCCATGTGAATGGAGCCCACAGTGATGTATTTCTCCCTGGGAGTGAACATGCTCTTATTTTTGTAATGATAACCATCTTGAACATTTGTACTTGCCTGCTGAAAGTGACAGATTATTTGTGGCTCCTCTGGAAGAAGCCCAGCACTTGCCTAATTGGCGCCTGAGCTCAAGTCCACCTCAAGGAGGCAGGGAGTATATGGCTAACTGCGCCACTCCGGCAGACTGGAGGCTACTTATGCATTCAGGATCACAGTCAGGATTCATCTCACTCACACACATACAAACACACACACACACGCGCACACACATGCACGCACGCACACACACTGACACTGGTGGGTTCACTGTCAGCCTGCTCAAAATGTGGCATGTATGCAGTCTGCTTCATTGAGCTTATTTGGCAAGAAAGCAAATCTCTCTCTCTCTCTCTCTCTCCCTCTCTCTCTTTCTCTCTCTCTCTCTCTCTCTCTCTCTCTCTCTATCTCATGCACACTTTATCAGCATTTGTGCCTGGGTCTCCATGGCAACTGTATAATGGTTTTGCCCTAATTCAATCCCAGAAGCAATGCTTAAGCGTAAATGAGGGGAAGGCAAAAAAAAAAAAAAAAAAAAAAAAACCCTTGCATCTGAATTCTTTTCAAGTCAGGACTCACATGTCAGAGGGCTAGTAATGCGAAGAGAGCAGAAAGAACACAGGCGGCTGACAGTGCTCAGAGTGTGCTATCATACACACTCTCTCTCTATCTCTCTCTCACACACACACACACAAACACACACACACACACACACACTCTCCTCCACCTGCTGTCTCTGCCAGTTCTCCTTCTCTCCACTTTCTCCCCACCACCCAGTTCCTTTGCTTGCTCTTTCTCTCCAACCCCCTCAACCCCCAACCCCCCTCCTCCTGTGTTTGCTCTTTCTCTGACATTCACTACGTGGGACCCCATTGGATTTCATTCCAACCTTTATATTGGCGCTTTATTACTAACTCCCTCCTTGAAATAGAATGGGGATTATAGCCAGGGTCAGAAGCGTTTCAAAGTAATAAAGTCTGAAAAGAGAGCAGCCGCACAGAGAGATGCAAGAAGGTGGGGGTTGAGAGAGAGAGAGAGAGAGAGAGAGAGAGCTCCCAGAATCTCACTGACATGAGACAAGCTCGCCAACAAATGAATGCTCTTGGTGGCCATTTTAGTGTGAGACACAATTGGTGTTGTCAGCAGGTGTCAGAGTGATGGAGAGATGAGTATAGGCTTCTGACAAAAGCCCTGCTCTCCATCCAAACTGCCTCAGTACAGATCTTCTTTTGCAAGCACCTGAGACTCGCTTGTCAGTGAGAAAAATACTCTACATAAAATACTCATATACACTTTAACTACTGTATTGTACTCTATATAATACCTGTAGGCTGTATAAATTCTCTACATTTCCTGAAAATATATAAAAACCTATGCAGTACTGCGACAGTGTGTGCTGTTATGAGAAACTAATTCACGGTGGAACGCGGGTTTAGTTACTACTAAGTTGATTTTCCTCCTAAAGTGTTTTATTTGTCTTGTATAACAGCAGTTTAACAACGTTTCAAGTTTTTATGCATTAATGAATGGCATTTTCACCAGAGCTGTAAACTCAAGTCCAAGTCAAGACTGAGTTCAAATCAAAATTAAGTCCCCAAAAATTCAAGTGCAAGTCAAGACCATGTAAAAAAATTAAGTTAATGTCCTCTCTTGTTCAGAGCGACTTACAATTATGATTTTTTTTTATACAACTGAGCGTTAAGGACCTTGCTCAAGGGCCCAACAGTGGTGATAGTGGGGATTGAACCACTGACCTTCAGATCAGTATCCCATCGCCTTAACCACTAAGCCACCACTGCCCTCAAGTCAAGACAAGACTAAATCTAAAGTAATTTGAGTCCAAATCAAAACTAAGACCAAAAAGATTTGAATACAAGTCAAGACTATGTCTAAATATATTTGAGTCCAAATTAAACGATTTAAGTACAAGTCAAAACTAAGACCAAAAATATTTGAGTCTAAAACAAGACTAAGACTAAAATAATTTGAGTCCAAATGAAGACTTGACTTCAAAACGATTAGTCAAGACTAATTCCACAGAAATTTAATATCAAGTCACAACTGAGTCCAAATGAGAATCAAGACAAAATCAAGGCGGAATCCCCTTCATGTCCACCTACTTACCTGTTTATATTTTTTGTTTGATCCTTCAGACACCTTATATCAATTAAATATAACTATTTTGCACTATTAATCGTAATGAAAAAAGCCCAACAGTTGAGACCAAGAAGGATATTTCGTGAGACCAAAGTCAAGCAAGTCCAGGACCAGAGTGCTACAGCCATGATTTTAAATGATTATAGTTTTGTTTAGTGTTACTTCCAACAGACAAGTTGGTTCCTTTTATCACCCTGCAGCAAATATACCATCGCTTCCTCTCTTTTTCACCCTCTCTGTTGAAAGTAATAGGATAAAAATACAGCTTGTTAGCAAGAAACCACAAAATTGCAGCGTTCTCTGCCATGCTTTCTTACTTTGGAAAATCTAAATGAACAGCTTTACTTCTGATTGTTCCAAAGCACTGAAGACTCTTTCCAAATAGAGTATGATTTTCCTGAAGAGACCGTTTTCCCTTACAGAAAACTTCACCCTGTGATGACTTTTTATTTACTCACAAACTCACTCACGCATTTGCTGAACTGCGTAATCCTAATAGCACTGCCGAGCCTATATCAGCTGACACTGGGTGAAGGCGTTTTACACCCTGAACAACTCATCAGACCATCGTGGGTCCAACACATAGCCATTCACACTTACACCTAGGAGCGATTTGAAACAGCCGATTAGCCTAATGTCATATCTCATATCTTTGACTGTCGGAGGAAACCAGCGTACCCAGAGGTAACCCACGCAAGCACAGAGAGGGTATGCAAATTTCACACAGAAATAGCCTTGACGAGCTCGGAACTTGAACCCAGGACCTTCCTGCTGTGAGGCAGACATCCTAACCACTAAGCCACCTCCCCATCGTCTTGTTGCTATATAAACAGTAATATACTTACACCAAAACACATTAAAATAAACTTGATTTAAAGTGGAACCACTGACAAAGCTGCTGTTATAAAAAAAAAAAATCATCAACACCTTCTAACCAATCGGATTCCAGAATCCAAAAGTGCAGTGTATATAAAATAATATAACATTAGCATTTGGTGTTTCAGTGGCATGATAGTATGTGTAGTGCTACTTCTAGAGTATCAAGGTCAGCAAATTTCCCTTATTCTTACATGCTGGTCCACCTTCTAGATGTACAGTTAGTTAGTACAGCCCATATTTCCATGAGTGGTAATTATTTATATTAATCCTGTAGTCCTTTATCAGTGTCTTCACCTTACACACTTGTAACCGCTAACATGCCTCTGCCATATCAGTGTCAGTGCTATGCCAAGAATGATCCACTACCCTAATATCATCATCTGTGGCCCTGTGGTACTTCCCCTGTCCACAGATAGATCGGAAAGAGAGTTGGTGCATGGCAACAGTTGTAATAATGTTACCAATTCTATACCACTGAAATGTATTCATATGAGGGTGGCATGGTGGTGAAGTTATCTGCACATGCAAGCACAAGGAGAACACAAAGATGCCCTCACTGAGCCCGGGTGTGCTAACCGCTCCTGTGTGACTCCTGTGATGTAACTGTATGTTTATAACTTGTGTATGGTAGAAGCTCCTGCTACTGTGGTTAAATTGTGCACTAAAGGGGTAATTATCAAATGAATGGAAGATGACCCCCAGGACGGCAGGGATACATGCAAATTTAATAATAAATGGCTTCCTTTACTTCATGATAGCCTTATTTAGAATTTTTAAAATCTGGATAATAAAGCTATGAAGCTAGCTAACTTTTCTAGTTCGCTGCCAGAGACAGAATTCATAAATCATGAATGGTTAATTAAATTTTAGTTATCTCGATCACAGAAAGCCCAGATTAGCCTTTTTGCTCCAATAGTTTTGCCAGATGAGTCTGCCGCTTTGTTAGTTAACGGAAGAGTCATTTGCGCCTCACACACTATCATCATTGTTCCACTGTATAAGTGAATACTGCTAATACGACTTCTAGATGTGCAATCATCAAGCAAGAGCCTCTTGATGGCCCATGGAATAGCTGATGGAAGCCATGACAGCACATTGCATTAAAGCAGTTACACTGCATCTGTTCGTTCGCCTGCAGCAGGACTTTTCAACATGGTGCAGCAAGCGTAGATTCCCAGATGAAGGCAGCTGTCGCTGAGCTCGAAGCCTGACATATTCCCAGTTCTGGTCCCTGTGGACTGCCTGTGATCTGCCTGCATCTCACCCGAGACTTTTCTCATCGCCCTCCTCCATGCTTGTCTCTCTCTCTCTCTCCTTCGCTCCCTCGCCCTCGGCCTGTCTCTTTCCCGCTGTATTACCATCCTCCAGCCTTCTGACGAGACTTCACACCCCCACAAACGGCTCCATCTATTCACCTTTAGAGTAGAAATCTGACATCGTGCAATTTTCTTTGCAAGCTCCATATTCTACCTAAAAGATGACTAAAAGGATCTTCATCTTCAGTGTGCATTTAAACCTGCTAGCCAAGTACATTTAATAGATAATTTTAATTATTTGGAATGACGAATAAAGAAAGCATGACTAGCCACATTAGCCTCGGTAGGTGCCATCTCCTTATCATTAAACAATTGCTGAAAGGATTTTAGTGTACGTTTGTCAGTAAAAGATATTGTAAACAAAAGACACACACACACACACACACACACACACACACACAAAGGCTTCCACTTAGCATGATGTCAGGCTAACTGCCAGTGCTAGTTCTTTCACGCATTATTAGTTCCATTAGCCCTGCTTGGATAGACTATTCCTTTGACTGTTGCCGGAGGTATTTAAGGGCGCATTTGTCAACAAACAGAGTGAAGGCCGATGGCGTAGTGATCGAATAAGCGAGCGAGGAAGTGTGCAGACTGGAACAATGGTCCATTATACTTCGGCAGCGAATGATCACCTCCGAGAACAGACGAAGTAGCACCTGTCAGGCTGCATGCTGACAGCTCCATCAGAGCCACTGGGACCTTCTAGGGCTCCTCAGCCTCCTCCTCCATGTCCTCTGCTGCTGTTTGAGTTTTTGTTTGTGTGTGTGTGTGTGTGTGTGTGTATGAGACAGCCCCACTGCTGGGGCCTTCCTTCCTTATTATCAGGGATGATCACTAAAGAAGCAGACTGCTACCTAGCCCTCCCCCATTCTGACTCTTCATGCTCTTACATGTTAACATTTCATCATATAAAATACAAATATCCCATGTAAGAAAAAGAGGGGAGCAAGAAAGTCCTGGGTTCGAGTCTTGGGCTTGGTTCTGGCATTTCTGTGTGGAATTTGCATGCTCTCCAGTGCTTGCATGGGTTTCTTCTGGGTACTCTGGTTTCCTCCAACAGTCAAAAGACATGCACATTACGCTAATTGGCTGTTCCAAATTGCCCCGGGGTGAATGTAAGAGTGAATGGTTGTGTGTATGTAGGCCCTGCGATGGTTTGGCAAGCTGCTTAGGCTGTACCCCACCTTCTCCCAAAGTCAGCTAAGATAGGCTCCAGCCTCCCTGTGACCCTAATAGGATTTGGTAAATGAATGAATGAATGAATGAATGTATAAAGAAAGAGGGAGAATCATATTATACCTTCCTATATTTGTGTATTGTTTCTCCTGAATGGCTTGATTGACTATCTATATATCTATGTTTCTATTTATCTATCTATCTCATAATCATCATCATTCTCTTTGTTCCGCTTAATCCGGGGTCTGGTCTCGGGGGCAGCAGCCTAAGTAGTGAGGTCCAGACTTCCCTCTCCCAGCCACTTCCTCCAGCTCCTCCGGGGGGACCTAGTCCTTCCACCGTTTTTTTTGGGGTGGGGGGTCTCTCTGCCCGAAACACCACACCTGGGAGGTGTTCAGGAGGCATTCTAATCAGATACAAGCCACCTCAACTGGCTACTCTCCATGCAGAAGGAGAGCCTCGCCATGCTGCCAAGAAACTAAAATCTTTATTAGAGCCATGCCCAGATTAGTAGACTCGAGACCTTAGTTTGCAGGGCAAAGAAAACTGACAGGAAATCATGATAACTAGTAGATGCATTGCTCTTACGACACAAAATGGACTCCAACAACCAAGAGGGTCACAATGATCTGTATGTTGTTCAGAAATGTAGAAAATAGGTTAATGTGAGCTGCTAAAGTGATGACAAAGCAAATACAAACTTACCAGTAAAGTGATTACATGCTACTAAACCTAGCAACACAAATTCATGCTAGTCAGTTGTGATACTGTACACATTTCTTGTACGCTGCCAAGCTAAAATAAAAGTCACAGACTCTCATATGTTGTTGGAATGCTTTTAACCTTGATCAATGCGCATAATCTCTTGGCTTTGTTTCTCCAGCTGGTCAGGTCTAGCCTCAGCAACATTAATGTGGCAATAAAATGAATTCAGCTGATGAGCTGAATGTACTGAATGAGCAGGTTATCACATCAGTGGATTTTTTCTTCCCTGATGGCACAGATAGAAAATGGCAACTCAAACAATGAAAGAGTGGTTCCGGCAGCACGAGGAATCATTTTCACATATGTATTGGCACCCCAGAGTTCTGACCTTAACCCTACTGAATGTTTTTGGTATGTGCTGTAAAAGACTTTATTGAGTGGTTAGATTTTTTTTGTTATCAATTCAAGATGTCAGTGAAAAACTAACCAAACACTGGATGAAAAAATGTTGCTTAAGTTTGTTCAAACAATTCCATGGCGATTACGCATATTAAATAATGTGACATTTTTCGGGCCAGGCAGTACAAACTGAACATTTTTTCAACTTTTCTGCTTGAATCAAACTTTCTTTTTCTGTTTTAAATGTTTTAAATATCAGCTTCATTTATTTAACTAAATCTTTACTTTTAAATCTCTTGGAATTGGTCCACGTCCTGAGCTCACCAGCTGCTGACTTGTCTAAACTACTAAGCTTTCACACAATCTTCTCCGGGATCAATAAAGTATTCTAATTCTGATTCTGATAAACTCAACAAAATATTGAATGAAGCCAACAGTTGGTTTGAGCATAATATACTTCTGTCTAAATGTAGCCAAAACTACTTACTGTATAGCCTTGCTGCCATTGCTAATTTAGCAAATTGTTCTGTTTAGTGATGTGATTCATGAAAACAGCCAGAAATGTAACCATTAAATCATATGGCTCGTTCATGTTGCGTATTAGAGGCAGAAATCCCAATTTCTTATTTAATTCTCAGGGTAACCCAAACCCACGAACAGATGTTCGGCTAATTTGCAGCAATTAGCCTACTTCTCTTAATGTTTGTGTTGTGTTTTCATACTCAAAGTCTGGTTTCCTAGAGAGGCCTACTGTGATCTGCTTGGCTACATATGAGTTTTATCTGGATAGTTAGAATCTATTAGCCCATGTACAGTAATACGAGGGATCACAGCGAAAAAAAACAAGGATTTGTTCCTTTATATGCTTGATTTGGACACTGTCCATTACTACTGTCATTACTTTACTTGGTGTGCACTGCAGTGGTGTATGAGCTTCTATTTTTTGGGATTCCATTCCATTATTACTAATAAATGTGTAATTTTTATTGCTGCCTGTCCTCTTACAAATCAGTGATATACAATGGCCAATCAGCAGCAACTCAGTGATGCAGCAACCTTATTGGGTTTCCTGTGGACATGGTATGACCATCCAAATTATGTTAATTGCTTATTGTACTCTGCTCACAAAAATTATTTTAATCTTCCCGAGTGGCGCATCACCAAGGTGCGCCTCTATCTACCTGGAGATCACAAGTTTGAATCCGGATTGATGCCACAGCCATCCGTGACCGGGAGTCCATGGGAGCTAATTGGCCGAGCTCTCACGGGAGGGAGGGATGGCATATGCTCACTTCCCTGTCACTCACAGCGATAACCAGCCAATTATGGGTGTCTGTGAGCTCATTCGTACGAGGGGGTGGATAGCGCTTTCCCTCCGAGTGTGTTAGGTCGCCCCCAAATACGCATGCGCAACAGTTCGAAAAGAGGCGGCTGGCAGCATCACATGTCACGGAGGGGGCATGTGCATGCTTACGCCCCTCCCTGGTCAGTGGTGGTCATGTGATAGGGAAGGCAAAGGTTGATGGGTGGGAATTGGATATGACTTTGATATTTATATATTATATATATATATTTATATATATATTTTGAATAAATATAAATAACAATGGGCGGCATGGTGGTGTAGTGATTAGAACATTTGCCTCACAGAAAGAGGGTCCTGAGTTTTAGTCCTGAGCTCAATGAGGATGTTTCTGTGTAGATTTTGCATGTTCTCCCCGTGCTCATGTGAGTTTCCTCTGGGAGCTCTGGTTTCCTCCTAAAGTCCAAAAACATGCATATTAGGCTAACTGGCCGTTCAAAATTAACCCTGTCAATGTTGTTATTTTATATACTAAAAATTATTATATCTATTTATATTTCTTTTGAATAAATTGAAGGCCAAACACACACACAACCATTCACATTTACACTCACACCCAGGGGCAATTTGGATTAGTTAATTAGCCTAATGGGCATGTCTTTGGATTGTGGGAGGAAAACTGGAGTACCTGGAGGAAACCCATGCAAGCACAGGGAAAACATGCAAACTCCACATAGAAACGCCTTCACTGAGCCTGGGATTTAAACCCAGGACCTTCTTACTGTGAGATAGGTGTGCTAACCAAGCCCTAGTAGTCAGAAGTGAAATGTTTTTTTTTTTTTTTTTAACTGTACTTTTTAAACTAATTTAGAGCTTATTTTAAACAAAGATGCATCTGAAGCCTACACACACACACACACACACACACACACACACACACACACACACACACACACACAGACATGTAGTATGCCTCATAAACATATGAACCCTGGACCATTTGGTATATGCATGAGCTTAAAGACTCAGCAGCTGGTATGCCAGAACGATGTACCCACGTGTGACTTGTCTTCTGTGGTTAGTCGAAAGTGCCGTATCTTTGTTTCCTACAACAGAGAGTTCCTCCTTTTAGCAAAGGCTCCTTTGGGTACTCCTTTAATGTAGTAGTACCCAAAAAAATAATACTTGGACAACTAAGAGTGTTCTGCATTCGGGTCCTATAAATGGCTCTTAAAAGCATTTACTCTTCATCATATTTGAATATTTGAGATATCAGCCATACACAGCCATAGTGTGAGTGGAGAAAGGTGATAAATTGAAATGTGTGGGGGGGGGGGGGGGGGGGGGGGGGGGGGGGGGGGGGGGGGGGGGGGGGGGGGTGCACATACATGTGTGCAATGGTAGTGCCTTTGCAGAACAACTGAGAGCATGCTAGCTGTACTGGCTGGCTGGAAAAACACACACACACGCACACACACACACACATGCATGCAACCACATACAACAGCACCTGCCCAGCTGCCTGTCACTGAACAGGTGGAGTGGAACAGACGGCACTCATGCTTTTAGTTTTCTTTTTCTCACCACTCAGCATGGAGACCCCGACCAGGAAAAGCATGCTCAAAATAAAACCTCATGGGTTGAAAAGGAAAAACATAAAAAACCAACCCTCTTGTTTACAATAATGATGCTGTAGTGTCTACTGTTTAACTGGCACTGGGGGTGGGGTGGGGGGATGGTTGTTGTGAAAAGGAGGAAGAAAATGGTTTCCTGTTGTACAGAACTGCTGCATTTTGTTTATGTGTGTAAGTCTGAGACAGCTGTGCTTTCACAAGCAGTATTGCTTGTGTCATGTGGTTCAAATTGTGTGTGTGTGTGTGTGTGGGGGGGGGGGGTTGTTTGTTTGTTTGGATGGGGCAGAAGACATTCATGTTACCCGCATACGGACATGTAGGTTTCACTTGATTAGAAGTGAGACAGCTGTGAGAGTGTTAAAAGTAGGATCACTCTGAATTAGCGAGATTGGTGTGTATTGAGTGAAGTGTTTTAGTATATATTACACAGGAATGGCATGATTTGATTGGTTCACACACACACTGATATTCTGAGCACTGACAGTAGAAGTGAATAACATTGAAATTTTGTTACAGTTGAAAAGGTGGAAACAAGGTGGTTAACACTCTCCACGATACAGTAATTGGTTTCGCAAATGAATGAATGAACAGCTTTTGTATGATATGGGGAAATATTCTGTCTTGGAGGACGTTATCCACCTTGATATGAATAATTCTTCATATCATACTTTGCCTTATTCAACAATTGCTTAATATGTCCAAGGTAGCAAACCAATCAGATTGTGCCATTCCTGTGTACTATATACTAAGCATATACATATATACTGTGTTTTTATACAAATAATAAAGTCCCTACCATCCAGGTGTCTACACCTCAGGAATCGCTGCTAGTGACCGCATTCTTCATAAACTTTCATGAATATGAACAGTGATCTGATTACGTACAGCTACTGTGTACATGCTAAACCCAGATGACGTTTTTAAACCCACGACTGAATTAGAAAACGTATCTCTGGTTTATCTAAATGAAACATGGTTTTGGCTTCACCTCAAGCGAACACAGACACCCTCGTTATGTGGAAGAGCAGTACACTTCTGGTACAGGCAGCACATGACAAGATTGGTTGAATTTGTCATGTTATGTCCTGTTTCAAATTTTACAGTGGCAGGGAGAGAAATGTTCCTGCCTGCACCGAAGAATGTAACCCTTTTAGATATACTGGGTGGAGAGAATGAGTATTATTCCTACATATAAGCAAGTATATTAGAGTGAAAAGCTTCATGCTGTCAGGGAGTGTGTCTGTTGTCATTTTTTTTCCCAAGAGAAATTGCTCAGACAGCAGAGGTGACATATAAAATCGCACTGATGGTGATTTTTAATCAATTTGTCTGTCTGAAAACCAAGAGGAGTGAGCACAAATGTGTGGGTCACTGGGAAATGGATTGGGACACCCAAACCTACATTGGTAGTAAGAAAGAAGAAGAAAAACTTCAGCACACTTTGGGCATTTAACTCTATGTAATCGCTTGAAACGACTCTATCACTGATAGCATGCACAGATCTACAGCAGGGGTGACCAATCCTGTTCCTGGTGATATACCTGCCTAAAGACTTTAACTCCAACCCTAATGGGACCCATCTAACAAATCCAGTCATCACGTTAAGTCTTCATTTCCAAGTCTTAAGTCTTGATTAGATCATTGGATGGTGAGGTGGGCATAATGAGGGTCAGAGTGAACATCTTCAGGAAAGTAGATCTCCAGAAACATAATTGTTGACCCCTGGTCCACAGGCTGTGCTGAAAAGAAATCAGCCCCATCTTCGCTTCTTCTTACTATTCCATGTATTTTAGCATTGTTTGTGTTTCTATTACACTTGATTCCACAAAAAATCTGCTGGAAGGTATTTGTTACATGTTTACCGCAGTGAATGGTGGGATAATATTTAACAATTATATACCAAAGGTGAGGTGGATTTCACTTATGGAAGAGCAAGAGTATTCAGAATTCCAGTCACATCCACCAGCCCTGAAGTGCATGATTGTTTATTGATATAAAACAGTGGGGAGATTGGAACCTATCTCAGTTGACACTGGGTGAAGGCAAGGTACACCCTGAACAGCTCTGCCAGACCATCACAAGATAAACACATACACAACCATTCACACTCACTCACACCTAGGGGCAATATGTAACAGACAATTAGTCTAGAGTGCATGTCTTTGGACTGTCGGAGGAAACCAGAGGACTTGGAGGAAGCCCACAGAAGCACTGGGAAAACATGCAAACTCCACCAGGCAACATCCTCAAACCTTGGACCTTCTTGATGTGAGTTGGACGTGCTAACCACTACCCCACAGCTGTGTTACTGGCTTTTATATTCATTTAAGAATAATTTCATAGTAAGAAATGTTATCTTACATTTTCTTTATTCATTTTTCTGTGTATTTAAAGTTATTAAAAACAGGAAGAGGTGAACTAGAATAAAATTTTGTCTGCAGATATAATACCAGTTTTTAATAACATATGTGAAATTGACTTTGATTGGTCCAAAAGTTTCCGAGATATAAAGGTACATAGAAAATTCATTAAGTAATTAATATCTCCTACTTAGTGATGATGATTGCAATAATCTACATCAATATGCTAAAAACATAAGTGAAATTCACTTTGATCGGCCCAACAGTTTTTGCCCTATTAACAGCTGAAAAGTTAGCTGGAATAATATTAATAAGAACCAGTAAAATCCACCCAACAAGGAATATGAAGCTTAAACAATGTGTTAACATACAAGTGCAAGATACAAACCCAAGATACTGTGTAATATGTGCATGGCATAACAGCCCAGAAGGGCAAGTAAGAAGAATGTGAGGACGGAGGATGTTGTGGGTGTGTGACATTTACATTTACCAAGGATGACATTAAGTAAGGAATAAAACACAATGTGGTGTACTGTTACAGGAAAATAAATAATGCATGTTATCATAAATAATGTCTTAAAGTGTTTTATTCCTCATCGACCACAACAATTTGAGAATGTTAACATTTTAAATACTTTATTAAAGACCAACCGTCTCGACAATGTGACACTGGTCATTTCTCTTAGTCTTGATTCTGATTCCATTGGTTATGGCCTTGACTGTGACCCGGTCTTGAACCAAACAGTAGTGCAAAGTCTTCCGCCTCACAGCATGTCCTGGGTTCATGTTCCGGGCAAGGGCACTTCAGTGTGGAGTTTGCATGTTCTTTCCATGCTTGCGTGGGTTTCCTCTGGGTGCTCCAGTTGAGAGTGGTGATAGTGGGGATTGAACCGCTGACCTTCGGATCAGCAACCCATCGTCTTAACCACTAAGGCACCACTGCCCGGATTTGCAGGAATAAGTGGTTTGACAAATAAATGATCAATAAGTGGTTTGATAAATAAATATCTCAGCCTACACTGGATGAAGGCGGGGTACACCCTGAACAGCTCAACAGACCATTGCAAGGCAACATACACAACCAATCACGCTCACACTCACAGCTAGTGTCAAATTTGAACAGCCAATAAGCCTAATGTGCATGTACTGTCGGAGGAAACCAGAGTACCTGGAGGAAACCCATGAAAACACATGGACAACATGCAAACTCTTTATAGAAATGCCCTTGCTGAGCCCAGAACACGAACCCAGGGCCTTCTTGCTTTGAGGCTGATGTGCTAACCACTACGCCACCATGCCGCCCATTGAAAAAGTTCAGTGACTTAAATAAACATAAAAAAATAATTTAATATCTAAATGGCTTTTAAACTATTGCCACACCGACTTACACCAAACGCACACTAACTCTATTTCTTCTTCTTATTTACAATAATGTGATTCATAAAGTCAATTAAAATTAGTTATTTTATAACTGAGTATAATGTAAGGCTTATGTATTACTCATGTCCATAATTACCACCTCTGTCAAGGTATTTCAGTATGACGGAGGTCAAGCACATTAATTATATCTCTTTTAAATACAATAAAAGGTAATGGGAGCCCTTTGGTAAAATGCTGCAGAATTCACAATGCCTAAATGAAGTTATCATTTTTATTAATGTTCTTCTATTCTTCTTCTTCATCTATTATAAATCTTACAGGGAATCTATTTTACTGAGTGGTCAGGTTTTTCTGAAAATGGCCTGCCGTTATCGAGGGCAATTTTAAAATGAAATTGCATGTCCCTCTCTCTCTCTCTCGCTCTCTCTTTTTTTGGTGATACCTTAATCAGAGTTGTCGTGAAAGCCTGGCCTTGTTCAGTAACTTAATAGATGGAGCCCATTTATCACTGAAGACTGTGGCAGAGGAGAAAAACGACACGAGCCTTAACACTGGCAGTATTAATTACTATTTAATTATAAAACCTTGGCCCATAAATAAAAATAAAAGGGGGTATTCATGAGGCATTTATGGAAATCCACTAGGGATAGAAGACAAGGGCATTTTGGTGAGATAGATAAATCACACAGTACTGAGCCAGTCTCTTGAGCTCGAGAGTTTAGAAAATTTAAAGGAACTCCCCCCACCCCCCTAAAAAAGATTGGTAAAGACAGAAACAAAGCATATCAGAAGAGAAAGCAGATAAAGTTCCAACTAAAAAAGGAGCACAATCACAGAGATAGCCTTGTTTGAAATGTTCTATTGAAATGCAAATAGCGTGTTCTGAACAATGTTTCCTGTTGGTGCATTCAAAGTAGGCTGGAGCATTTGAATCCCAAGCAAATAGACTCGGGACATTACAAAAAGATTTTACTACGTCTTGGAAGAGTTTCAGCGTCGATACAAAAAACAAAACACCCCTTTCCATTCTGTTCTATAATAGATGCAGTTTTAGTTAGGGTCTGTCATTATTTATCAGCACAAAAGCCTTGTGGAAATGGGTAAGCATGGCCTTTTCTTTTAAATAAAAACAACAACAACAACTAATTTTTTTTCATCTTTTCAATTAGAGTAATTTGCTGTATGAAGCCTTTTTTCTAACAAAGTTTTGTTGTTGTTGTTAGAACCTCTTGTGTTCATAAATAAAATGTTTAAAATTTTATAAAGTATGGGCTAGGGCTGATTTCTTTCCAGCCCAGACTCTACATTCAACACTGTATCACTGATTTTTAAAGTGAAATGAAAAGAAAGCGGGCAGCACCATGGCATAGTGGTTAGTGGTTGGCCATTTCTATGTGGAATTTGCATGTTCTCCCCATACTTGTCTGGGTTTCTTCCGGGTTTTACTCCGGTTTCCTCCAACAGTCCAAAGGCATGCACATTAGGCGAACTGGTGGTTCCACCCTCCCCATGACCTTAGTAGTAGGTTGAACTGGTTCGGAAAATGAGTGAGTGAGAGTGAGTGAAAGGAAAGCCTTCCAAACTCTTATGTTACACTAAAATCTTATATATTTTCATCATTTTTATCATTCAAAGCATGTGGTCATGAGAGCGAATTCACGAGAATTGGATGTGGATGTTTCAGTTCTAATAAGGCAAAATAACAACAATAATAAGAGCACATAGATATTAAACTAACAAATCACATGTAAACTAATAAACTTCTGAATAAAATAAAACTAGGCACATCTACACATAATACTTCACTACATTTACATATATCACACCGGCAACTACTTGTTTACATGAACCGTTATATACGGTAGACCATTCTAATGCAAACAGTTTCATGTTTACAGCCTTTTCTGTGTCTGTCACATCTGACTTTTTGTGGTACAATCCACCACCTTGTGTGAGGATTTTTTTTTTTGCTTTTGTTTTTCATAGAAGAAATATACAAACAAACAAAAATACAATGTAAATGCCAAATAAGCATCCAGGACATCTTTTCATTTTACTGCAACACTATATAACATTATATATATTGGGGGCAGTGGTGTAGTGATTAGTGTGCTGGACTCATGATCGAGAGGTCATGGGTTCGAATGCCAAGGTCTTAACCCCAAGTGTGCCTCTGTCCACCCAGCACTATAAGTGGGTACCACTAAAAATACTGGGAAGGTAACCTGCGATGGACAAGTGTCCCATCCAGGAGGAGTTGAATTCCTAGTCAATTCATGCTACAGAAATCAGGATAAGCTCCGGCATAATGAGCCAGTTGGCTTAGGTGTAAAAGGTCCAACAGACTTTACCTTATATAGCATGATTGGAGTTTTGAAACACGTGATCTAAAAAAAGATCAGTCTTGCATGGTGTTTCCTCGGTATCAGTATTGTAAAGAGTGGGCGCTTGTATGTATGTGTAATGATTTTATGCCTGTAATAACCACTCGTAATAAAAGACCAACTGTAAATTTAATGTTTGACTGCATGTCACTGTTCTTAAATTCTTATCTAAAGTTTATAACATCTCCCTGTCTTTCACAAGCTCAATCACTCACTCATTTGTTGAACCGTTTATTCCTACTGGAGTAAGGAGTACTCTGGAGCCTGTACCAGCCGACACTGGGCAAACATCTCACCAAACCATTGCAACTCATACACAACCATTTAAACTCGCATCCACACCTTGGGGCAATTTGGAACAGCTAAATTAGCCTAATGTGCAAGTAATTGGACTGTACGAGCACATGCAAACTGCGCACAAAAAAGTAGCGCCACTGTGCCGCCCAGTAAGTATACATATATAAGTATACTACCTATATACATACTACATATATATAAATAAATTTTAAAAATAAAAATAAATACACACACACACACACACACACACACACACACACACACACACACACACACACACACACACATATATATATATATATATATATATATATATATATATAAATATATACATACGTTTAGTAATGACATTTATGAAAACTTTATTTCATGTGACATTTTGAATCACCTTTAAAGTTCACAAATGGGTGTTACCCTAGCCACAAGAGAAAAAAAAAAGACCTGACACCAACTTCAAATCTTGGGAGCCATGTTACTTCAGATGAAAGACTGACTTAGGCCTTTCATCTGTAGGGAAAAGGTCACGAATACCCTTGTGTACCATATCAGATCCTGATAGTTATTTCAAATCTGTTTAATCTGTAGCAGGATTGTAACTTGACGAAATGTGCAAAGGAAGGGTAGGAATGTCACTAGGCGTACATTTAAAAGCGGTTTGTTTGTTTTTCATGGGGAATTCAGGCTGCCGGGGCTTTATCAGCTGAGAGAAATCCTGGTCTGGAAGCAACACTGTGAAATCGTTCTCTTTGAGGAACGTAAGGAGGCTGATACAGAGCCACTGACTGAGTTAATGAACTCAAAGGGCACTTGAGATTTATTTTTATGCAGATATGTATCTGGGACAAGGTTGCATTGACCATAAAGAACTTGATCTTCTTGATTCAATGGCCTTGACTGTTTTTACAGCATCTGATGACTATATCCAGAGCGACTTGCATAAGCGCTCTGTAGTTTCCATCAAATACTTAACCTGACGCTAGTACAAAGTGGTTAATTCGAGGGTGGGCTGAAACGTTCATAGACTGGATCAGGATGAGAACTTCTATACCAAAGGGTATTCAAGCACAACACAGAATGAAGAAGTGTGTAGATCGCAGGAATGACTATATTAAATAGTTAACCACATTTGGTCAGATTTGACCATTGCATCCTGGTCAGCCTATGAATTTTCCAGCCCACCCTCGTACTAGTTAATAGAGAAGAAAAACATCCATACAACCGTTCCATCCTTACTAGGGTTGTGGGGAGGCTGGAGAGTTGCCATTGTGTTGCCTGTCTGCAAAGCTGGATCGACATATAGGGATCACTATGTATCATCTTTCGTCATCATCACACTTAAATCTAATCCTTAACTGCTCCTCAATCAGGCAATGTATTTCATCCAAACTTTTACAGAATCTTATTTACCTCATACTATTGTTCACCTCCTATCTGGATTTTAATCAATTCTTTTTAATTACTGTTTAGACCGCCAGAAGATGTTCATTCCACCACCTGAGTGCCAGGACAGGGAACAGTTTTGGTGCATGTCTTCCTTGTATTCTGAGAGATGGCACGTCAAGTCAAGTCAAGTCGTGCTAGAGGCTCAAAGGGAATGTGGTGCAGTGTGGGGGCTTGATAAGTGCCTTCAGCTAGGATTGGGCTGGTCTGTTTTTTTGGCTTTGTATGAGGGGATGTGGGAGAACTTTTCAGTGCATTATCTATTTGTGATGACCAAAAAAGGATCGTTTTGGCAGTAAAACCATGTGGGTGCTTTTGCCTTTGCTTATGCTCTTAAGTACAGCCCTGGGGCACAGATTGAGATTTCTATGAGCACTTTCTCTCCAAGATACAGTTCTCCTTCCAGGTAACACTATGTATGTAAAGCTTGAATCCCTATATGTCTGTACACATTCACTATATACAACATGGTTTTGTTAGTGTACGCAAAAAATATATTTATTATTATTATATAGCAGGCAGCATAGTGGCATTTTGTATGCAGTGTTCACCTGATAGCAAGAAGGTCCTGGGTTTGAGTTGTTCTCCTTGTGCTTGTGTGGGTTTCCTCCAGGTGATTTGGTTTCCTCCTACAGTCCACAGACATGCACATTAGGCTAACTGGCTGTTTCATATTGTCACTAGGTGTGAGTGTGAATGGGTGTGTGTGGCCCTGCGATGGTCTGGCGAGCTGTTCAGGGTGTACCGCACCCTCCCCCAGTGTCAGCTGAGATAGGTACAGCCCTCCCCGTGACCCTAGTAGGAGTAAGCAGTTCAGCAAATAAATTAATAAATGAATAAATAAATAAATATTAGCTCTGTGATGGCCTGGTGAGCTGTCCAGGGTGTACTCTGCCCTCGCCCAGAGTCGGCTGAGATGGGCGCCAGCCTCCCCGTGACCCTAATTAGGATTAAGCGGTTCAGAAAATGAATGATGAATGAATGAATAAATAAATATTATGTAGCACATTGGTGTTGTGGACGTTACGTATAAATACACGTTAGGCTAACTGGCTGCTCTAAATTGCCCTTAAATGTGAGTGTGTGTGTGTGTGTGTGTGAATGGTTGTGTGTGTGTTGGCCTTGTGACCCTTGGTGTACTTTGGCTTCGCCCAGGGAAGGCTGAGATAGCCTCCTCGCGACCATAGTTTGAGAAAGCGGTTTGGTAAATAAGTGAGTGAGTATATTATAACTAGGGACCATGTTTCCACTCTTGCTGACTCAGAAAGCCTTGTGCCTGGATTAATAGAACCCATTAAAAACAAAGAAGACCCTTGTGGACCTGTGCAAATACCACACCTTAAGTGTAACCTAAAAGGAACCATTATAGTGTTTAGGATGCGTTAAATTTCCATATTGTTCCGACTTGAATCATTTATAACCTGTGTTAATGGGGGTTTTGCTCTAAAAAAAGTGCAGCAGTAATAGTTTTAGTAATATACTATAACATTTTGTCTTATTAGACACCCGTTCATAATATTTTGTAGAGGTTGCATCAACCTCTTTTATGTTAGTTGTCCATTAAGAGACCATCGAAATGCTATTTCTCTGTACGCGCTTATTACAATTACAAAATGAACAAGCTTCCCATACGAAACACTTAGTGCTTGCTGATCAGGCTGTGGAAATGTTGCCTCAATTCACTTTGCATCATCATTGAAAACATGAAATGAATTAATGGGATCTGTCAAATAAAAGCCCTTTTAACTGTTATTTAACCTTATATCCAGAATCTACATCCAGGCATATTCACATTCACTCCTATACTGTAAAGGATATACATACTGTAAGGGATTTATCACTGTGGATGGGACCATTCATTGGATGGATCCATGCCATAGCATGAGAGACGTTAAGAAGCTGTGTCAATTATTGCAAATACTGCTAGGTCTATCACTAGTGCTGAGGTCACCGAGGTAGTTAAAAAGCTCCTCGGTGGCCGGGCTCCGGGGGTGGATGAGATCCGCCCTGAATACCTCAAGGCTCTGGATGTGGTAGGACTGTCTCGGTTGACGCGTCTCTGCAACATCGCGCGGTTATCGGGGGCCGTACCTCTGTATTGGCAAACCGGGTAGTGTGAGTGATTAATTACATTACTTAAAGATATGATGTAATTAATCACTCACACTCACTCTCTCATTTGACGAAGCTCTTAATCCTATTGGGGTCGTGGGAAGGGTGGAGCCTATCTCAGCCAACACTGTTCAAGGTGCACTGAGGCTAGGTACACCCTGAACATATCGCTTGACCATTGCACTGCCAACACACACACAGCCATATAGCCTGGTTCGACATATAGTGGTGCTGAACTGCTTTATCCTACTAGGGTAGCAGGAAGGCTGGAGCCCACCAGCAAGACCATCACAGGGCAACACACACAACAATTCACACTCACACGCACACCTAGGGGTGATTTATTCATTCATTCATTCATTTTCTAAGCCGCTTAATCCTAATTAGGGTCACAGGGAGGCTGGCGCCCATCTCGGGCCACTCTGGGCGATGGCAGGGTACACCCTGGCCAGCTTACCAGGCCATCATACAACTTCACACAGAAACATCTGAGCCCGGGAATAGAACCAAGTCCTTCTTGCTGTGAGGCAGACATGCTAACAACTGCACCACCATGCTGAAGGGCTATTTAGAACAGCTAATTAGCGCATCCTTTTTTGGACTGTCGGAGGAAACCGGAGTACCTCGGAGGAAATGTGCCCATGCAAAAAAAAAAAACATGCAAACGGCACAAAAATGCCCTTGCTGAACCCAGGACCTTCTTGCTGTAAGGAAAATGTGCTAACCACTAAACCACCATGCCAGTGCTTTCATTGCAACCCTGAAATTGTAGTATATTTCATTCATTCATTCATTTTTTGAACCACTTAATCCTAATTAGGGACATGGGGAGGCTGGTGCCCATCTCAGCCGACTCTGGGCGAGGGCAGAGTACTCCCTGAACAGCTCGCCATCGCAGGGCAGAAACACACTGACGGCTATGCAACCTACTCTTGACGAAAATCAGCAATGGTTCTTTTACATTCCTCTCACCACAGAGAGTGAGAGACATGTCCGCCCTTTGATGACCCAGTTAGCTGCACTGGGGAGACAGCAGTGACAACCCAGTGACAGTGGGGCTTGTACTCCCGACCTTGGGATCAATGATCCAGCACCCTACCACCGGGCAACCACTGCCCCGTATTATATTTACTTATATATAAATGAAGACATAAAAAATAAAGAGTAATGAGTTGTTTTCTTTCACGTAAACAAGTTATTGCACACTAATAGCAGCCACTGTTTCTGGAGTCTCAATCTTTTCTCTTTTGAGTATAATTCTGGTCGTGGTGAAGAGATATCACAAAGATCCCTGCCCTAAAAACTTCCATATATGGCTTGTATGATTCATTCCATATACATATGGCATCTGTCCTACACACTCCTGCGTAAGTCATTACTATGGAAGAGATAGTTAGAATGAGAGCGGTTATATTAGACCTACTGTGACAAACTGTTGCTGAGCTGCTGTTTCTCCATTCCAATATGCGAAGGATTATTAAAGAAAGTCAACACCCACTCCCCCCATGGGTGGCACGATGGTGTAGTGCATGTGGGCCTCAGCAAAAAAGTCCTGGGTTTGAGTCGGGCTCAGGGAGGGCGTTTATAAGTGGAGTTTGTTCTCCTCACGCATGCATGGGTTTCCTGTGGGTACGTACCCAGTTTAGCATTGTAGCATTTCAGAAACCACTTTTAATGACCGAAGCACTGTGGACATTTTGGGTTTCAAATGAAAACCTGATGTATTTATTGCACTGTAGGTCAGAAAGATTGGATCGTCTATGGAAAGTTTCCAGCTGGATTTAAGGACACAAAATCAAATGCCGTGCCAGTATGGCAGTAGCTAAGTAGCTAATTTCATCATAAAACTACAAAAGACAACAGCAAAGCTTCCATTATGTCCTCCGAACAGCTTGATCAACCGACCTCCTCTTAATTTTTCCACACTGCTTGTGAATTTCACCACTTAACCTCAGAAATCCCATTTAAAAACTGTCCCAGTGTCACGGGGCTTTTTTCTTTGTTGTTGCCAGTGGCTTTTAATGCTGTGCCTAGACTTACTTCAGGCATGTCTCTCAAACCAGATGTTTCCTCTCATCTGTGTTCACATTGGCACAGTAAAGCCTGGAAGAAGCCCAGCCAAATAAGTGAAGGCCAGGCAGCATAAAACCAGAGCTTTGGGTCGTAGGATTTATTGCATGGTTCAGGGTGCCAGAGACTTGATTGTGAACCAAAAACCATGTCACTCTAAGAGAATAATGTTTATATTTAGACTGGGTTTGTGGTAGGGTTTGTATGAATGCCAGCGCTCTGGGTTTTGGTGCTCCCGACTGCACTGAAGCAGCTCTTGATGTTCCTGTTAAAGCCGAGAGAGGGCCGGTCGAGCTAGCGGGACCTGTGGTACTTGTAGGGAGTTCAGTCTGGTCTTTTGTGATAAAGGATCAAAGTATTGCTATTGCTGAGGACTAATGGTCTGCGCTTACAGGGCTTGTCACCAGGTGATCAACGAGCATTTCCTGCACCACAGGAAGTGCACCACACAGCCCATTACACCGAAGAGATAGTGTATCTCTTCTAAACAGCCACTTTTGCTGATTAAGTTTAGAGGATGTTTATATTTGTTTCATGTTTGGTGACATGAATTTCTTGATCAATGACATAATCATACATTATTATTCATTCATTTTCTAAGCCGCTTAATCCTAATTAGGGTTGCAATAAGGTTGGCGCCCATCTCAGCCGACTCTGAGCGAGGGCAGGGTACACCCTGGACAGCACGCCAGGCCATCATACAGCATAATCATACATTATACATTTTTTTTTATCCTTTCATAGTCACATTTTTGTGTACTCTGCCCTCGTCCAGAGATGGGCGCCGGCCTACCCACGACCCTATTTAGGAATAAGTGGTTCAGAAAATGAATGAACGAATGAGTCACATTTCTGTTCCCCGCAAATTACATATATATCACATATCACATATACATATAAATATATTTATAGCCCTGCGATGGCCTGGCAAGCGGTCCAAGGTGTACTCTGCCCACGCCCAGAGTTGGCTGAGATGGGCGCCTGCCTCCTTGTGGCCCTAATTAAGATTTAGTGGTTCAGAAAATGATAATGATGATATATATTTATAGTTGTTTCATCTCACTCACTCATTTGCCGAACCACTTAATCCTATTAGGGTTGTGGGGAGGCTGGAACCAACACTGGGCAAAGGTGGGGTACACCCTGAACAGGTCACCATTTATCATAGTGCCAACACACACAGCCATTCACACTCACACTCGCACTCACAGCTAAGTGTAATTTAGAACAGCCACTAATGTGCATGTCTTCGGACTGTAGGAGGAAACCAGAGTATACAGAGGAAACCCACGCAATCAAGGGGAGAATATGCAAACTCCACACAGAAACACCCGAGCCCAGGACTCGAAATGAGGACCCTCTTGCTGTGCGGCGGACGTGCTAACCACTGCACACCCGACCCGCTCTAATATACAATAAGGATATTTTTTAAATCTTGGTGTTTATAAATTGATCCAAGCTGATGCTATGCTGATTAGAATAATTCTTATCTCTGGAGCACAGGTTTGTTCTAACCACCATTGCACTCCCACCCTGAGAGCTCAGAGTCACGGACAATCCAAGATGGAGCATTGTGCCCACACCAACAGTCCCTCAATACTTTTGGAAAGAACATACAGTAATAGCCTCGGGGATAATACCCATAAACCAGCCGAGGCCTGTGCACTACAAATGTGCCAAAGTACAGCAAAGCTGTTTGAGAGAAGACAGGCAAGTGCTTGAATGTGACACTTTCTCTTCTGACATTTGAACAGATAATTCAGTCTTGCACAACAAAGGTTTTTATATTTATTACAGGAAAGTTCCTGGTGCAGTCTTTAAGATTTGGGATAATCTACAGTGTGTAATGAGGTGGTACGGTGGCACAGTGGTTAGCACGTCCACCTCACAACAGCAAGGTCCTGAGCTGGAGTCATGTGCTTGGGTGTTTATGTGTGAAGTTTGCATGTTCTCCATGTTCTTGCTTGGGTTTCTTCCAGGTACTTCCTGCTTCCTCCAGCAGTCCAAAGACATGCACATTAGGCTAACTGGTTGTTAAAAATTGCCCCTAGGTGTGGATGTAAGTATTAAGGGTTGTGTGTTGCCCTATGATGATCTGGCGAGCTGTTTGAAGGTGCACCCCCCCCTTGCCCAGTATTGACTGAGATAGGCTCCAGCATTCCTGTGAACCTTAAGGATTAAGTGGTTTCAAAAATGAACAAATGCTGGAATGTTGGTATACTAGATTTCAGTTCAACGTTAAAACATATAAGTCTCTGACATCCATATCTGTGTGTGAACCTGAAAAACTAAATACAGAACTTCATCCTGCAGTATGTAAAAACGTCCTTCATGACACATGAATAGTCTCAGACTGTTAATGCCAGGAAGGTAGCCATAAAAACGTTGACCATGAGAGGTTCTTCAGAGGTAAGAGGGTGAAGTGGCCCTGTCGTTTTAAGTGGAGCAAACCTTATCTTTCCACTCCAAATATATAAAGGGCAAATGGAGCATAATCTTCCAGTGCAGCCACCCCCAGTTCCTTTATTTTAGTTAATGTAAAATGGGCGATTGTTGTCTGCTAGACACAGATGGCAGGTTTAACAGGTTATAAATTCTAAAAATCTATGCTTGGTTGCCATGGTAATCCCAAGCTGTAACACTATAACGTTGCTGCTTTATGCCAGAGCTTTAATGCTGATGATTAACAGATGAGTTTAAATTGGGTGTTGTAGTTTTGGGAAACCATGAATGTTGGTAGCGTACTTCCTGCTTTCTGCGGAGAAAATGTTCCGCTGGCTTCCAAAAGCTCACTCCTCAATCATTTACCAGATTTACCATTTAATCCTATTGGGTCATGGAAAGTCTGGAGCCTATCTCAGCCGACACGTGGTGAAGGCACCCTGAACAGCTTGCCAGACATCTGCAGACCCAACTCACACAACTATTTACTGTACACTCACACCTAGGGACAATTTGGAACAGACAATTAGTCTAATGTGCATGTCTTTGAACTGTAGGAGGAAACAAGAGTATGTGGAGGAAAATATGCAAACTACACAGAGAAATGCCCTTGCTGAGCAGGTAATTTGAACCCAGGACCTTCTTCCCGTGAGGTGGACATGCTAACAACTACACCAAGTCACTTTGTTTCAAGATGGATGACTTTGAGGAGCAGCAAGTTTCTTTCTGTAGCCATGAAATTGCAATAATTTACCTGGAATACTAAAGCACCCGCGCCCAACAACAAGATGTGTGCTTTTATGAGCTCGGAACAGTGATGTAATCTTCACGCAACCTTTGAAGATGGTGTTTGTGCATTTAGTACGCTGGAATCTTTAGTCATTTAAATATGAGTGTGTCCTAGTTTCCTGTACGCACGGTATGAGTTCTGTCAAGACTTCGTGATAAGCGTTCCTATTAGAAGGTTAATACAATCTTGGGGGTTCTTGAAATAACTAATAGGTGGGACTCTCACCTCACCATAAGAAGGTCCTGGTTGAATCCTGGGCTCGGTGAAAGCATTTCTGTATGGAGTTTGCATGCTTTCCCATTGCATGTATGGGTTTCATCCAGGAACTCTGGTTCCCTCTGACAGTCCAAAGACATGCACATTAGGCTAACTGACTGTTCCAAATTGACCCTAGGTGTGAGTGTGAGTGTGAATAGTTATATGTGTTTTAGCTCTGTAATAGTGAGGTGAGCTGTTCAGGGTGTAAGCCGGCTTCACCGGGTGTCAGCTAAGATAGGCTCCAGCCTCCCAGCGCTCCTGACAGGATTAAGCGGTTCAGCAAATGAGTGAGTGAGTACTATTACTGTACTTGTGTGGCACAATGGGTGGTGTGGTTAGCATGTCTGGCTCACAGCAAGAAAATCCTGGTTTCGAGCCCTAGGCTTGGTGAGGGTATTTCTGTGTGGTGTGCATGTTCTCATGTTTCCACCGGTTACCTCTGACATTCCAAAGGCATTCACATCAGGCTAATTGGCTGTTCCAAATTGCCCCTAGGTGTGAGTGTGAATGGTTGTGTTTTCAGAGTGTACCCTGCTTTTGCCCAGAGTCGTTTGAGATAGACTCCAGCCTCCCTAATAGGATAACATGGTGAGTGAATGTAAATGATTTCAGATATGTGCCTTCATTGATATTGTCTGTAGTTATTACATGTATGACAGAGAGGGGCATCTGTGCTGCATGTGGATTGCAGGCTTTCAGAGTTACAGGCTTGAAGAGCAACAAGCACTGTAATTGAAATGACTCCCAACTCACTGTTGGCTACATCAGAAAATCAGTCGCGCTTTGTAGCACACTAATACAGGAAATGGGATCTGTGAAGCATATGATTTCATACCTTATATAGCTCACTCCTCATTGTATGAAAGTGGTCCTATTCTGTGACATAAACACTTTTTCATGGACTGACCATCATCAGTGCGAACTACACCTTATTCACTGTATTGCCCTCGACAGCCAGGGCATCATGTCCATTTTGTACCTATTCACTACTGATTGCAGTGGATATTTGTTCACCGTGCTTGCAAATATGATGAGCTGATGTATGAAATACAGTGATATGTAGTGAGTAGGCTGTTATTTTTGACATACAGAAAGGGACAATGATCTCCACTCCAGTCCTAACGACTCATGGTCCTGCGATTTCTTCCTACACTGACACATTTGCTCCAGCACATGACAGACTTGATGATCTGTATCGGGGGTGTTAGTGCAGGAAACACTTGAAACTGTGAAGAACACTGAGTCCACAGGACTGGAACCAAGACACCCCTGCAGTGTCTCTTATTTCGGAAATGTGATATAACCAAAGAGGAATACATTATTCATACTGAACAAATAAACAAATAAATACAAATAGGAGCTATTGTGCTATTTGATGCAACACAAAAGTCACACAACTGGGAGGTTGATGATCGCTCACTAGTTTTCTGTTTACCCATGCTCAAAAGTAAATCAACAAATTAACAACATTATCATCATCACTTGTTCATTTCCTGAACCACTTAATCCTACTATTAGGGTCACCGAAAGGCTAGAGCCTATGTCAGCCGACACTGGGCGAAGGTGGGGTATACTCTGAACATCTTGCCAGACCATCAAAGGCAACACACATCCATTTACACTCGCATTCACACCTAGGAGCAATTTGGAACAGCCAGTTCGCCTAATGTGCATGTCTTTGGACTGTTGGAGGAAACCAGAGTACCAGAAGATGCAAGAACAGGGAAAACATGCAAACTCATGCAAAGCTGGGACTCAAACCTAGGACCTTCTAGCTGTGAGGTGGACGTGCTTGCAAATACGCTAACGTTTCACCCACACTAACAATTATGAATATAAGAAACATTGTTTAGATATGAATACAAATCCTTTGCAGTCAGTGACTGCATGTCTGGAACCCCGAAACATTATGAAATGCTGAGTTTCTGTCTCGAGATGATTTGCCAGGACTTCTACAGCTGTCATCAGTTATCAGTTGTTTGTGAAGCTTTCTGCCTTCACTTTGTCTTCAGTAAGTACAAAACATGCTCAGTAGGGACTTTGACCCTCAGAAGAGTCAAATGCAAGTTATGGCTGTACCATTATTTTCTTGGTAACTGACCTCCCAGGTTTAGTATTAATATACTTAAAACATGAACCTGGGTTTCGGAGTGGACAGTAGTGGTAGCTGATATGTTTCTATATGCGAGTGTGTCAGAACTGGATCAAATATGTTTCGGTTTAGAGAGACTAGCATAGATGTAGTTTAATAAAAGTGCATCTAATTTACAAGAGAAGAGCAAATAGCATAAACATTGGAGTGGACATTCAGCACCAGGATCCAGCCAGTAATGTGTGATTATTATTTAAAGTACATTTATTTATTTATTTATAAATTTCTGGATATTTTTCTGACAATTATCCTGCTTCAGAAATAATTTCAGTTAGAAAACTTAAGAAATATAAAGTGAAAAACTCAGTTTTAGCCTGTATATTTCCAAGACAAAAAATAATTATATAACATATTACATTCCAATATGTGTTTTTACTGTACATGGCGGCACGGTGGGGAAGTCTTTAGCAAGTTCACCTCACAGCAAGAAGGTCCTGGGTTTGATTTCTGGGCTAGGTGAGGGCATTTCTGTGTGGAGTTTGCATGTTCTTTCCATGCTTGCTTGGGTTTCCTCCAGGTACTCTGGTTTCCTCCAACAGTCCAAAGACACGCACAGTAGTCTAATTGGCTATTCCAGATCGCCCCTAGGTGTGAATGTGAATATGAATGGTTGTGTGTGATGGTCCGATAAGCTGTTTCAGGGTGTACTCCAGCAACCCTAACAGGATTAATCAGTTCAAGCAAATGACTCGGAGACTTACCCAAAGCGACTTGCAGCTGTAATTGCCGCAAAAGGTGGCTCTACAAAGTACTGACTTTAGGGGGGTGAATAGGTATGCACGCTGAAGTTTTCTGTTATTTTGTCCTATTTGTTGTTTTCTTCACTTAAAAAAAAAAATCACTTCTTCAAAGTTGTAGGCATGTTTTGTAAATGAAATGATGCAAATCATCAAACAGTCTATTTTAATTCCAGGTTAGGCCCCCAACCATGCTAAGACCCCTGGGCAAGTAGTTGGTATGAACTACAGTCCCATCCAGAAGGGAACAAATTCGTAGTCATTTCACACTACAGAAACCAGGGTATGCTCTGGCCCTGATGAGCCAGTAGGCTCTGGTGTAAAAGCCCAGCAGACTTTTCTTATTATCATTATTCTTATTTTTTTGTGTGAAGATAGCATATCTAAGCAACTAATGATGATGATATATCAAGGTAGTAGTATGTCACTCGTACGGTAGTTTTATGTAGCTAAGTTACTTTTTCTGTCTATCAAGTCTATGGGTTTTATTACAACAATGAAAACATCCCTTGGTTTGTGATATTGGAGAAACAAATGACATCAACCATTTTGTCCTCTCAAAAAACTAATTTTAATTAAAACAAACAAAAAAAAGTTGAATCATTAACAAGTTTATAAAACAGTGATTTAGTTACATAAATAAATCGATATCGGTGTATCAAATCTTAAATTCAACTTCATGAGCATGTTGACACGGGTGATGAAGTACAATCGTTTACCTTTTATAATAAATAAAATGAACATATTTTTGTTTCTAAACAATAAAAAAAGAGCTACAGACATATCTCTAAGGAAGGGAACAAGAGACACTTGACAACGTTTTGCACCAAAGGAAAAAAAAAAAGAAAGAAAAAAAAAAAAAGCAACGGCTTTTTAAAGCACAAGGTACAGAAGCATTCGAGCTAAAATTAAAGACACTAAAAGTTGGAACCAAAGTTGGTTGGCTTTCTTTTTAATGAAACAGGTTTGGTAGTTAGAACTCCAGTTTGGTTATTTTAAAGCGTTAAGACAAGGCAAGAAAGAAGGCTGTTCTTGTTGGAGGAATTCTAGAGGAGCAGAAGTAAATTATAATAATAAATTACAAAAACAAAACAAAACAAAAAAAGACAGCATTACAAATGTCGGAACAGTCAGACCTACACAGCAACTTTCTGTCCTGCACAAAGTCAAGAGATCAGCAGAATTAGGCATGTACATGTTATTGTGCATAAACATGGAGCTTCTTTGTGATTGGATAGTACGAATGTTGTCAAGCCAATTTAACCACACACGAGTGGGGGATATGTTTGCACGCAATGTTAAATTACTACAAGTCCGTTTCTGCTGGATCTACATTTCTAGGCGATTTTTGAGGCACATGGGCCTGTGAGTCTTGCATTCTCTATTCTTTATTAATGCTAAGGCTTGTTGCTCTGGCTTCGCTGTTCTATAAAACACTGGTGCCCTGTACAGTTCTGGTGTGCACTGGATACACAAACGTTTGTATATACATACCAAAAAAACCCAAAACAAAACAAAAAACCCCCGAATCCATTCATGGTTTCGACATACCAGGTGGATCATGCAGTTGGATAAGTGGCTCTGCATAGGTACCAGCATCCAAGCTTACTGCCCAATTCCAGCCCCTGAAGCAAGGCGCGCTTTTTCGTCCCTCTGATATGTTTCATTTTTTTTTTTTTTTTTTTTAAATCCAAGGTACTGCAGCTTCAAGTATTTTGCATTACATAGAATATTCTTTTATAAATTAGTTAATGTATACATTTTTTTCAATATTCAGACATATACTATCATATATACAGTACAATAAAATGCTCTCACTCTTTCTTTTTTCCATGTTCTTTTTTTTTCCTTTTTTTTTCTTGAGAAAATCCCTGAGAATGTATGTCGACAGTCGCTAAGTTTCCACAAGCGCAAGCACAGCAGGGTTTTCAGGAGGTTCTGGGAGCATATGTGTATATGTGACATGCTTATGGAAGAACAGCACTGCAAAGCCACACAATGAGCCTGGTACAAAAAATTATTAATAATAACAAAAAAAAAATTAATGAAGAACAGAATGCAAAATGACCCAAACTGGTTCTTTAAGTTGTTTTTCTTCGTATTGAACACTTTAGGAGACGGATAAGGTAGAAATGGATTAGGAAGGGTAAGGGGGTAAAGCTGGAGCCATACGAGGTACTTTTCACTTAGGATGGAGGTGCTTTGTTTGGTTTAAAGCCATATTTCTTTCTCTTTGAGGCTGTGAATGTTGACAGATATCTGGAGTGCTATGTGGGCTTTCGCCACTGAACAACATATACTCAGTGTAAACCAAAACGTTTCTTTTACTTTCCTCTCTCTCTCTTTCTTTTTCTCTCTGTCTCTCTACCATTTGCTCTTCCATATGTACTTCCATACAAATAAAAGGAAACACACAAAACTTTCACAATGTGACGATTTTTCCTTTTTTTTCTCACAAACTAAAGAAAGTCTATACATATAATACCGGTGTGGCTTTTAAATGTTCTTTCCATTTGTTTGTGTTCCGCTTTTTTCCTTCCTGTTGCTTTCGTTTCGAAAGAGGGAGACTCGAGTCCAAAAAAAGGGAAAGGGACACCCTTCTGGTATCAACCGAACCGCTCGCGCACAAGCATCATGAGTTTCTTCTTGCCCTTGTAGATCTGTTTTAGGTTGTCGATGAACTGTGCAAACTGCACGTGGCCGTCATGCGCCATGAGGAACGTGTCACGCGCCTTCCCCAGGAACTCAATAAACTCGCCGTAGTGGCGTGGGCTGATGTGCGTGAGTCGTGAGTGCGTCGTGTTGATATAGGCTCCAATCGTGGCGTCCAGTAACTGGCGCAAAGGCGCCTTGTCCAGCGACATCAACTTGGGCGTGGCATTTCGGCGTCCATGCAGAGGTGGAGTTGGCACCGTGGCTAGCGTGCAGCGCCGCAAAATGTCTGAAAGCACTGTAGCGCATTTCACGCTCTTCACGACTAGCGGGATAATGGCGGCCAGTTCGCTTTTACCCAGTGAGTGGCTCAGGGCACACGCCCACAACACGTCGTTAATGGCCGGATGCGTGTCCTGGTTATAGGCCAGGCTCAAATGCGTCATAGCCAGCGTTGCCAGCTTGTACGCCCGTGCTGGATAGCCCCGATGCTCCATGTAGCGCGCGATGGTGAAGAGCTGTGCGTGTGTCATGGCAGCTGGAGCGGCATCCAGAGCGATCTGGTAGGCCGTCTCGAACGCCGCTGGCTCCTTCTCACACAGTGTCAGTGCAGACAATGCACAGCTTGCTGGGTCCTTGACCGCGCACTGTAGTGCTAACGTTCGAGCGCTGCTAGCCAACTTCTCCTGTTGCCGTGCATCCAGGCGCAGACGTGCCGCTGTGCTGCTCGACAGTACTGCTGTTGCCACGATGCTTGTCGCCTCAGTTGGCGTAAACAGCGCAAACCAGCTCTGCATGATACTGTCCAGTGCGTACACTCCTAAAAACAATGAAAAAAAAAAACCAAAATATTTAGCTACTGCACAAAGCTAATTAGAACAACAAGCATTAACAGTTTGTCTGAAGAAAATCTGAGTTTTTATACATTTATTTTACTGTTGTGTTGAATATCCTAAGAACAAAGTTGATAGTTCAAAGGAGGTCATCAAATTCATATTAATACTAGAGGGGCACTCAGAGAAGGGCCACTGCAAGGCACAAACGGATTATAGTGAAAGGCGCATTGATTAATCTGAAAAATCGGGCTAAAGAAGGCCTCTCATGAGGGCGGTTCTTACAGCATACCAAACTGTGCTCAACTGCTAAACTATGATGGCGGTGTCGTAAAAAAAGAAGTGAGCATGAGTGAAAGTGTGAATAGGTTGTAATGAGGTTGTATTGAACGTGGTTCAATAAGGTTGCAAAAGGTGATAACATGTCAGCTGGACGCTGATACATGGTTTTGAGAAACATTTTGAAAATCTCGTGGTTCATCGCGATCAGTTCCAGTCAACAGCGAACACCATCACGGGGTCAAGATATTGTCACTGCGGTTCAAAGGTTTTATTCTAACTTGGCATAGTTATAATGAAATGTCTCCCCCTAGTGGGTATCTTGTACCGCACCCTACTGTTGAAACAAATCTTATCCAAATCCATTTATAAGGCTTTGAGTTTTACTGCACACGAACAAACACACGTGAAAATATAACCTCCTGGTAGAGGTAACAAAACACAGGGCTGAAAATCACAAATACTGGAAACTTACCAACTTCAGTGGCACAAGTGACTAACCATCGTACCATCTCTCGCCTTCGCCAATTCAAAGTTGAAAGAGTCATTCGCATGACCTTTGGAGAAAGACAGTGCAATGTGATTAGTGATGACTCCCGGGGGTTAAAGAAGCAGTACCAAAAAAAACCCAACATGAACGTCGTGAAGCCTTGGGTTGATAGGTGTGAGTGAGTGGGCATGTACCTGAAGGCCCAGCTCCAGGGACACTTTCAGCAGAGTGATGTCAGGCAGGCTGTCCATGAGCGTGGCTATTTTAAAGGCATCCTGTGCCAGTTTAAAGATGTGCGAGGATGAGTGGATGTTCTTTTGGATGGATTCTAATACTGTTTCCAACCTTCGAGCGTCACCTACAGAGCGACAGAAAGAAAACATTTATATCTCAGAGCCACTAATAAAGTGAAATAAGATATTGTAGAATGAAAGGACATAACTGTCATAATTGAATTTGACCAGGTTTTCTCTGGGTACTCTGGTTTTCTCCAACAGTCCAAAAACATGCACATTAGGCTAAACAGCTGTTCTATATTGCCCCTAAGTCTGAGAGTGAGTGTGAATGGTTGTATGTGTGTAGGCCCTGCAATGGCCTGGCGAGCTGTTCAGGGTGTACCCCGCCTTCACCCAGAGTCAGCTGAGATGAGCGCCACCCTCCCTGTGACCCTAATAGGATTAGGTGGTTTGGCAAATGAATAATTTATCATTCATTCATTCATTTTCTAAGCCGCTTAATCCTTATTAGGGTCGTGGGGAGGCTGGCGCTCATCTCAGCTGACTCTGGGCGAGGGCGGTTTACACCCTGAACAGCTCGCCAGGCCATTGCAGGGCCAGCACACATACAACCATTCACACTCACCCTTACACCTAGGGGCAATTTTGAACCACCAATCAGCATACTGTGCATGTTTTTGGGCAGTGGGGGGAAACCGGAGTACCAGAAGAAAACCAGTGCAGGCATGGGGAGAATATGCACACAGAACCGTCCTGAGCCCGGGAATCGAACCCAGGACCTTCTTGCTGGGAAGCGGACTTGCCACTGCGCTGCCCATAAATGAATGATTTAAATTTTAAATGACTTGAATAGCAGTGACTATAGAAAGCCCCCTTTTCTCCCTGTCCTTTGCTTACAAAGACACCTCCTGTCTCAGACAGCACACACACACACACAGTTTCCTGCATAATCACAGTGAGTCAGCACTAGCATCACGTTTATGTGTGCAGGCATCGAGGATTTGCAGGTTTGTTGATCTGATACAAGTGGAGCGTCTTCTGCTTTCAGATTTATAGCTTTGAGTATCATCAGTGGAAACACGATAACTGGAACTGCAATTGAAAGAACCATAAACGTTGAATATCATCAAGCAGGTGGCACGGTGGCATAGTGGTTAGCACGAGTTTGCATGTTCTTGCTGTGCTTGTCTGGGTTTCCTCCAGGTACTCCAGTTTCCTCCGACAGTCCAAACACATGCATATTTGGCTAGTTGGTTGTTTCAAACTGCCCATAGGAATGAGTGGGAGTGTGAATGTTTGTGTCTGTGTGTGTGTGTGTGTGTGTGTGTGTGTGTGTGTGTGTGTTGCCCTGAGGTAGTCTGGCGAGCTGTTCAGGGTGTACCCTATCTTCCCCTAAAGTTGGCCGAGATAGGGTTCATCCTCTGCCTGACCATAATAATAGGATTGAGTGTTTCGGTAAATGAGTGAATGAGATGATGATCACCATCATCAAGCTTTGATTGACGGCAGTGCTGATCAGTGTTAACACAGAATGGGACAGAGTCTAACCTTTGGCTGCAGTGAGCATAGTAGAGGCCAGCTCACACTGTTGGGACTCAATGTGGCTGATGGTGAACCATCGTGCATAACGGTTGGGCACGACAGACACTATGTTGTGAGGCCGGGACATGTCTCCGGAAGAAGCGACGGCTTCCATGACGGGTAACCTGGATGAAAAAAAAAACAAAACAGAAAAACAAACACAAAAACGTCAGCAGAGTTAAGCAAAACACAGAAGTGAGGGGAAACTTAGACCATCTCAAGTGACACCAGAAACAATAAGTCGAGATGAGTGAGGGTCAGCAGGATCCCAGCACACAACTCCATGGGCTACGATTGGGGTTATGTCTAATTCTTAGAGTGTTTTATAATTAAAATATTGTTATTTTTGCAAGCACAACACTTCAAACCAGGGTTTGAAATTCAGCACGCATCCTGAAGGCTCAGAGTAGGTTCTGCTAAGCAGCATAACGGGTTTGGGTTATACTTAGATAAGGTGTAGGCTTGCTACACAGAGCAGTGGAAGCATTTGGCATCAGTCTTATTGATTGTTCAACTGAAATACTGTCAAAGACACAAAGATTAATGCAACCTAAATAAGCAGGTATACACGTGTGGGTATTCAATCGTTCAATCAGAACAATGTGGCCATACACCGTAACATATACTGTACATACAGTATACACATAAACACTCTGATACTCATTTGCCGGTCTGCTTAATCCTACTAAGTATCAGAGTCATGAGGATGCTGGAGCCTACCTCATCCACCACTGAGCAAATGCAGGGTACACCCGGGACACCTTCTTGCTGAGAGGTGGACGTGCTAACAACTACACCACCGTGCCGCCCTCCAAACAGAAACACCTGGGTCTCGAACTGATGTAGCATGTGTACCTAGCCTTACTAAAGCACAATGGCTGCCCAGTTTCTACCAACAGGGAACAGGACTTCATCCAGTTTGTACACCAAATTTGAATTAGAACCAAAAGATATCTGTTTTTTTCCTCCACTGTGAACCATGAATATGTTAATGGGAATGTTGTTAGTCTGGACAGGAACCAGTAAGTATGTTTTTAGTTTTAGTTATTTTTCTTTTCTTCTTGTTACTTTGATAGTTTATTCTTTACATTTTTGGACAGTCGTACTAAGCATTTCACTACATATTGTACTGTGTATAATTTGTATGTGACAAATAAAATTTGAATTTAAGTTTGAAGTAATACTCAAACAAAACCTCGCAGGCAATCAATGCCGCCCGACATTTTGCTTCTGATGCTACGGTTTACTTGTCCACTGATGAGGCATCCTAGATTACAATTCTGATGGAAACACAAGCTTATTCAGTACCAAGGTTCAAGTACCCTGAACAGAATTGTGTTAGGAACCTGTGGTATATAAGCAGAAATACTTCTGATGGTCGTGACTCTGGGCACAGTCTTAAGGAAAACGCTGAACTTTTCACCTGCTCCAAAGAGCAATGCAGGCCCCTCAGCTGTAAAAGAGCACGTTGTCCTTTTCCACGGTTATTACTGCAGAGGTAAAGCTCTGAGAAGGGGGTGGGGTGGGGGGGTTGGTGTTGGGCCTTAGCCTGGAGGTGGCCTGGGGCATGGCACTCGCACAAAGAGCCAAGCTTTTTAAGGAACCACTGCAGGGAGGCCGTTCATTCGGATGCTCGATCCTTTATCAAATATCGCTATGAGGGCAATAGTAATTTGCTCTTGATGCACAGCCAATTGGATATGCTCCCCTGCTTTATGGGCACGGCTTAAGAGGCTACGTGGCTCACTTTCAAGTTCTAAATGAGAGTAGGTTTTTCAAATGACTTGCAAAAGACTAAAAGAAACCAAAAAACAACCCCCAACAAAACAACAACAAAAAAAACCCTTAAATGTTTACACTGGACTGATGTGGCCCAGATAGTGTCATTACAGTGCCCATCACCAGGAACGCTGGGCCGCTCCATATACAAAACCTACTTCTAAATCTCAAAAGGGTGAAGCTTTAAATATACTGGCACAACAGGAGAAGAGGTTACTGTATGAAAATATAATGTAGTCCATGTACTGAGCTATAAATAATGACGGATCAGAGCAAGATGAACTCCACGGCACCCAGAGAGGCATATACATGTTAAAGTGTATATTAAAAGTATGGTGTTAATTTCATACTGGGCTGCAAAGGGAAACATGGGATACAGAGATCAGGAAGCTGTTATTTGGACGGCGGGTTCTTTTTATAGAGCGAGTCAATACTGTGCCTCGGGCTGCTGCTGCTGCACCTAAATTTAGGTGGATCTTACTTTGATTCGATTCAGCTGCAAAGCCACAGTAAATACAACCTAACCTCGCGACAATATGGTATTGGTCAGGTTCGGGATTGAAGCTTTTACAGGAATCGATTCATTGTGTAGCATCTGCAATTATCGTACAAATAAAACAGATGAATAAATCCACTCGGAAGGAAAGCGATATCCGCCCCTTTGTACGAATGAGGTCACAGACGCCCAAGATTGGCTGGTGATTGATGTGAGTGACAGGGAGGTGAACGTATGCCATCCCTCTCTCCCCCAAGAACTCGGCTACTTAGCTCCCATGGACTCCTGGACGCAGATGGCTGCAGCATCAACCTGGATTCGGACCTGTGATCTCCAGGTTGATAGTCACGCACCTTGTTGAGATTGCACCACTCAGGAGCATCGTCTCAACAAACTTAAGTAATATCGTAACATTTATTTCCATCCAGCGTTGGGTTCATTTCTCACCGACGTCTTGAATTGATACTCCATAAAGTCTTCTCTAGCACATCCCAAAAACTTTCTATAGGGTTAAAATCAGGACTCTGGGGAGCCAATACATATGTGAAAATGATTCCTTGTGCTCCCTGAAGCACTCTTTCATTATTTGAGTCCCCATTTTATATCCGTGCCATCAGGAAAGAAAAAGTCCATTGATGTGACAACCTGCTCATTCAGTACATTCACCTCATCTGCTCACTTCATTTTATAGCCACATTAATGTTGCTGAGCCTCGACCCGACCAGCTGGAGCAACAATGCCAAGAGATTACGTGCTTCTGAATTAAATTCTGAATTATATTGAGAATGTCTCCCAAATTCCAATTTTTTAAAAAATGAATTTGAATTGAGGTTGCAATCAGGAAGCAGAGCCGCAATTCAGAAATCAGTGACATCAAGCTTTGTGATCCCCTGTTTCAGACGCTTACGACATACAATTAAAGATGTGAGGATGACTGGAAACAAAAAGTGTGTCCACTTCAAAATTTTGAGACTGGGGAGAGCTTCCAATTGGCTGCCACTCTTGATCCCAGATTCAAACTGGAATGGTGTATTGGTGAAGAGCTCATCCTAATTAAATATCTCCTCTCTGCAAAAATCTCATCCACCTCCCCAAAAGTCAATGCCACCTCTCACATCAGTACCCAGACAAGGAAACGCCTGAGTCTCTTTTCCTACCTGGAAAACCAATCAGTTACTGCGCCAGTTGACACAGCCTTGCATGAACTCCCTGTCTACCTGAGTAAACCATTACGGACAGATGATGCTGATCCTTTGGTGTTTTGGAAAGAAAAACAGAGTAGTTTTCCAAACCTAGCTGCACTTCCCTGCACATATCTGGCCATACCTGCATACTCTGCACCTGTTGAGAGGATCTTTAGTGTTGTAGGAAAGATATTCCGACCAGAAAGACGTCGTCTCAATGATAAAACCTTTGAGGAACTTATAAAAAATTCGATGCAATAATGTTACCTTATAAATTAAGAACTGTAAAATGATTATTGTGTTTACCACAATTTTGTGTCATGTCATTTCTGAACCGCTTAATCCTAATTAGGGTCGCGGGGAGGCTGGCGCCCATCTCAGCCGACTATGGCCGAGGGCAGAGTACACCCTGGACAGCTCGCCAGGCCATCGCAGGGCAGAAACACGCTGACGGCTATGCAGGCTACTCTTGACGAAAATCAGCAGTGGGTCTTTTACATGCCTCTCACCATAGACAGTGAGAGACATGGCCGGCCTTTGATAACCCAGTTAGCTGCACTGGGGGGGCAGCAGTGAGAACCCGGTGATAGTGGGGCTTGAACCCCCGACCTTGGGATCCGTAATCCAGCACCTTACCATAAGGCCACCACTACCCCCAAAATTTTGTGTCATTTCTTCATTTTCAAATAGAAAAAATATTACAAATTATTCAAAATGCAGGGAATTTGTGCTTAATTTAGTGTTTGTAAAGTATTTTTAGTATTTAAGCCAAAACCTTTGTGTACACATGACAAATTCTTCCTGTTACTTGGCTATAAGGAATTTCTCTGAATTGCAATGACTTCAATTCCACTTCCTGTAATTCCAATTTAATTTCCAGTTCAACATCCTGTGGGGTGGAGCCAATTCAATCCAAATTACAATTCTTCAAATGAATTGAATTGAAAATTTTAATTCGGAATTTTGCACAAGCCTGCTGGGTTCAAATCCTTGGCTCGGCAAATTTGCATGTTCTCCCTGTGCCTGCTTGGGTTTCCTCCGTGTACTCTGGTTTCCTCCTACAGTCCAAACACACGCACATTAGGCTATCTGGGTGTTCCAAATTGCTCCTAGGTGTAAGTGTGAATGATTTTGTGTGTGTTTGTCCTGTAATGGATTGGTGAGCTGTTCAGGGTGTACCCCACATGCGCCCAGTGTCAGCTGAGAAAGGCTCCAGCCTACATGCGACCCTAATAGTCAGTGGTTTGGCAAATGAGTGAGAGTGAGCAAATAGCACGATACCATATCGGACCTTACAGCATTCTGAAAAGGCGCAAACTATGAATAGCTCGAACCTTAATGAATAATGTGACTAATATTTAAACAGTTTATAGTATTATGTTCCTAAAATAAATTTCACAGACCACCCGAGTCCAGATTTATTTTATAATTAGTCAGCCCCCCCCCGAAAAAAAAAAAAGAAAGAAATTTGAGACCCCCGGCTGAGAGGTCTGATATAACTCACTGGAGCAAATTACATTTCTTATAAGGGTGTTCTGCTTAACTAACTCACTCTCACTCTCTCATTTGCCGAACAGCTTAATCCTATTAGGCTAGTGTGGAGACTGGAGCCTATCTCAGCCAACACTGAGTGAAGGCAGAACACAGCCCACCAGGCCATCACAGGGCAACCATTCACACACACACACACACACACACACACACCGAGGGGCAATCTGGAACAGCCAATTAGCCTAATCTGCATGCCTTTGGACTGTAGGAGGAAACAGGAGTACCCTGAGAAAACGCTGATCTATTATAAAAAATCCACAATACACTGACTCTGTATTCTCTCCCACACACACCAATGTATCTCATGCACGTTTTTCCGTAGGACAGGAAATGAGATGACCAACTTCCTGTCCCAAATTAGACTCACTTCTTCACTTATTATTCCCCCATGAAACTCATTTTCAGCAGTGATAAATTATTTAGCACGTTTTCAAGCATGGCACCATTCTGATTAAACAGTGTGCTAGATAACCTTAATCACACACACACACACACACACACACACACACACACACACACACACTCCTCTAGTGACCACTAGAGTGCCGTGCAGTATTGCAGAAAGCACCCTTGTATATCTGCACATTAACACACTTTTTTTTTCAGCAGTCCTCAGAAACAATTTCTCAAACAACAGGTCAACAACAAGTGTTACACTATACACAAAACCTCTCCAATTTTGAATAACTGGATAGCCTAATGTGCATGTCCTTACTGTGGAAGGAAACTGGAGAATATGCTAACTCCACACAGAAACACCCTCACCGGGCACAGGGCTTGAGTCCTGGACCTGCTTGCTGTGAGGCAGAAGGGCTAACCACTATGCCACCGTTCCGCCCTCTATGACTGCAAGCTACCCACATAGTTAGTTTGGTTATTTGTTTTCTGCTTGTACATTTTCCATTATGACAGCTGATATGTATATATTGTAATACAAAAAAGTAATGCATTTGAAATGGTGTCTGAAACTCTTGTATTTATGTTCAAAGTCTGTTCTAAGGCTGCTGTTGTTGGTACAGACCAGGCTTCATTTATTATATAATATAGCTATAGGGTGAGTCAGCTTCAGGGAGTCAGGGAGTCGATTACACAAACTCTGGCAAATCATCCTTTTATTATGGATATGGATGCCATAGAGTGGCCCCAGGATCATAATAAACATAGTTGGAAAGGTGCCCAATTGTGGAACACAGAATGCTAATCAAACTAATTATAAAATAAAAAATATTATAATACATCTATATTGCATGAGCATCCTGGGCTGCTGGTGGAAAAACACAATTAAGCGTGATGTTCAGAGAGACTGTTCCAGAAATATTGCATGAAGCAATGTCAGTGCGACTATTCTAACCTTGCTAACACAAAGGCGGAGGCTGGTTCAGTGAGTTAGTCGGAGCTTTGTCATTCTGATGGAGAGTAGAGCAAATGGAGGTGGCTGAAAACCCACTGAGAGGTGTACATGATGAAGAGCCTCTGCAAAAGGTATTTGGGGGGGAAAAGAAAGAGAATGAAAAAGATGGAGCAACAGAGTGCACAACAGGCTGCTTCTACAGACCTCTCATCATGCTACAGGCTGACCTTGCAAAATCCAGCTCCAGGATGCTGGGGCTTGGCGCTCTGACTGTGGAATGAACATGCTGGCTCCACAAGCCATGCCAAAATGTGGCTTCCTGTACTTTTCAAATGAAATGCCTCCACTGTTAGAAACACAAACGTATCATTTAGGGTCATATGGTCCACAAATGCGTGGCACCAAATGGAGCACACAGGCATCCAAGACATTTCGATCATCTCTACCAAAGCATTGTTTCACAATGTACAGTCGGATTGTATCTTATACCAGCATCCAAGTTGGTGGTGGTGTTTTTTATTTTTTTGGCAAGGATGAGGTTGGAAGATGTGACATCTCGGCTGATTACTTTTGTGGGTCAGTGTGTGTACGAGTGGGAACCAGTGGAGCTGCATAATCAAAGCCTGTTCCTCTGCACGCTCTCTGTCAGTACACCCCCTCATTACTGGCAAACAGCACCACCAGTAGTGTCACTATTCCCTCATCTTCTCCGCCTGCATCTTCTGAATGCTTGCGAGTAAAAGACAACTGAAACACCCATGAAGTGATGAGCACATCTTCTTATTGCTCATCTCTCATTTGGTTGGATCAGGAACATTCCCATGGTGTCTCTCCACACTTTCTGTCCGACTTTCTCTCTTATTGCACTAATTGCATGGTTACACACGCCTATTATTAGACCTGGGCTTTGTTTACTTTGTCTTTGTCTCTGCTGGCCACAGTACATTGCCACAATGGTAGGACCATAGGTCTCCTTGACAGTAATAGTAGGAGTACTTTCCTTGTGGAGGGGATAGAAAATTTATTAAAGGAAATAAATAAAGCACGGTGCTTAGTCTCCAAAGATACAAACTCCAATAGACAATGATGAGCCTCTAAATTAAAGTGAAACTGATTAACATTCAACAGACTGCTGGATTTAATTTAAATAATTCCTGCAATATATTTTTTTTGTTTGTTTGTTTATGAAAATAATATATAATAACCATAAGAGAGTAGTCACACAGGCATATTTTATTATTGATTGATAATAGTTAATTTATCATGGACATTCATTATTTACATGCTGAATGGACAGATTCATCATCAGAAATGGCTTGGGAAGAGAATGAGAGAGTGAGAAAGAGAGGGATATTAAGTAAGTTCAGCAGTTATGTTATTATCATGGCTGCAAACCTGAGCTAATTAAAATGTGCACAAGAGAGTAAATTCTGTATTAATCTTTATTGATTTTGCAATGTATGGCATGGGTGTAGTCAATGTTGAAAGGATTGTGTTAAGCTTATAGGTGACTGCTGTTGCAGATTACTCAAGCCACAGTGGCACATCACGGAGACTTAGTGCAAGATATTGACTTAAATTGATCATGCATGACATAAAGGACTAAGGACTTCGGTGAGAGATCAATAACCAGCTATCAAATGTAATCTAGACTTGTGTGCTAGATTCCTGTTGTCATCTGAGCCTTCACACATACACACACATGCTATTATCATAGCATTAGCATTTCTGATGAGCAATGATAGACAAATGAGCTAATCTGAAATTTGTTGGTGAAAAGCCTTTAATAAATTCTAAAAAGTGGGTATTTTGCTATGGATTAAAAGAGAAATTATGAAGAGCTGTACTTAATTGTAGGATGTCCCATGTAATGAGCAGACCACTTGGTGGTGCTCTACTTGGGGGCCAGACTCCATGTCCCTCTGTCTCTTTGTCACTTTGTCTCACCAGTGTATCACATGATCTACACACTCTGCAATGATGTCACAGTCAGGGGTGCTTACTACCCTGGGACATCTCACACACACAGAGCTTTATGCACTGATTTTAGTTTTAGAATTGGAGCGAAGACCACTTCAGAGGAACGAGCTGGCTATCACCATGCAACAAAATCACCTAATCTGGGAACATTTCCCTCAGCACTATCAATCATCTTCGAGCTGTGTGTGCTGTAGCTCCATATTTCTGAAACCACACATGGAGTTCTTGAAGCTCAAGGTGTTCAAGTTGGGGTTGGGCTTCCAACAGACCTTAGCACTACCTCTCCTGCCTCACTAAGTTTCATGTGTGCAAATAATGATGAATTAAAACTGTATGGAATTAAGTTTCATGTGTTCAATAATAAATTAATTATCGTTGAGTTTTATTCATTCATTCAAATATTTATTTATTTAAATTGAAATGTGGGAGTTTTTTGGGTCACCCTGTATTTTAATAGGCAGTTGGACCCATTGAAGAGTTCAAATAACAATAATAATAATGATAGTCCAATAATAAATAAATAATTGTCTCATATCTCATTTCCAGATTTGAGTACCACAGTTCTGAATTTTGTAGACATAAAATTTCACAAAGTTTTCAGTACATTATTTATTGCTTTGAGTTTTGCGTTACTCTGAAGGGATTATAGTAGGCAATTGAATCAGTGTGTATTTTTACAATAAAAAAAATACAAATAAAATCTTAATCATTGCAGTGCAACTAAATGCAGTTCAAAATGTAAAAAGCATAAAGACTTAAACAGAAATGTGGGTCTTTAAAACTACTGAAATCACTCACTCTTCATTCACTCATTTGCCGAAATGCTTAATCCTGCAAGGGTCACGAGGACAGTGCCGCTTACCTCAGCTGACTCTGGGTGAAGGCAGGGTACACCCTGAACAGTTCCCCAGACCATTGCAGGACCCACAAAACACACAAATTCACACAATTCTCATCAATGTCTTTGGACTGTAGTAGAAAACCAGAGTACCCGAAGAAAACCCACACAAGCATGGGGAGAACATGCAAACTCCACACAGAGGTGCCTCCGGCCACACCCACACACAGTGCTGACCCTGGCATACTACTACAGCTCGTTCTCGCTCCTTGTTAACCTGAGAGTGTGTTTAAAAGGGCAACTTGTCAGAAAGGAGTTTTTTATATTCATAAAGATAATGTTGATGACAAATAACAACTTTGTCCATCTGAGCGAGCATTGATGTTCTCCTAACCTTCTCCAAACATCAAAACATCAAAAATGCTGCACTGTATATTTACTTAAAGCAGGGGATTAATTAGGAAAGAGCTTCCTTGCCTTTTGGTTTATGTAAATGAAGAGTGGCGCTGAGCTCCACTACTATAATTTAATGCAAATGGAAATCATAGAAAGGCATAATGGTGATGATAATGATGATGATGATGTAAGGCATTGTCACACGGCTTTCCCCCACCTCATAAATTCTCTTTTAACTCTGGACTTCACGTACTTGCAAAGTCAATTTGATTATTAAACAAACACTTTTAGTATAAAGGTAAACAAATTTGCATAAGGCTTTGCAATATATATATTATGCAATCACACATACAATACCGTTAAAAAGAATAAAGTGTGTATTATAATTAACAAATATGGTATCCCCCTAAGGTGCATACCTGTTTTAGTATTTACTACATGCCCACCTAAAAAAGCATACTAAAATGAAATTTTTATCCCTTTTTAATCTTTTTTGATGTTTTTTGACTGATCCCAATGTTGAAGGTTCAAGCGCCACTGTCACCAGGTTGTCACTGCTGTCCCCCCAGTGCAGCGTACTGGGTTATTGAAGGCCAGCCACGTCTCTCACTGTCTGTGGTGAGAGTCATGTAAAAGAACCAGTGCTGACTTTCGTAAAAAGTAAGCTGCATTGCCATCAGCGTGTTTCTTCCCTGCGATGGCCTGGCAAACTGTCCAGGGTGTACTCTTCCCTCGCCCAGAGTCGCCTGAGCTGGACACCAGCCTCCCTGCGACCCTAATTAGGATTAAACGGTTCAGAAAATGAATGATGAACATATTTCAAACATGACAGACTGTTCAGGTGAGAGCTGTGCTTTCAGAGGAGCTAGTGGAGTGTAGCTTCGTCTGTGCTCTGGAGCTAACCGGCTCTATAAATGTGTATTTGCACACTAATAATATTTTTTTGTATATACTATAAGGAAATACAAGAAAAATAAAATAGACATCATCATCATCATCATCATCATCATCATTTTTATTATTATTATTATTATTATTTAACATTTAAAGGGTGACACTGCCTGCTTGAGAGCTTTTGAGAAACTTTGAGTGTTTGTCATTTTGATTCATGCATTATACACTTTGGATGATAATTTATAATCTAGAGATAATAAACAAATCATATTTTTCCATTCATGTGTAGTATACGCTTATACCTTATATTCAAATTTATTTTTTAAAGGAAAATTAGGTGGGTTCAATACATCAGTCTAGTGTCCAGTGAGGGCTCTCAATCACATTGCGAACCAGCTTAAGCATAATGTGGACCAGCTCAAGCATAATGTAGGCCAGCTCAAGCATATTGTGGACTAACCCAAACACAGTATGGACCTGCATGAGCACAATGCAAACCAGCTTAAACACAATGTAGACCAGCTCAAGCATAATGTGAACCAACTCTAGCAAAATGTGGACCAGCATGAGCACAATGTGGACCAGATCAAACACATTTTGCATCAGCTTGAGCATAATGTGGACCAGCTCAGACACATTGTGGACACAATGCTTAAACAAACTATGGAACTGATTTTGGAAGCATATTTTTAAAAGAGAACAATAGATGCCTCATTGAATTATGTACCATTTTCGAGAATGCTTTGAATTTCTTGAGAGACATGACAAGGAGTGTCTCTTGTAGACATAGATACAGAATCTAATTGTGGGATCACCCAGACAATTTAGTGGTACACTTGGTGGCCAGACTCTGTGTCTGTCTGTAACAACATCCCACTATATATATACATATATATATATATATATATATATATATATATATATATATATATATAGGCACACACGTGCATACAAGGGTAAATGGGGGGGGTGGGGTTTAAGGGTAGGACTAAGTGACAGACAGGGGGGAGGGCCATGCTGGAGGAAGCCATGCTGTTTTCTCTAGGTGCTGCTGCATATGTACGAAAGGTCTGCGCTCTGTGTATGTGTGTGTGTGTGTGTGTGTGTGTGTGTGTGTGTGTGTATATACACTTACCGCATTGCTCTCAGTGCAATTTTGTATGCCAATTCGGCATCGTGAGGTAGGAGGGAGGTGAACAGATACTTGGCAAACGTGTGCATTGGAACACTCTCTCTGCAGATGATTTCCCCCAAACCACTGTAGGGCCCACCTGTAGGGAGAAATTCATACACACATGCTTTTGAGGATGTACGCACACACACTTATATCCAGAGCTAGAATGTTTAATTTTGTAGAGTACTTCAGTGTAGCAGCCGCCATCTAAACAGCATCGCTGCACACACAAACAACCCGTCTCCAAGACCTTTACAAATCGTACACACATAAACACCACGTTATTAGAGATTACATCATGCACTGTGTATCGTTATACAACCCCCTGCAAGCAATACAAATTTTATACACGCTGGCGTGGTTAGCATGTCCGCCTCACAACAAGAAGGTCCTGAGTTCAAGTCCCGGGCTCAGCGAATTTGCCTGTTCTCCCCCAGCTTTCCTCTGTGTACTCCGGTTTCCTCCCACGGTACAAAGACATGCACGTTAGTCTACCTGGCTGTTCCAGACTGCTCCTAGGTGTGAGGGTGAGTGTAAACGGGTGTGTCTGTTGGCCCTGCAATGGTCTGGTGAGCTGTTCAGGGTGTACCCTGCCTTCAACATAAAGTACAGAGGTATTTACCTCTGCAGTGCTCCGGTGTAATTCTGGCTCATAGAAGAAGTAATTACTGCAGTTTTACAGTAATATTTAGTTCAGAAATCTCAAGTCAAGGTCAAATGCCGAACCACGCTACCGCCGGCAGCTTCACGTGTGCTTGTTTACTAATTTGCATCTGCAGCATGCAAACTCCCAGGACTTGAACGTGAAGGTTTATTCATGTTAGAGCGTATGTGGTATATTCGTGGCTCTAATTCCTTAAGCTTCATGATGCTGGTCATGCTGGTCAAGGTCACTCTGATTTACATCACCACTTTGTTTTGAGTTCAACCAATAAACACATGGCACATAGTAGTAACTACAGGAATGAACAGGATGGTCACATTTAACGAATATATCCACATACTCTGCTAGCTGTATCTTCTATGTGTGTACCGAAAACAAGAAACAGCAATAGCTTTATAGATGAGAAACAGCGAGACACACAACAGTATTCCAACCAATCAGCAAGGGGGGTGGGGATGAGGTATTTGTGCTTGTGCACAGCACAAATGCACCTTGGTGCTGATTGGTTGGAAGGAAGATGTGTGTTTGTTTGGCTGTTAAGTATAAAATATCAAGTTTCAAGTTTATTTGTCATATACAGGTAACAATATAACATTTACTTATTCATCATTATAAGCAAATTACAGATCAACAATTTATTTTCTCCCCTAATTTTAATTGTATCCAATTTCAACCAGTCAAGTGTTGCCTCCCTATCACATACGACCACACCAACCAGGAAGGAGCGCACCCCCTCCGTGACATGTGATACTGCCACCCGCATTTGGAGATCTGCACCCTTTGTACGAATGAGCTCACAGATGCCCATGATTGGTTGATGATCACTGTGAGTGACAGGGAAGTGTATGCCGTTCCTCCCTGCTGTGAGAGCTTGGCCAATTACCTCTCATGGATTCCTGGTCATGATGGCTGCGGCATCAACCTGGATTTGAGCTTGCGATCTCCAGGTTGATAGTCACGCACTTTGTCCGGTCTCCTCTCACAATCCAAAGACAAGCATATTAGGATAACCGGATGTTCCAAGTTGCCCTTAACTATTAAAGTGAGTGTGAATGGTTGTGTGTGTTCCCTGTGATGGACTGGCAAGCTGCTCAGGTCGTAACCTGCATTTTCCCAGGCTCGGCTGAAATAGGCTTCAGCATCCATGCAACCCCAATAAAGGATTGAGTGGTTCAGCAAATGAATGAATGAATCTTCATTCAGCATCAGCACTAATCTTCTTAGGCCTCATTTGTTCAGGCCTCTTTCCTTTTCATTGCCAAAACCAGATGAAAGCGTGCGCCCTCTTTCAAGTAGGTGAAGGGCTTTATTTCGTTTTTTTCATTTCACACTGGCCTCACAAGATAAACTGCCATGCCAGAAGCCATATGCGAGGCTTTTGCTTCCCCTGTCATTAGATTATTTAGATTATTTCAACGGAGAGGCCCTCGACCGCAGGCCACATCACACAAACACACACGTCTTCACGCACAATGGGCCAGAGTAACTGATATACATACCCAAGCCTGTCATACACACAACGGTTTCAAACACAATAGCAAATCACGTACCCACACTGACACACACACACAGTCAAGTAAAAAGCACAAACAGGAAAACGGTGTGAGATTTACCAGAGACGCACAGACACAGCTGAGAATGCTGAGTGTATTAGAGTGAGACTCTGGTAATAGGTTCTCTCCATTCATGTATGCTTTTCCTGTTTGTGCTGTCCACGTGACGGCTGCTGCTAAGGTCCGGGAGGAGGGAGCGAAAAAAAGAAAGAGGAGAAAGGGACGCGGTGCAGCCTGTTTATCAGCCTCGTTCCTTCTTTCATGAGAAGGCAGCGGCGGTGGTGGGGCTCGAAGCAAGGCTGCCTGCAGTGGCCATTTTGCATTCTTTCCACACTCGACACTGGTGCAGCGAACAGCTCCAACGCCACACTTTATAACCGGCTCAGAAGACGAGGGCGTGATTTCAAATTCAACAGCATGGAGATTAAAATCATTCTGATTATATATTTAAATAAAAAAACAACCAAAACTGCCAAAGAGAGTTTTTACTCTGCATTCCTGGAATGAATCGGCGCTCTGGTTTAACCTTGCCGGAAACTTGAAAAGTATTTGCATGATGTAGGAGGCAGGGGAGGTTTTTGCTGAAAAGGCCCCCGAGGCCCTGCAGGATTCCATTTTGTTTTTGCAAAACAAAGCGCTTTTGCAAATCATGCCTCGATATCGGAACACGGCCAAAAAAACGTTTGCTTTGCTAATAAACCTAAATTACACAATTGACAAAACTGGATCCAGTAATTCCTCCCCCACCAGCTCCCCCTCGCCAAAACAGTGTCCCTACCTTCCTTTCTGGATGGTTCACATAAAAAAATAAATAAACAATACAATTAGTACAAACTAGCACTCACTTTCTAGCAGCAGGACGGCTTGCTTGCGGAAGATCTTGACCAGCGTGTCGTCCAGCTCCACCTCCTGCAGCTTGGCGATGAGGTGCTCCTCATTGCGGCACACTTTCTCCTGGGCGTACAGACCTTCGGGCATGATCCTTTGCTGCCCGAGACCCATGAGAGCAGTCTCCACAGCCAGTGCCAGGTAGGACTCTCCCTCCTCCAGGAAGCGGCGTGCCGTAGGGAACATGTGCACGTCGCCATGCTTACTGGAGCTCGTCGTGCCTGCTGGTGGAGATGACACGGCTTTGTTAATCAATGCTATAATATGGGGATTTCGCATATATATAGTATATGCTTTTCTATACTGACTGTATGATGTAATGTCTACTGACGTGCCTTTTATGTAGAACCCATATTTACAGTTGGACTTAAAATGAAATTTGGTGAGCATTTAATTCATGAGTTAAAAAAACAACAACAACACTGAGTTTAAGTGCGGAAGGAACTTAAGTACAGTATGATGCATGCACACATGTATGGTGGGGTAGTGGTTAGCATGTCCGCCTCACAATAAGAAGATCCTAGGTTCGAGTCTCAGGCTTGGCGAGGGCACAGACGTTTCAGATGTAAAGAATTTGCATTGTTTGCGTGGGATTCCTCTGGGTACTCTGGGTTCCTCCCACAGTCCAAAGACATGAATATTAGGCTAAGACATGTTATAAGACTGTTCCAAATTGCCCTTAGGTCCTACGTTCAAACTCGGCGAGGGCGTTTCCTTGTGGAGTCTGGGTTGTTTCCACATGCGTCCGTGGGTTTCCTCTGGGTACTCTGATTCCTCCATCAGTCTGAAGATTTGCACATTAGGCTAACTGTTACTCACGTCACTCATTTGCGAAGCCGCTTACTCCTACTAGGGTCATGGGGAGGCTGGTGCCTCTCTCAGCCGATACCAAGTTTGCGCGTTCTCCCCATGCTTCCGTGAGTTTCCTCTGGGTACTCTGGTTTCCTCCAACAATTCAAAGATTTGCACATTACGCTAACTGCCACTAACGTCACTCATTTGGTAAACCGATTACTCCTACTAGGGTCAGCAGGAGAGTGGAACCTATCTGAGCCGACACTAATGTGCATGTCTTTGGTCTGTCGGAGGAAACCGGACTACCTGGAGGAAACCACTGGGAAAACATGCAAACTCCACACAGAAAGAAACGCCTTCCCTGAGTTTTAGATCTCAAACCCAGGACCTTTTTTGCTGTGAGGTAGACCTGCTAACCATCATGCCACCCCACATTAGACTAACTGGTTGGTCCAGATTGCCCCTAGATTTGAGCGCGAGTGCGTGTGAATAGTTTTGTGTGTGTTGGTGCTGTGATGGACTGATGAGCTGCTCAGGGTGTACCCCTCTTTGATCCAGAGTTAGAGGAGATATTCTCTAGTCGCCCTACAACCATAGATGTATTAAAGTATTTTGAGTCAAGTAGCGAAATCCAAGTCATGAGAGCCCAGGCACAGTCTAAGCACGAAGATTTCTAGCTTTCTTAACTATTTTAGTACAAACTTTTGTAATTAGAAGTCGTTCTTCAGGCATTCTTTAAAATGGCTGGGTATTTTGACACCAGTTCACCTCCACGTTGAGATCTGCCTCGCAGGGGCTGCTGCCTGGCCTTGGTGCATTATAATGAGGCACCGGAGAGGACTGAGCTTTCTCTAATGAAGCGGCTGTCTTTGCCAGGACACTGGGCGAGCCATGCTCAATTACCCCTCTGAGCAAAGGAAAGAGTTTTGCTGGACTTGCAAAAAAAAAAAAAAAAATCCCCAACCCAGTTCAGGGCATACCGACTGCTGTAGTGCAGATTATAAAATACCGAACAAAAGACCTTAAACGCAGGGAGCGTCTGTGGGAGAAAAACAAGACCAAGACTAGGTTTAGATTTCAAGGAAGACGCTAAAGCCCAGTCTCTTCATCCTCCGCTGCTCTCTGGCTACATGGCCGCCAACTCCAGTGCATCACGTACATTCTCCCGGAAAAGCCTCGGCAGATTTCAAACCCAGCCTTATAATTGGCTGTGAAAGGGCTGGGCTCCGTTGAGACTCCACCACTCCAGAGTGTCAGTGACTGGCGAATGATAGGAGAGCTTCAGGCTGGCACTGAAATTAGGCCTGGCTCACCCGAGAGTCCTCAGCTCTGATCAGCTTCACCGCTTAAGAGAGCAAATCTCACTTAAACACCCATAAATTCAGCGAAATATCAAACCTGCGTCCCAAAAGCCCGGCTTTTTTCCTCCCATCTGCTTCCTGTAACCATTATCTTTCTTATATCTAATGAAGAAGTGGTCTCCAGGTCCGGGATTATTCATTAGCACTGACGCTAGCTCATTTGGGGATAATTGTGAGCAGGATCATAATGTTTTAATGATGCCTCTTTGGATTCGGGGTGTCTGACCCCAGGAGGGTTTAACGGGCTAATCATGAAGAAGGGCACACGACATCACGTGTGCCTCCGCATACCTCCTTCCTCCCTCCTCTTTCCCATACTGCTAATAAACCCAGGTTCCACTTCAAAGCAACGCGCACAGGACAGGAACATTAAGAAGCTAATGCCTAGGGCTGTACTGCTAGCCAGCGAGTGGGTGGATACGATGCTGGGGTTAGGTAAAAGAACAGTCTTTTCTAGTCCAAGAAAGAGTCAGAAAGACAGCACTGTGGACGAGTTTCCCAGTAAAACCATGATTTATGATTTACAGCTCATTCAGAGGCTACAGCCAGTAAAACATGGTGGCTGCTTAAAGTGAGTTAGTGAGAAGATGAAGGGAACAACATTTGTACCCATTGGATGGTGCCAACCAAGGCCTTGGAGGGCCCTGAAGGCGGCAATAAGGCGTAATTACGGTGCCGGTGATCGTGATACAGCCATCTCGCCAATCAAACCTCATGAATAAGAGATAGCGGACAAAAAAAACATTAAAATTAAAAAGCATTAAAAATGCAAAGGGAGAAAATGCAGTCACTGACTTCTCAGGATTAAAAGAGCCTCTTTGCAGTTTGGACTCGGTTTCACACCACGGCGTGCGAATGTGCACCGAACCACAAAACTCTCTTTGACAAAGAGGGTCAAATTGAGGAGTGAGAATTATGGGATTATGTCAGGTATGTACTTTACTAAAGATCGATTAAAGGTTTAAATATACAGATATAATAATAATAATAGTAATAATAGGAGTGACATGGTGGTGTAGTGATTAGCACGTCCGCATCCCAGCAAGAAGGTGCTGGGTTCAAGTCCCAGGCTCGGCGAGGTTGTTTTTCTATGCAGTTTGCATGGGTTTCTTCTGGGTACTCTGGTTTCCTCACTCAGTACAAAGACATGCACATTAGGCAAATTGGCTGTTCGAAATTGCCCCTAGGTGTGTGTGTGAATGGTTGTGTGTGTTGGCCTAGTCTTGTGTACTGTTCAGGAAGTACGCCCAGTATCAGCTGAAATAGGCTCCAGCCTCCCTGTGACTCTCATAGGATTAAGCAGTTTGTCAAATGAGTGAGTAATAATAATAATAATAATAATAATAATAATAATAATAATAATAAATATAATAATAATAATAATGATAATAATAAATATAATAATAATAATAATAATGATAATAATAGTAAAACGTCCATTATGACCCTACTGACTCCCATCAGCTTCGTCTTGCATCATCAATCAAGCTGGATTTTTCTGTCTCTTTATAGCATCATGACTCCATTAGTTGAATAGGTAAAGCTGGAAAATGCTACATGTTCCCTCCATACCTTTCGTTTTGGGCTTCCAAGGAAGTTGCTTCGCAGGTGGGTGTCTGAGAGTACACGTCACATTCAGGTGTTGAGCTGAAGTGCTGTATCAGCTTTTTGGGAATGTGTGCGTGTACAGTGTGTGCGTGTGTGTACCTGAGAAATCCGCCGAGCTCTCCTCGACGCCGCGGGCTGACTCCATCAACGTGCTAAACAGCGTGCCGATGGGGTCCAACGGGTGGCCCACCCAGCCCTCCAGATTCGTGATGGAGGTCATCCCTTTATAGAGCGTTTCTATAGATAAACAGATTAAGTGTTACTGTAGTGCTCTTTAAATCCACAGGGAGGGGCTTGGATCTAAATTTAAATAGAAATGGTATAAGGAATGCTGTTTTATTGTGTATATGTAGATAGAGGGAACAACACACCAAAGCTGTCGTTGGTTATTTTCCTACAAAAGCACGCCCCGTTGAGCCTGCATGGACCCACATGCCCGTGAAGCAGACACCATTGTGTGTGTGTGTGTGTGTGTGTGTGTGTGTGTGTGTGTGTGTGTGTGTGTGTTTAGGGGAAGCGGGAGGGGGGGGGGGGGGTTATGGAGACTGGCATAGCTCAAATACTTTCTGATCGTGTTTCATAAGCATGGTGCAACTACAGCTCGTCACACTACGCGGCCACTTTAGTAGACAGAAGGATTACCGCATGTCTGGTATGCACGCAGGCAAAAACAAAACAAAACAAAAACCCCCAAAAACCTTGAGAATTTGGAATGACTTCTCATTTGTTCGTGAAAGGACAACGGCGGACACCTGAAAGCCACGAACACCTCCGTCCCTGCAGCTCCTGTGCAAATCACTGCAATGGCACTTTACATTCTGGCCAGCGAGCCGCCTCATTTGAATGTGAATAGTGCTCATGCGCGAGTCCCATGACAGGTAATCATTTGCATTTAAATTATTTGACCCCAGCAACAGTGGGTATCAGTGGACACTGCAGCTTCAGGGAAAGAAAAAACCCCAAAAAAACAATATTACAAATGAAAAAATGAACATGCCAACCCATAAATAAGTACAACATCAAAAAGAAAGGATTGATTAAATGAGGTGAGAGAGATTTTTCAGCACATGTGCCCATGAAGCCAGCTTCAATTTGTCCTGGTGTCAGAATGTGATACATGTACAGGATGGCTGCGTTGCTTGATGGATGCTGTGTGTTGTTATCTTTGTGTACAGAAGGTGTACATGATCCGAATAATACCAAAAAAAAAAACTAACATTAAAAGAACAGTACGCTCAAAATGTAAATATGGCTAACGACGCATGACCTCATTTGCATCATGCTAACTGGCACTCTCGCCATTATGATATTCTGATAGTCATGTTTTTTTTTCTTTTCCAAAACGTGTTCCTGGGTGGCATGGCGTTGTAGCTATAAGCATGTCCTTCTCGTAGTAAGAAGGTCCTGGGGTCAAGTCCCGGGTGCTTCTTGGGGCATTTTGCATGTTCTCCCTGTATTGGCATAGGTTTCCTCCAGGTACTCCAGTTTCCTCCAACAGTCCAAAGACATGCATGTTCGGCTAATCAGCTGTTCCAAATTGCCCCTAGATGTGAGTGTAAACTGCTGTGTGTGTGTTGCTCTGTGATGATCTGAGGATCTGTTCAAGATGTAGCCTTCAGCTAGTGTCGGCTGACATAGGCTCAAGCCTCCCGCCACCCTGCACTTCAAGTGGACAGGTGATCAGTGCTGGTTAAGGAAAACCAGGATGTAAAGCAGCTCACCATTTTTGTGCTTCCGAAAAAACTCCAGCTGCTTCTGTTGCTGTCTGCGCAGGGTGTTGATGATAGCGATGGCCAGCCGCAGAGCCTCACGCGGGTAACCGTGCGATCTCAGGGCGTCTACCCGGGCGCAGGCTGTGGGCACGTGTTCTGGGGGGCGCAAACAACAAAAACAAAAAGTTTGACATGGTGTTAAATCAAAACAAACTGTGACTGACAAATCACTTCAGTACAAGAGGAATAAAATGTCGAGATATGAAAATTAGTGAGCAAAAATTCCTGTAGCCAATGAACGAAGCGCTGCACGGTCATGCACGTGTAGCAGAAACAAGCATTTGTGCTTCAAGAAAGGCAAAACATTGCCCTCCCGTGACATCCTGCCCTCTTGAAGCACAAATGCCACTGGAAGCACCTCCTGTTCATTGCTTCATTGCCACAGGCGTGCTCAAACATTTCAAGGGTCTCCACTGCCAACAGAAAACAAGCATGCTGTCACAACACAGGTCCAGATGTTGACAGTCCGTCGTCACGTGGCAAACTGACTCATGATGGCGTTTGCATGATTTCCAGTGCTTGAGTAGGTTTCCTTTTGGTACTCTGGTTTCCTCAGACATAGTTGCCCCTTGGTGTGAATGATTGTGTGTGTTGGCCCTGAGATGATCTGGCAAACTAATCAGGGTGTTAGGCCCAGTGTCGGCTAAGATAGTCTCCCTAAACGCATTAAGCGGTTCGGCACATGAGTGAGTGAGTAAGCGTGATTGTGGTCAGCCTGCAAGTAGTCAATTTTTTTAGACACTCCCCCCAATTTTGTATCCTAACCTTTTCTTGTTGATACCACAGAAAACTGCAGATGAAGGCCCGAGTCAGCACAGATGTCTTTTATCCCAGGCTCAAGCCGCTTACCGTGCCATAAAGGCCAGCCGCGTGAGTCGAACAGGGAGTTCTCAGTGCTGTCGTGGTAGCAGTAGTTGGTATAGAGGTCATCACTGATAATGTGCTGCAGGTGGCTGTCCTGCCAGTGGAGATCGCAGGCCTCGATGGCCCTCGTGAACACAGTCCGGTGAGGCCGAGCGCTTGAATCTGAGGAAGAGGACAGAAGGGAGAAGGGAGAGAATAAAGGTCAACGCAGTGTTATTCTCAAAGCTGAGGGAAGGACTGGGTCTGCAGTCAAAATGTCTGAGAAGCTGCAGAGTTGTGTTGTTGTTTTTTCCTGTAGACAATGCAAGCCTGCAGACCTTAGCACAGGTGGAGAAAACAGAGAAATGAAACCCCACCCCACCCCTCCACCCCCCCCAAAAAAAGCTCATGTATGAGATGTAAGAGAATCCATTATGATAGTACTCCTTATTTATTATACTCAGATTCACTGGTGTACTGGTTCTCATTTCCCCCTTTAAAGACAGACTGCAAATCTTTTTTTAGTGCTCACTTTGCCGTTTGTAAAGGTTATCTATAGCACACATTTTAGATGATATCACATAACATTACTCTAAAGCAGATTGCAAGAATAAAAAGGGGTGGGGGTGGTGGGGGCGGCGGGGGTGGGAGGGGCTGTATGATCGATGCGAGCACAAAATAGCTTTAAACACAATAATAATTATGGTCCTGTAATACCGTTCCTGCGTATTCATGCCCCTGGCACAGCTCAGAAAAGTCAGAACAAAGCAAAGCACTGCCTCGGAGATATCATTTCTTACAATTATTAGAGAACGGAAATGAATATTTATAACAAAAGACTCCTTACAGACATTTCGGCCCTTACTAAAGCATGTAACACATTAAAAAAAGTTTCATTAAAGGCTCTGTTTAATTCTGCCGTGGGATAAGAATTGCAAAGTGAAGACAAAAATGCATCGAGGAGGCAGGAAAGGATGATGAGGATGATGAGGAATCATTATGCCCTTCAATTAGTCCTACAAAGCCCAATAAAATAAAAATGAGGCACTGGCAGATTTCTGGGGTGATTAGAGGCTGATTTTTGTGCGCACCCCCCCCTCTTCCCACACACACCTTGGTTGGCGTGGGCACCTTGAGGCAGAGCGTTGGTCAGATTGGGCAGCTCGTTTCCATGGTTACCATCCTCCCAGGGGCAAACGTCCACGCCGTTCCACTTCTTGAGCTGCCGGAGCCACGAGGCCTTCTGCTCGGACTTACAGTGAGGATTCAGCACGATGCACATCCACAATGCACCTAGAGAGAGAGAGAGAGAGAGAGAGAGAGAGAGAGAGAGAGCACAAGAGAGAAAAAGAGAGAGCGATAGCGAGACAGCAAGAGAGCAAGAGAGAGAGCAAGAGAGAGAGAGAGAGAGAGAGAGAGAGAGAGGGTTAGCACATACAGAGAGAGATGGATGACAGAGGAACAAGAAAAAGGGGACAAAACAGAGAAGGGAAAAGAGGAGACAAAGCAGGAGAGGAATGGGGAGGGAGAAAAGAGGGAGGGAGGGAGAAAGGAGGGAGGGAGGGAGGGAGGTAGAGACGGGCAATGTGTGGAGCGACAGGGAGGCAGAAAGAGAGAGGGAGTGAGGGAGAGAGGTGAGAGAGCGTAACCAGGTCCATACAGAACAACTTTCCGTATAATCCCTTCTTCTCTCGTTTACCTTCTGAGAACCAATCAGCTTTAAATAATTTACCACAATAAATCTCATAAAAATAGGAATAAATAAATAAAATAAAATAAACTGAATTATAACGGCACGTCTGAGATGATGGCGTTGCTTTATTACTTCAGACACAAACACAAAAATAGGTCACCTGACTCGTCCATTGAGAATGGCTACCTTTAATGATCTCGACACCCGTACTCTGTGCTAAAGCTAACGTCCCGAGCTGCCCAGTGCTCTCATTTCCTTCCTCCAATAAACATGCTAATCTGTGCTGCGCTCATTAGCAGTCCTGGCATAATTGTCTTCTGTGTGTATTCTCTGAAGGTTCCTGACACAGTGTGATAGATTTTTTTAAACAGGTCAATTCGAGATGACGGCTGTAAAAAAGAATAATAATAAAAATCTTTGATACACTGCTTCGGCACCCCTCGACAGAACAAGACCTGTAAGAGAGGTAGGGACATTTGAGGGAAGTGTCGATATTAAAGAGTTTAAAATAAGAACACGACAAAGTATATATAAAAAATAAATTAAAAGAAAATAATTATTGAAAAGAAATAAGTATTTATAAGTATTTTTTTTGTTATAAATAATAATAATAATAAAATCTCAAGAAAATAATATCTTACAAAATAAGTAGTGAAATATAAAATAATATTTAATATTTATTATTAATAAAAATAACAAATTAATACTTTTTAACGATAAATAAATGTTTCTGAGAATAATTTGATTTGCATTCACAAATTCATACCTAATTTGCATAATCACTTTAATTGTGTTGATGTGATACGGATTTTATTCAAAAAGCAAAAGAACAGGTGGTACGATGGCACAGAGGTTAGCACGTCTGCCTCACAGCAAGATCCTGGGTTCAATTCCTGAGCTTGTTTCTGTGTACAGTTTGCATGTTCTCCCAGTGCTTGCATGGATTTCTTCTGGGGAACTCTGGTTTCCTTCCACAGTCAAAAAAAAACATACACGATAGGCTAATTGGCTTTTCAAATCGCCCCTAGTTGTGTAAGTGTGAACGGTTGTGTGTGGAGCTGTTCAGGGTGTACTCAGAGTCAGCTGAGATGGGCACCAGCCTCCCCGCAACACTATGATTAAGCCGCTTAGGAAATGAATGAATATTTATTATTATTAATAAAAATGACATACACTTAATTATTAATTTTAATGAGAAAATAAATGTGTTTCGGAAAATAATTGTCGATTCAACCTCATTCACAATTTCCTACCTAATTTGCATAATTTGTCGTGATGTCATATATATTTCATTCAAAATGTAAAAGAAAATCCCTTTTATTCATGTCTATAAAAAAGAAAGAAAATAAAAATTCGAAAACAGGATTCTTCATGAACATAACATTAACCACTTAACTATTAGGGTTATGGGAAGCCTGGAGCCTATCTTAGCCAACAGTGGATGAGGGCAGAGTACACCCTGAACAGCTCGTCAGACCACTGCCGAGCAACACACACACAACATTCACACTCATGCCTAGGGGCAATCTAGAACAGCCAATTAGCTTAATGTGCATGTCTAGGGACTGTAGGAGGAAACCCGAGTACCCGGAGGAAACCCACACAAGCACAAGAAGAACATGTGGCGGACGTGCTAACGCCACAGTGCCTCCGAGCATAATTTGACTGTTTTGGTTACCTAATATGAACAAAGGTTTTTATAAAACATTTTGGATTCTTCTATAAATGCAGAAGGCTGCACCTCTGTGCTTACACTGCTACCCCCTAAAATTCTCTCGGGGTGGGCAACCTGGCTGGAGGTTATACATCACACTACCACGAACAAACCAAAAATGACAGAAAGCGCTCACAGTGAACGCCGGATCGATTGTGGCTTTCTCTTTCAGGTTTAAAACCTGCTGGTGTCTCCCGAGCCGACCGTTCCAGGCGTTGGCTTGAGCTGTAAGTCATGCGGCTAGCTGCATTAGGCTGTGATGGATGGACCCCAGCGAGAGGCCCATGCAATACAGATCACATACGATGCTTTAATCACTCCCCCAGCGTACCATGATAATACACGGAGAACACCGGCAGCGGCTGACGCGCATGGGGTGACGGGTGCGAAGAAACACGACGTCAGAGGAACAATTCGAGATACTGCTGGGGAGATGAGCAAAGACAGACAAAGGGGTTAGAGAATGGAGAGAGAGGGAGAGTGAGAGAGAGAGAGAGAGAGAGAGAGAGAGAGAGAGATGAAAGGTGTGAGGGAGGGATGAAATGAAGTATGGAAGAAATGATGTGAAGAGAAAGGGGGAGGGGAGAAGAAAACTGGTGCGCCTTTTGTTTGGGCATCGAGGACAACAGAAGGAAGTGCAAGCAGGACGAGTCATCCGTGCCATGGACAATAAAAAGGTTTCGTTTCGTATGTGAGAATATATGAGGCATTATAATGTTTAGCAGAGTGTGTGTGTGCGCGCGCAATATATATATATATATATCTATATATATATATATATATATATATCTATATATATATATATATATATATATATATATATA